>CM034239.1:28192982-28650438 GCA_019916065.1 Vitellaria paradoxa
CCACCAGGCTATTCCCTCTCCTTGAGTCTTCTGATTGTTACTTATCCATCTATCCAAGTCAAACTGTTTCTTTGATTTAGCTTTCTGATTACTAAATTTTCTTTTCTGCTTTACTGTTTCCATTATTTTACTGCAACTATACATTATCTCTTATAAAAAGATAAAACTAGTTGCACATTCTCTTCCTATTTTTCCATCAATACTGGCTTATTGGTTTGAAGTTGGTTTTGGTTAATTTTTTGTCAAATTTTTTAATACCAACTCTTTCTGTAGATCTGTCTAACATAAGACAATTTAGATGCTATGAGATTTTTATGTTTGGTCAAAAGAAAATAATGCTATCTGCCTCATTAAAGGATACTTTTTTCTCCATCTTGTTGGAATGTCCACAAACATTATGAGTGATTTTTCACTTATAGTCTATTTTCATCATTTGCTTTTCCTTTTTGAGTAGATGGGCATTAAGTGCTCAAGCACTCACTAATGCATTTTACATTGATAGACTTTTGTAGGAACACCATTTTGGATGGCCCCAAAGGTAATTCAAAATTTTGAAGCATATAATGAAAAGATATCATTGGCAGCCATGCCCTTTGGTCGTTTTTTTTCAATTTATTTATTTATTTTTTTTTGTTGGTTGGGGGTTTGTTTTGTTTTGGCTTCCTTTGTCCTCTCGCTACTGTTAGCTCCTTTCAATTACCAATTTTAACCTTGTTGAGCCCGAACAATTGCCATGTCTTGGGAACCTTTGCTTGATGCAGGCAGATAATTGGTCTCTAGGGGTAACTATAATTAAAATGGCAAAAGGGGGGCATCCACTTGCAGATCTCCACCCAATGAGGGTTCTTTTCATTATACCTAGGGAGAATCCACCACAGATTTGCTTTTCTTTATCACGATGTTTCGAAACCTAGAATTATTGTGATTTGATTTTATTTTGTGAGAATTCCCACCAATTTTCATGTTTGGAAACAAAATGAGGCCGTTGGATTTGATTTTATTTCATGACCCAAATTTTAAGATTTCTTTACCATTTAAATCTAGCCCAAAATGATTTGGTGATAATTGATTCTTTTCTTCAATCATTTAAGTGGACAAATTTATCCTTATATCTTATACTTCCCTATTTAAATTTGGTATTTTTCTCACTTCAATTCAATTCATCTTAAGTTCCAACATGAGAATTTCAATTCAGTTATCAAATTCAAACATATGTTTTAAATACAAAATTTCATTATCAAATTAAATCAATTCAATTCCACTCAATTCCTTACTTAAAATTCAAATCAATTCCAAGATTGAAATGCTTCCAAACAGAGCATATGAGATTTGTTCTTTTTCTCTTTTCCCCTCTTTCATAGGTTTCTTGATGTCACGTTAAGTACTCATTCTTGTTACTTGATTTGATTATCTAATAATTGCATATCAAACAAATTTTCAATTAAAATTAGTGTCATTTGGTTTTTCTCACGTTGTTGGATGAGTATTTTTCTTCGTCCTATGAAAGAATTTGTTTCATTATGTCTAAGTAAGGTTCCTGCTGAGGCATATCCTTATTGCTTCCAAATTCCTGCCTTATTATTTTCCAATCCTCAGTTTGAAATTTTATCTGAAGGTTATTGTAAAAATTATGGCTGATTCACAACATTGACAATGTTTTTATGAAGAATAGTAATATTATTCAATCCAATTTAGCATCTATAGAACATCCTAAATGGTTGAGTAGTGCTATGTTGGGTTATATATAGTTTGATCCACCACTACTGCAGGCTTCAAAATGAAAAAAAAAAATAAAGTGGGAACAGTCTGTTCTGAGTTATTACGTGAGCATTGAAAGCTATGCAAGACGAGGCATTGTGTGAAATATGAGGATTGAATTGGTCTCCTCTACCAACCTAACCCCATCCCAAAAGAAAATGAAAAAAATGAACCAGTAAAAATTGCTTAATTTTGTGGACTTTTTTCATTTATTGTGTTGACAAATATGTAGATATAATTTTTGGCCTTGTAGTACTCTTTGGTTCCATTTTTCCAAGTATATGTTCAATAACAATCTTGGCATCCATGCATGATATGGCACTCATTTTGGATACTTTGTAAATGAAACTCGCAGCCTGAATTTCCGGAATGTAGCTGTAATAATAAAGCCAAAGAAAATAAAAATTGAGTAACATATAATTACTTTTCAAATATGTTGCATTTTTCTTCAGATTCACTCATGGAACTTGTCCACAATGTGTGATTCTGACTCTCTATGCTGTTGAATTCTGTTGGATGCTTTAAATAGTATGAAGTTGGGAAAAATTTAACGTCTTTGTGCATTGAAAAAAATGCTCTTTCCAGCCCTTATCATGTCTGTACCTCGTATTCGTGTTCATGCTTCTTTGTTGCTATCTTTTTTTGAGCTTAAGAGAGGAAGGATTATTGTTCTTTTTATTCATTTTCTCACACTTGTAAGTGTTTCTGATTGGAATAAATGGTTTTTCCTTCGTTTTAGTTGATTTTGTTTTTAGACCCTGTTAGCAAATAAAATAGGGATATTTATGTGTAATGTACTTGAAATGGGTAGTTACAGATATAAAAGTATAAATAAAGAAGAGTGAGAAGAAGATAATTGAGCTGAATCCATATATACGATTGTCTGAACTAGACTAAAGCCTTACTAGTTAATAGGCCCAAGAAGATCACAGTGGATAGATCAAAAGTTACTGAAGGAGCCGGGCTTGATAACTTGAGTTCAGCCCACATCAGGTCATTGCCCATCCAATTACAGTTGTAACAAAAGAATTAACTAATCTTAGTTACATTGTTTTGATTACTAGTATAAATAGACATGTATTGTATTGAGATTTTCATTCATTGAAAATTTCTGGGAATCATTTCTCATTTTGTGCACAAGTTTGTTCTCAAATTAAACCTATTTTCATTCACTTTCTCTTTTATTTTCCTTTCTACCCAACACTAATAATAGGGTTCATTATATTATGTTATTGAAGCATCTCTTCATCATTTAAGCCTATCTTCAGCTTGTGTTGCTTTCGTAGGGAAGATTATTATTGTTGTTGTTGTTGTTGTTATTATTATTATTTTTCAATGAATAAATAATTTTATTAATGAAAAAAGACAGAAAGCATCAAGAAGATGTTGTATACAAAGCCAAACCCTATAAATTTGATCGTTTGACAAAACTTACGAAAGGATCTATATCCGATTCTATACCTCTTGCACCCAACTAGACAATTGAGCCAAAAAGATACTTTTAATTCTATATAGGGGTAACTCCTTACTTTGAAAAATTCTTCTTTTCCTCTCCCTTCACACTATACAATGGCATGCTAATGACGCTATTGTTATGAGTTGGTTATGGCACAATTTTAAACCTTCCATTTTTTGTACTGTAGCCTTATGTAACACTTCTAAGGCAATTTATGATTCTTTAGTTGATTCTTTTTCTTAGCGTACCAATATTTCAGAGATTTTCGAGGCCAACGAGTAGCTTTTCTCCTTTCGACAAGGAAATTGATCACTCTCTTATTATTATAATACTCTTAAGGCTCTTGGCGATCGCCTTTTACAGCTCCATTCCTTTCTTGAGACTAAAGTAAAGATGATATGACAGTGAGATGAGCTCATGACTATTCTTCTATTTGCAAGTTTGAATGATAATCTTTGTGGTTACAGAGATCAGTTTTTGGCCAGAGAAACTATTCCCCCTTTAGCCAGTGCTTATTCTTGATTGCAATGCTCTTCACTGGGTCACCATCATCATTTAACATCTTCTACTTCCAGTGGGATTGACTCAGCTACTTTGGTAAATAGTGGCCATGGAGGTTCTCGGGTTGGCTCCTGTGGCAGCGGTCACGCTCCCTCTACTTCAGTTACCGCTACACCTATGGATCCTACACCTTTTAAGACACCTGCTCTTGATACTTTTACTCCTAAACAAGACACTTCTATCAGTAGTTGAGATGAGCCTGAGCCTATTGATATTGATGATCTTCTTATTGCCAAGAGACGAGGTAAACATATATCTATTCAGCATCCTATTGCTAAGTTTGTTTCCTATCACCGTATGTTACCTTGACTCCAGTCTTTTGTTTGTGCCTTGTACTTTGTTTCTATTCCTAATTCTTATAATCAAGCACTATTGTCATTGGACTGGAAGAAAGTAATGGAAGAGGAGATGCAAGCACTACATCACAACTAAACGTGGGAGCTCATTTCTCTTCCTCTGGGAAAGAAGATAGTTGGTTGTCGTTGGGTTTACAGTAAAATATCACCCTGTTGGTTCTGTTGAGTGTCTTAAAGCTCGTTTAGTTGCTAAGAGTTATGCCCAAACTTATGTTGTGGACTATCTTGAGACATTCTCACTAGTGGCTCGTCTTAATTCAGTTTGCATTCTTCTTGTAGTGGCAGAGCGTAAGTCCTGGCATCTGTTCTAGTTAGATATTAAAAATGCTATTTTTTTTTTCATGGTGAACTCCAAAAGAAGGCATATATGGACCAGCAACTGGAGTATACTATTACAGGAAATGAGCACCTTGTTTGTCGCTTATGTAAAGCCTTGTATGGACTTAAACAATTTCCATGTGCATGGCTTCATCGGTTTAGCCCTGCTCTTCTGGATTATGGTTTCAAATGGTCCACCTCTGATCACTCAGTGTTTGTTCATCAGTCACTATCTAACACCATTATCTTGATCGTCTATGTGGATGATATCACCATTTCTAGTGATGATACTAAGGGCATTCCTGCATTAAAGAGTTATCTGGGAAAACAGTTCCACACAAAAGATCTCGGAGCTTTGCGCTACTTTCTTGGGATTGAGGTTACCTATTCTTCCCAGGGTATATCTTTATCTCAAAGAAAATATGTTCCAGATTTACTCTCTGAGTAGGTTCTCGTCTTGTTGATACTCTTATAGATTCTTCTGTTCCCTTGAATAGTGAGAGTGGTGATCCTTTTCTTGATGTTGACACTGATTGACACCTTATGGGTAAACTAATTTATCTCACTATAACTCGTTCTAATATTACATATGTGACTGATGTGGTTAGTCAGTGCATGCATGCTCCACGTAAACCTCACTTTGAAGCTGTTTGTCGTATTTAGAGGTTTTTGAAGAATTCTGATGCGGAACAACAATTGAAAGTAAAGAAAGAATAGAGAGAAAGCAAGAGAAAGAAGAAAATAGAGAAGAAGAAGAAGAAGAATCAGAAGAAAAGAGGGGAAAGAAAAACCAGCCACCAATATTATTCAATCAATCAAATCAATCCTCCTGTTAACCCTAATTAGGGTTTAAATAGAAAACATCATGGGCCTAACACAAAAAGTCTAAAATAAAATAAACCGATACTAAAATAGCCCAAAAACAAATGGGTCCAAATAACCTCTAATAATATAAACTCATTATTAATAAAACCCAAAACAAATGGGTCCAAATAATAAATAATAATAATAATAATAATAATAATAAGAAATAAATTTAAAGTTGATGTCCTCATCAACTCTCCCGGGCTGATAAGAACTCGGCTCTGTCAAGTGAAAACCGAACCAAGGCCTTTGTCAGTCAATCACCTAGCCACAGGCTAAGGTGCTGTGCTACTGTCCTCCGACGCTCGTAGACACGCGTGGGAGGTAATATAACCCTGGTATGGCTCGCTGCTGGAGAAGAAAGATCCTGCTGACTACGATAAAACTCTAAAGAATCAGGATCAATGCGCTGCAAAATGTCACTGGATATCCAAGTACAATCAGAATCGGGTCGGCCCACCCAATGAACCAGATAGCGCTGAACCGGTCCTTCCTTCGTAAAAACAACCTGGTCACTTATAATAGTATCAATTTTATCTGTGTGTGAGAAATTAACAGGTGTTGATATAGGTAAGGAAATAGGCTCAGGGACAGAATCAAGCTCATAATTGGTTTCATGGTTAGGTTCAATACAGTCATGGTTGGGTTCAACTGGAAAGGACACAGGCTCAGGGTTAGGCTCATTTGGAGAAGAAGCAAAAGGATTAACTGGGATAATAGTTTGGCCTTTATAAGCAACTAGGTCCTCAATATTAAATGTAGAGCTAAAACCAAATTCTGGTGGAATATCAATAATATAAGCATTTAGACCCACCCGTTTTAAAATTTTGAAAGGACCAGCACTACGAGGATGCAATTTGGAACTGGGCCCAGATGGACGCCGTTCCGAGGGAATTCGAACCATAACAAAATCTCCAACATTAAATTCAATATGTCTTTTATGTGTGTCAGCTCGAAGTTTGTAAGATGCATTACTCTCTTCAAGTTGTTTGTTGATCTCAATATGCAAATCATGTAAATGTTGTGCAAAAGACTTAGCAGTCATAGACACAGGGGAATGCATAGACATGGGAATCAAGTCTAATGGTTTCCTAGGTTTGTAGCCATGCACAACCTCAAATGGACTCATACCTGAGGACCTATTGACAGAACTATTATAAGCTAGTTGGGCCACAGGGAGGATTAGATCCCAGTTCTTAGGGTTTTCTTTGACCAAACATCTAAAAAGGTTTCCTAAACTACGATTGACTGCCTCAGTTTGGCCATCTGTTTGAGGATGGTAAGCAGCAGAAAAGTTTAATTTAGTACCAACCAAGTGCCACAAGGTCCTCCAAAAATGACCAGTGAAGCGCACGTCCCTGTCAGACACAATAGTCTTAGGAAGGCCATACAACTTAACAATCTCATCAAAGTACAACCGTGCAACCCTAGAAGCATCAGAGGTTTTACTACAAGGAATAAAGTGGGCCATTTTGGAAAAACGATCCACAACAACAAAAATGGAGTCGTGCTTTTTAGGAGTGCGAGGAAGACCAAGTACAAAATCCATGCTCACATCTTGCCACGGACAACTAGGGACAGGAAGGGGTGTATAGAGGCCAGTGTTTTGCTTCTTCTGTTTGGCTAACTGACAAGTGCGACACTGACTAATAATTCTAGCCACGTCTCTTTTCAAACTAGGCCAATAAAATTGACGCACAACTTCCTCTATGGTCTTATTATGCCCAAAATGGCCAGCGAGACCACCTGCATGAGTCTCCCAAACTATGAAATCACGGACGGACGTCCTAGGGATGCATAATTTATTAGCTTTAAAGAGGAAACCATCCTGAAGACAAAAGTCACTAGAAGGGTCAAATCGGCCCTCAAGCACTGGCACATAAATGTTTTTAAAGTCAGAGCATGAGATGTAATCTTCTTTAAGCCTTTCAAATCCTATGACTTTAACGCTCATAGCAGTTAACAACGAAATGCGTCTACTTAAAGCATCAGCGGTTAAGTTCTCAATTCCTTTCCTATGTTTTAAAACAAAAGAATAGGCTTGTAAATACTCACTCCAACGACCATGCCTATAATTAAGCTTTTTTTGAGAGTTAAGATATCGTAAGGCTTCATGATCAGAGTAGAGTACGAACTCCCGAGGGAGTAGGTAATGTCGCCAATGTCGTAAAGCCTGGACTACTGCATATAGCTCCTTGTCATAGGTAGAGTATCTTCGCTTAGCCTCACCTAGCTTCTCACTAAAATAGGCAATAGGGTGACGCTCTTGGCTAAGAACACCACCTATACCCACACCTGAAGCATCACACTCTACCTCAAACACTTTAGAAAAATCTGGAAGACGCATCACAGGGGCCTCTGTCATTTTCTTCTTTATAGCCCTGAATGCCCTAGCAGCTTCTTCCGTCCATTTAAAATCACCTCCTTTCATACATTCCGTTAAAGGAGCCATGATCGTGCTAAAACCCTTGATGAAACGGCGATAGAAAGAGGCTATCCCATGAAAACTTCGAACATCATGAATGGATGTAGGTTCGGCCCAATCTACAATAGCCTGAATTTTCTGGGGGTCAGCAGCAACTCCAACAGAGGAGACAATGAAACCTAAGAAATAAACTTTATCAACAAAGAATGAGCATTTCTTCCGATTAGCATATAATTTTTCCTTCCTAAGAACAGAACAAACCTGAGATAGGTGATCCACATGTTCCTCTTTAGACTTACTGTATACAAGGATGTCATCAAAATAGACCACTAAGAATCGTCCCAAAAAAGACCGAAGTGCCTGGGTCATGACTCTCATAAAAGTACTAGGGGCATTAGAAAGTCCGAAAGGCATTACCAACCACTCATAAAGACCGTCCTTCGTCTTGAAGGCTGTCTTCCACTCGTCTCCTGGCCTAATCCTAATTTGGTGATACCCACTTTTAAGATCTGTCTTAGAAAAAATTGTGGCACTTGCCATCATGTCTAGCATGTCATCTAACCTAGGAATGGGGAAACGGTATTTCACAGTGATCTTATTTATGGCTCTACTATCGACACACATCCTCCAAGAGCCATCTTTTTTTGGCGTCAAGAGAGCTGGGACAGCACAGGGGCTCAGGCTTTCACGGACAAACCCTTTATGAAGGAGTTCACCTACTTGTCGCTGTAGTTCGGCATGCTCGTAAGGATTCATCCTATAATGAGGTAAGTTCGGGAGGGAGGATCCTGGAACAAAGTTTATGGCATGTTGGATGTCACGCAGAGGAGGCAAGTGATCAGGTAAATCCTCAGGGAAAATATCTTGAAAATTTTGAAGTACGTGATGGGTCTCTTCAGGAACTAGAGGTTGAGAATCTGAAGAAACTTCTTTAATGATGACTGCAAACACAACAGACTCCCTAACAATCTCACGCTCAAATTCTTTTGGGCTAATTATATGCAACCCTTTTGTCTCCACAACTTTCTTTTCCCTGTGGGGATCAACAGGCTTGGGAGGCAGAGGGTTGAGGTGAATTTTCTTTCCCTTAAATACAAAAGAACATGAGTTTGTGCGATCGCGAATTGTTACATCCATATCAAACAACCAAGGTCGTCCCAGAATTATGTGACCAACGTCCATAGGGATTACGTCACACCAGATATGGTCTTTATACTCAAGAAACTGAATAGGCACCAAGCAGCGTTCTTTCACTGCTATAGATAAGGTATCAACCCATGAAACATTATAGGGATTAGGGTGAGGGATGGGTTTCAACCCCAGGCGGGAGATGGTACTCGCGGAAACAACATTGATGCAACTCTCACTATCAATGATGACTTTACAGGGTTTACCATTGATCTTGATAAATGTATGAAAAATAGAATGACGACGCCAATCATCAGCCTCCTTAGGCTGTGTTAGAGTACAACGTACTACACCTAATCGTGGGGTATCAAGGCTACCATATGAAAGATCAACATGGGCGGGAAGGGTGGAACTTCTAATGCAGGCTAGAATAGTATCACCACAGTCGTCCTCTAAATCACCAAAGTCCTCAAGATTAGGTTCATACACTTGTTCTTCTAAGTGGTCATCATCAATGTGCCCTGAATGTTCTCCAATAACTAAGGCTTTCTTTGGACAGTTAGCGGACACATGACCAAATTCCCTACAATTGAAACATTGCACACGGGATGAGTTCCTTGGGGCATTAGTCATTGTACCTTTTCCTTTGTTCTCATTCAATGATTGAGTACCAGGTGGAGGGAGACCTAGAACTGACTTAGAGTTTGAAGAGGAAACTTGGTGTGAGGAATAATTACTATGGAAACTTGGTCTACTGGGACCCTTGGTAATCAACTCATAGTCCTGAACTAAGGTGTAAGCATGATCGAGAGTGGTCACACCTCTAAGAACAAGTTCTCTCTTGAGGTCATCGTGGAGGCCTTGTCTAAATCTACTCAAGGTCATGGACTCATCCTCTATGATATTGCACCGCATTCGAAATTCATCAAATTGAGTCACATACTCAGTTACAGACCTATTTCCCTGCTTAAGATTATTCCACTGATCTAGTAAATTAATCTTATACGATCTAGGTAGGTATTTCTCTTAGAGGCGGCGTTTCATTTCATCCCAAGTTCGAACAGGGGGCGTGTGGCGCCTCGCCAAGAGATCTTCAACACTCTCCCAAAATAGCTGAGCATTACCCGATAATCTCATACTCGCAAACTCCACTTTTCTTTCCTCTGTGAACCTATACCAGTTAAAATATCGATCCATATCTCTAATCCACTGGCTAAAAATGACAGGATCTAGTCGACCATCAAAAGTAGGGGCATCTAATTTAATATTTTTAAAGAGACGGTCCTCTTGACGGAGATAGGCCTCATCTTGAGGACCAAAATTTCCACGATCTCTCTCACGATTCCGAGGAACAAGATTATACCTAGGAGGTACCCTATCCTCTCTTCTACCGCGGTGATTCAAATTGCCAGGCACATCCGAAAGGTCACCATCCGACAGACGGTGGTATTGTTCCAGGGTTGTTACTCGATTAAGTAATTCCTGGGTAGCCTGACGACTAGTATTCATTTCAGCATGAAGTGCCGTTATTTGAGTTTGTAGTCCCTCAAGAATTTGAACTATTCGATCATTACCTTCGGGGGTACTCATCTTACTAATAGGTGAGCTATGGGTGAGAATACGACCACTATGCAATTGCATGCAACACTAACTCAACTAACAACTATTGAGATCAATAAACAACTCCTTAATGCAAGTGAATGATCACAAAATTTCAAGCCAAATGTAATTTTTAATTTTTTTTTTTTTTTTGGTTGGGAAATTTGTTAAAATCCGAATTCAATGTAATGCAACAAGTAGACTAATTTATCTTCCAAAAGTTTAAAAGAGAGGTCTCAACACTAGTTATTAAATCCCACGAATTAGTCAAGCTCACAATTAAAATTGAGGGCAAAGAAACTTTTTTTTTTTTTATAGCCCATTAATCAAATAGGAAAGGTGGCAAAATAATATTAAAATGCTATGGATGTAAAGAACAAATAATATGAAGGTGGTCTCGGTAAAGTGGATCGGAGGCTAATAAAATTTGGTTCAATGTCATATTATAAGTTATAGGTTGAGTAGCAAATAAAGGATTTTAAGGTACCACACAGATAAAATAATACTATTAAAGTGCATAGATTGTAATACCAAAGGAGAGGTGAGGAACAAGTGCACCTGATTTGATGTAAAGGAGCTCCAAAAATGTCCCGAGTGTCCAAAGAAATGTTTCGGAGTGTCCTGAAGTGTCCTGGAAGTTGCCGGAGCTTCGCCGGAGTGTCGCCGGAGCTTCGCCGGAAAATTCTGGGGTCACCGGAGAGGTCGCCGGAGGGAGGTGATTCCGGTGGTGTAGGTCGCCGGAGCTGGGTGTAGCCGGAAATGCACGAAAGTGTATACGAAAGTCTTGAGGGTGAAGATGCGTACGCCAACGACAGCGGCAGCGGCTGCGGCTAGGGTTTTTTTTTTTTTTTTTTTTTCACGGCTGAAAACGGTGATTTGATATTTTTCTTTTGCACTAGGGATTCGCTCTGATACCAAGTTGATGCGGAACAACAATTGAAAGTAAAGAAAGAATAGAGAGAAAGCAAGAGAAAGAAGAAAATAGAGAAGAAGAGAAGAAGAATCAGAAGAAAAGAGGGGAAAGAAAAACCAGCCACCAATATTATTCAATCAATCAAATCAATCCTCCTGTTAACCCTAATTAAGGTTTAAATAGAAAACATCATGGGCCTAACACAAAAAGTCTAAAATAAAATAAACCGATACTAAAATAGCCCAAAAACAAATGGGTCCAAATAACCTCTAATAATATAAACTCATTATTAATAAAACCCAAAACAAATGGATCCAAATAATAAATAATAATAATAATAATAATAAGAAATAAATTTAAAATTGATGTCCTCATCAAATTCTCTTGGTAAAGGTTTACTCTATCAAGCCTCCACCAAGATGGATGTAATTGGATATAGTGATGCATATTGTGCTTGTATTCGTTCAGATCGGAGATCTACTTCTGGATACTATACTCTCATTGGTGGCAATCTCATTACTCGGCGTAGTAAAAAGCAGACTACAGTGGCTCGATTTAATGCTAAGGCCGAGCATCATGCCATTGCTTTTACTGCGTCTGAAATGCTTTGGGTTCGTTCTCTTCTTTGGGATTTTGGTATTTATATTTTAGCTCAGATGTTGATGTTCTATAATAATCAAGTTGCAATTTTCATTGCTAATAATCCTATTTTTCATGAACGTACCAAGCATATAGAGGTTCATTATCATTTTATTCGAGATCTCCTGGTTAAGTGTGATATCGTTTCTTCGTTTGCACGATCAAACTCTCAATTGGGTGACCTTCTTACCAAGCCCTTAGCTAGTTCTCTATTTCAGAAAATGACTACTAAGCTGGGTACGTTTGATTTTTATGCTCTAGCTTGAGGGACAGTGTTAGAATATTTAAGGAATAATTGACAAATTGTAATTTAGTTATTTTTGGTTATTAGCATATACTGGTTTATTCCAATTTCTTTTTTGTAACTTAACATTAATTATAAATACAACATCAAGGAGAGAGAGAAATTAATCTCTCTCAATTTTGCTCTATTACTCTCAATTATTTGGAGCCTGTTTTGATGTATAGTTTGATTCTAATCAAATTCCATAAGAGAGGGGGAAAAAGTGCAAGGTAGAGTTAAATGTTGGTTCAAACTTAAAATGGATTGCATTTATAGTTGTTGTTGTTATTATTATTATTATTATTTTAGGTAACCCTAAATCCCACCAGTTTATTACAGCTATCAACGAACTAAGTAACTGATGGGTAAACTAGAGATATGTATGCTACCCCCACACATAGATCTTACTTGAGTCAGGAATCAAACCTTTGTGGCTTTTGGGGGAAACATACCCACGAGCTACTCGGCCTAACCCCAGGAGGCCATATATGTTCTTTTATATCGAAAAGTAATATTGAGCATGAAGGAATGATTTTTCTCCCATTCAAAAAGACACCCTAATCTGGGGTTGTTCTAGAATTTGATGGCAGTAATAAAAACAGCAAAATTGCTATATTCTCATGCAAAACATAGCAGTAGTAGGATTGGAAGGTGCTCTGAGTGTCAATTCTTCGCATCCTGAGCCTCCAAACCCCTTCCTAGTCTTGAACTCGCACTGAAATCTGTATTTTCTTTAGCAAAAGTTCTTATTACAGATACCAGTAGGAAGCCACATTATATAGAAGTTCACAAGCCTTTAGAAGGAACCAATACAAAATATTACACATGTTAGAACGTAGGCTTAATTTATTCTGTTTCCTTAGAATATAGGAGTGATTGATTTTGTTTTCTTATTAAGTCTGCCACAACTATAGCTATATTTCCTATTTTCTATTTGCTAATTTGATGTACAGCTTCATTATAAATATAATTCAAGAGAAAAGAGAGAATTCAATTTAATCTCTCCCATTCTCTTTATTCCCAACTTGGTATCAGAGCCAGATTTGGTTCCAAAAGAAAAAAAAAAAGAGATAGAAAAAAAAAAAGAAAACCTAACGCAGTACTGTAGTAGTACTGCCTCTCGTAGCCGACCAGTTTTTAGGCCATCGGAGTTCATCTCCGACCACTCCAAAAGGTTTGTCGATGGTCGACGATCACAACCCTGCTAGAGTCATCGCCCGACGTCGTGCGACGTGCCCTCACGCGCATTTCCTCTGCGATCTCCAGATCTCACACGCCCTTCTCTTCTCACCACGTGCTAGCACGTCACCTCCTGGAAACTTTTTGGCGGCCCTCGATGGCGTTCGCCTAGGGTAGGCAACTTAGTTGCTACCCCTTTACTTGATGGTTTGATGATCCGAGTATAAGCACAATCATTTTTGCTTCTATCGTCCGTAGTCGTCAATTTTTTATCTATTTTTGTGTCTGAGCATAAGCACTATTGTAGTGCTGCTATCGTGGTTCCTTTATTTTTGCTATTGCTGTGGTGTTGATCTCTTGGTTAACCATTGTTGATTTGAGGCTTCTAAACGACTACGAACGTTTCTCTTGTTTGATCTTTTTTTTGACAATTGTGCTGGTGCCTTTATGTTCTGAAGATTTTTGGGCAATTGCTGATCGCTATCAAATATGTCAAAATTTGAGAATATTACTCCAATCAAGCCTCAATCTGTATTCTTAAAAGCCGATGACGTCTCTCGTTCTATCACATCGAAAAAATTAAATGGTGCGAATTATTTAAGTTAGGCACATGTTGTGAAGACCTTCTTTAGAGGAAAAGACAAATTACAGTATATTATTGATGAGCCACCTTTGTTTATTGATCCTCTGTATCGTGTTTGGATGAGTGAGGATGCGATTGTTATGGGACTACTATAGTATAGTCTGGAGGATTCGGTTGCTACTACTGTTGAGTTTTATGATTCTTCTAGAAAAGTAATATCTCGAGTCTATGAGTTGTATGAGCAGATGTTCTTTACAAAACAGGGCGAGAGATCATTGTCTAATTACTACAGTCATCTGAAGAGCTTGTGGGAGCAGTTATTACAATACCAACCATTCAGTGAGGACTTAACACAACAAAGAAAGTATTGGGAGGAATTTATGATTGCAAATTTTTTATCTGACCTTAATCCTGCACTTCGAGGATTTAAAGATCAAATTTTAGCAAGTGAAACCTTGCCTACTGCTACTAGTGCCTATGCCCACATACAACGATCATCATTAGGTAGTCATCCATCCATGGCTAATGATCATTCAGTGTCCTCTACTAACTCTTCAACACTTGTTAGTCATCATAATCGAGGAGGTTCTTCCCAAGGTAATTCTCATGGCACTCATGGTGGACGTAATACTCGTGATGGTTCTCAAGGTAGAGGACGTTCATCAAATGGTCAAGGTGACCGCAAGTGTGACTTTTACGGTGGCACCAATCATACTGAGCCTTACTGCTGGAAGATATATGGGAAGTCTGAACAAGCACACCATGTCTCTAATCGTGCTATTTCATCACTTCCAACATCAAATAATAGAGCTACCACATCTTATTTTCAGGAGATAATTACTCTGAGCCCATCACAACTTCAGGAGCTTATTTAGTCCTTGCATGTTTCTAATTCTTCTTCTTCTACTACTACTTTAGCCAACTCAGGTAAACCAGCTCTTGTAGCCTCATCTTCTCCCTCTTGGATCATCGATTTGGGAGCTAGTTCGCATATATATGGTAATTTCTCTTTATTCTTTGATCTCAGTAGTGTTAATCATAATATTGTGTTAGCTGATAGTTCTTCTCATCTTGTGTCTGGTAGGGGGACTCTTCATCCCTTGTCATCTCTTAATCTCCTTTCTAGTCTTTATGTACCAAACTTTCCTTTTAATTTATTCTCTGTTAGTTAGTTAACCAAGTTACTAAATTACTCTATAACTTTTTTTCCTATTTCTTGTGTTTTTCAGAACCTCACGACGAAGAGGATGATTAGTTCGGGGCATGAGAATGATGGCTTTTATTATCTTGATCGTGATCATCCCTCAAAGCACCTACCTACTACAGTTCTTCACACCTCTGTCTCTCCTCTCCAGTGGCATTTTTGTTTTGGTCATCCATGTTTAGCTCGGTTGAAGCTACTTGTTCCTAATTTAAGTTCATTGTCTAGTCTTGAATGTGAAGCTTATCAACTTGACAAGCATTACCATAGTTCTTTTCCTAGTCATAGTGTTGGTCGAGAGTCTGAACCATCTAATATTGTTCATATAGATGTTTGGGGCCTTGCTCGCCTTACTAGTGTTAATGGTTTTTCATGTTTCGTGATATTTGTTGATGATTTTTCTAAAATGACATGGCCTTTTTAATAAAACAAATGTCTGATTTACCTTCTATTATTTTTCATTTTTACAATGAAATTGTTAGTCAATTTAATAGAAGAATTAAAGTTTTTCATTTTGATAATGCATTGGAATATATTCAGACAGTCATTCATAATTTTTGTGCTGATAGGGGCATTATCCACCAAACCACTTGTCCTCGTACCTCTTAACAAAATGGTATTACTAATCGCAAAAATTGTCATTTGTTAGATGTTGCCCATACCCTAACGCTTCACATGCATGTCCTGGGCAGATGCTGTCCTCACTACCTGTTATCTAATTAATAAGGTGCCTACACCTATATTGTCAAATAAATCTCCATTTTCTCTCCTTTACCCAAATCGGTCACCCTTTCCTCTTTCTTCTCCTACTTTTGGTTGTGTTGCCTTTGTCCATATTTTTGATTCTAATCAAGACAAATTCTCACCTCGTTCTCGTTAAGTGTATTTTCTTAGGATATTCCCACACTCAAAAAAGTTATCGTTATTATCACCCTTCTTCCCGACGTTTACTTTGTGAGTGCAGATGTCACCTTTTTTGAGTCTACTCCTTTTTTTTCTCCTCGTGGTGACCTCTTACCCTCTAATCTTATTGCTTCTCATGAGGGGGTACACCCCCTTACTCTTCCGGTTCCTTTACTGTCCACCTATGTTCCCATATCCCAATCTACCTCTCTTATCCCTGCAATCGACTCCTTTATAGCTTCAAAACCATTAGTTCAGTTTGAGCCTTCTATTCCTACCATGCTCCTGCTCCTCTGCAATAAGTTTACCAACGTGATCCTGATAGGAAGGTCACTCTTCCCTTTCCGGTTGATCCCACTGCCTCGTATGAGGTTCCTGATTCTTCGCTTTCTTTTGACTTGCCCATTGTTTTATGAAAGGGTAAGCGTACTTGCACTCAACATCCTATTACTAATTTTGTTTCTTCCATTGTCTTTCCTCTTCCTTGTCTTTTGTTTGTGCCTTGTCTTCTATTTCTGTTCCTTCTTCTTATCAACAAGCCCTGTCTATTCTAGGATGGAAACACGCAATGGATGAAAAAATGCATGCTTTTCTTTTCATCAGAATTTGACATAGGAACTCACCTCTTTGCCTATTGGCAAACAAACTGTGGGTTGTCGCTGGGTTTATACTGCTAAATATCTTCCAAATGGTTTGGTTAAGCGTTTTCAAGCTCGATTGGTTGCCAAAGGGTATACTTAGACTTATGGAGTTGACTATTCTGAGACCTTCTCTCCTGTTGCTCGTCTAAATTCAGTTCGGATTCTTCTTACTGTTGCTGTAAGCCGCTTTTGGCCCTTATCTCAGCTTGACATTAAGAATGCATTTCTTTATAGCAAACTTCAGGAAGAAGTCTATATGGATCAACCCCATAGTTATAATGCCCCAGGTAGTGAGCATCTTGTGTGTCACTTACGGCTAATCTATATGGCTTGAAACAATCTCTTAGGGCTTGGTTTGATCGTTTTAGCTCTGTTCTTCTTGATATTGGGTATACTCGTTCTACTGCTTATCATTCAGTGTTTGTACGACGAACATCTTTTGGCACTATTATATTGATTATCTATGTGGATGACCCTAGTGATAATGTCACGGGTATTATGGGTTTGAAACAGTATCTTGCTGCTCAATTTCATACTAAGGATCTTAGCTGACTTCGTTACTTCCTTGGAATTAAAATTGCTCGCTCATCACAAGGTATTTCACTCTGTCAACACAAGTATGTCCTAGATTTACTCTCTGAAACTGGTCTTCTCGGTGCCTGTCCTGCTGATACTCCTATGGATTTATCTACTAAGTTAGATGCTAGTTTGGGCAAGCTTTTTTCTGATATGGGTTATTACCGACCCCTTGCGGGGAAGCTTATCTATCTCACTTTTACTCGTCCTGATATCACCTATGCCATGGGAGTAGTCAGCTAATTCATACATAGTCCTTGTCTTTCACATTTTGAGGCTATTTGCCAGATTCTATGGTATTTGAAGCATTCTTTTGCTCGTGGACTTCTGTATCGTTCCTCTTCTTCTTTATCTGTTATTGGTTATAGTGATGCTAATTGAACTGACAACTGGAATGATCGGCTTTCAACCTTGGGTTACTGTACATTTGTTGGGAGTAATTTAGTTATATAGCGCAGTAAGAAACAACATGTTGTGGCTCATTCCAGTGCCGAGGCTGAGTACCGTGCTATGGCTCATACTACCTCTAAGATGCTTTAGGTTTGGTCTCTCCTCCGTGATTTTGGTATTGACTTGCTCCTATAGAAGTACATTGTGACAATCAAGTTGCTATCTTTATTGCCAATAATCCTATGTTTCACGAGTGTACAAAACATATTAAGGTTGATAGTCATTTTATTCGTAATTTGCTACTCCGCAAAAAGTTGAGTACTCCATTTGTTCGATCCTCTTCTCACCAAGCCATTGTCTCGTTCTACATTTCAGAGTCTCTCATCCAAACTAGGCATTTTCGACTTATATGCTCTAACTTGAAGGGGCGTGTTAGAATACAGGCTTAATTTATTCTGTTTCCTTAGAATATAAGAGTGATTGATTTTGTTTCTTTATTAAGTTTGTCACAGCTATAGCGACATTTCCAATTTTCTATTTCCTAATTTGATGGACACCTTCATTATAAATATAATTCAAGGGAGAAGAGAGAATTCAATTCAATCTCTCCCGTTCTCTTTATTCTTGACTACACACAAATTGTTCAATAAGATTAAACAACTCTCTTAACCCCAACCATATGTGCAAAAAAATGATTAAAAACCTATAACCTAACTAGTCGTAAACATCTAAAAATGCTTGCATTAGTTTTGGAAGTAGAATAAACATTTGTGAATTTCCATTGCCCTTTCAATAAAAAATGTTAAATAACTTTCTTAACTAAAATAATACAATCTCCTTCTAAAATACATTATTGGCCTCAAGAATTTGAGACAATTTTTAGCAACTGGTGATACTTTCTAAGACTGACTTTCATTAATCTAGACATGTTAATTTTTTGTCCCATGGATGAGGAGTAACAAAGGATCATAGTTGAATTTCGTTGACCCTTGATCATCATAAAATGATAGAAAGTTTTCAGTGATATGATCCATGAGTTATTTCAATCCTTTATTGAGTTGTTTTCTAGAAAAATTTTAGCAATCCAATAGGATAGTAACTACTTCTAAATTAAATTTTTATTGATGCAACGAAACAATATGCTTTAGAATCTAGAGTTATTTACTAAATCAAAGATTCTTCACTTCTACTACAGGTCAACATCATGTGAATTGCGGAGGGTAGACAGTGTTTCTCGCTCACCTATTTATGCATCATTTATGGATACACTAGATGGATCATTAACCATAAGGGCATTCGAGTCTGAGGTAATATATGGCTTTTATGGTTTTGAAATGATTATGCGGTATGATTTGTTGATATGTTCTTTTTAAATGATCAGTTGTCAGAGCACAACTAACTTAAAATGAACTAACCAACATAGTTCCTAATTGGTTTGATGTTCAATAAGAGTATCAAAAACATGACACTGGTTTAAGAAGTTATATTAGGTATATGGAATTTGTTAAACATGTGCCTTCAGATTTCTCTAGATGTAAAGTGTCTTTCTTTGCATAATTCTTTATCGAGAATGATAAATTTGTAAGTGTTTATCCTGGCAATTTGCTCCTAGATAGATCAGTTATTTGGTAAGATTTTGTGCATGGCTTTGGTAGGGGTAAGAGGTTGTCTTTCTTTGGATGATGCTTTCTTGACTTCAATAAAAAACAATGAAGAGAAATGCTAACATTCTTTCAGGCAGTTAAACTAACTTAATGACTATTTTACAGGAGCATGACTATTATAAAAGGTAATTGCAAAATATCTTTGATCAGTGATATTATAATAAATATATGCAATAGAAATTAGCTTTGAATAACCTGGCATGGACTGAACATGTTCATTTGAAAATTTACCGAGGTTTTAGTTATGGCCATCACGTACCCAATCACACCATGAACATGTGACTATCACCTCGTGAGTTCCCTTAGAGCTAGCACCCAATGACCCCTTCTTAGGACACCAATTGGCAGGACTACAAGTATAGAACTAGTTATGGCCCTTCTCCTTTTCATTCCCCCCCCCCCCCCCCAAAAAAAAAGAGACTTAAGCTGGATATAAAAGTCCGTTACAAAAGGCTCTAGTTGTGAGGAATAATTGAAAGGAAAGACAAGGTAAAAAGATAGGAACTGTAAAGGAGGGCAAGACACTTTCCTCAGAGACTAAGCTGCAGAATAAAAGGACATTCCAAAGGCTCCAGTTGGGAGGAACAATTGAGAGGAAGGATAAGGTAGGCAAATGTATTGTGAGGGACGGGAAGGACGCTATCTTTCTCTGTAAGTTTGGTTGAGCAGGAAGAGATGAAAGAATTGTGACTTCATTTGCCAGACACACTGATATGGTTTGGGGGGCAAAACTTTTACTAGTAAAACATTCGTCTCTCCTTTCTGCTTATGCTTTGTTTGCCTTGTCTACTTAGCCATTCCCTTCCCTTTGCTTTCTACCAGATGAAGGAAATTGTCTCTATATCTTCTCCTCCCTTTTCCTTCCATCTCCTTCCTGTCTCTATACTTTCTCCTCCCTTTTCCTTCCATCTCCTTCCCTCAAAGCAGAGATACGAATAATTGTTCTAGATTGTGTATTTGAAAATTTGTTGCTTTGCAGTAACATTGTTTGTTTGTCCAGGACTTCTTTATGGTCAGGTTTACTGGAAGTGTGACATTATATCAGTGAACTTCCTGCACAGAGATAATAGTAAGTTTGTGGCTCTCCCTGCGCCCTTAGGCACATGACACAGACCACATAACATTTTTGTTTTATTTTATTCCTTAAAACTTAAGGTTTATATTATTTCTTAGATATATATGTTAGTTTTCCCCTCCGGTTTGATCTCTAATGTCGAAACACATTACAAATTTTAGTTTTTAAAATTACATTATGTATCCTTTACTCTTAACTGCTAGTGGTGTCATACAATATTTTCAACGTGCTGTAATTATTTGTAACCGTTGAATCATTGTAGTTGTTAGCAGCATTTGTTATCTCATTTGTGGCTGTGATGGCTGTTATTGGATCTCAATGCAGTTTCGTTATTAATATGGGTATTCCAAGACTGGTAAGTTTTCTCAAGCCCTACGCTGTTATAGCATTGTTTTTCTTTTTAACATGAACAAACTTATTTATCCTTCAGATCTTCAGCTACCAAAAAAATATTACATGATGGCTCTTTTATCAATAGGTTTGGCTTGGCTCTTTCTTATGCGGCCCCAGTTGTATCTTTGTTGGGAAGTTTCTTAACAAGTTTTGCTGAGATAGAAAAAGAAATGGTTTCTGTGCAGAGGGTTCTTCAGGTATGAAGATTGAAAAGTGATTTTGCACATCTGTTTTCCATTAATTAATGTTAATTTCCTCATTCCAATATATGGACATCCCTCAAGAAGAACTGCATGGATGCCAACAATTAGAACTAGATTGGCCACTTCAAGGACAAATTAAATTTCAGAATGTAACACTGAGATATGCCATCTTTGCCTTCTAGATTGCGAGATGTCAGTTTCATCATTGCTGGGGGAATGCAGGTTAGTGCATCTTTTTGCCTGATTCATGTACTCTCCCCCCGCCCCCTTTTTAATTCAGTGATAAATCTATCTTTCTGTAACCCCTTTCAATTGTTGAAATTTCTAATGCCATAAGTTTAATATAACTATGCTTGTATTCAATCAGGTTGAAATTGTTGAAAGGACAGGTGCAAGGAAATCTAATGTCTTAAATGCCATTTTCCACCTGAACCCAATATGTCAAGACACATATTAGTGGATGGGATAAACATATCAGATGTTTCTGTAAGGTACCTTCGCTCGTATTTTGCTGTTGTGCCTCAAAGTCCTTTCTTGTTTGAAGGTTCCCTAAGGCATCATCAATTGTGTTTTAATAGTTGCAAAATTAGTCTGATAATTAGTTCATTTAGCATAAGGTTTAGGTTATATTTTGCACATATGGATTTTGTTAGGTTTATTTTTTTTAATTGGCAAATTAGTGAACAAAACAATAATTTCAAACTTGTAATTTAGGTATTTGGCTAAGGTGTCAAAAGTATAGGTTTGAAGATTCTTTGAAAAGTTTCCTAAAGGAGGTTAGAAATACTTTAAGGAAGTTTCCTAATGCTTAAGGAGGTTGAAAATATTTTAAAGAAGTAAACTTATGTTCAAGGAGGTTAGAAAGTTTCCTAAAATATTTTGAAAAGTCTTTTAAAAGATTTTAGAAATAGGAAATTATGTAATCTTATATAGGATTGGATTGCTAAAATGCTCTATAAATAGAGCCCTTCTCCTAGAGTTTCTACACAACACAGAGAACGCAAGGAAAAAAACTGCTACATTATTTCAAGAGTTCTTTTCATCTCTTAGCCAAACAACTTCATACTTTGGTGTTCGTGATCTTCAAGGATTTGAATATTGGTCTTTCGCTAATAAGAGTTCATTGTTTGTAACTCCTATCAAACAATTGACATAATTAATCATTCAACGCATAATTTGTTTAACTGATTTTACTGGAATGATCTCAGGTCCCTTAAGAATAACAAATATTTCTAATTCATATGTACTTAAGTTTAAGAAAATTCTAAGAAAGAGGTATATATTTACACTATTATAAAAAGTCTGAATGTTTATAAAACTTTTTTAGACTCTTATACCCTTCTTTTAAACAAATTTAGTTCTATCCCCTCCTAAATCCCCAACTCCAAGCCCTTTCATAATCTCTTCTTAGGCCTCTTATCTTCTCTTCTATAACTGTTATTGTAATGATATTTTCTACTTCGCCGCTCAATCTAAACGACAAGGCCGATCCAATGCATCCTTTATCAATATGGACGATGTTAAGGAGATTTTTCATCCATCTTAATCTGGAACCTCTCACAATCGGCGTTGATTCTCCGTTCGGTGTCAGTGGAGCCGATTGTCTATCTGGGTATGTGGGTTATGAAATCTAGACTCATGGAGACGATAGTTTTGCGTAAGTTGGCATTTTCTTATTTTGGTATAAACTTGGTGAAATTTGATGTGGGTATTCATTTTGCAACTTAGATCCGTAGATTTTTAATGTACGTGACTTATTGAATTTGGCCTAAATAGTAAGTCTTTATTTTTCATCCAACATGAATTCTCTAATTAGGGGTTTTCTTTGTCTGGATTTGTTGCTAATTAAGACTTTATGACCAAATAAGGACCTCTGGAGGTAGCATACGTTTCATATTTACCATCAATAGCCATTTCAGCTATATTGCTAGTGAACGTATCATCTATGTATGTGCATATTTGAGGTGGGACTGACAGTGATAGCATGGTTTAATAAACATTGATAGATGTCCAATGGCATTGAAACAAATGTGGGTGTAATATCATGTAATGGGATATAACATGAAGAATAACAAGATCGGAGGGGCCCAAAACCATTGCGCACAGTAACAACTGCATTTTAAAGCTAAGTGAGAGTGAATGGCATAATGCCCTCTATTCCCTGTAATCTTTAGTTGGAACACAAATTAAATATGATATATTTTGTTCTAAATATTGCTTTTTCTTACAATTTTGTAATGACTAGCATAAAGAAAATCTGTACAAGAAAAATGAAATGCAACAAATTAAATCCTATATATATATATTTCTAAATGCATCTCTTCTTTTCCATAACTAACACTATAAAGAAAATTTGTACAGCAAAAAAATGTACAAAATGTTGTGGAGGCTTGCAGGCATATCATTTAAAAAAGAAAAAAAGAACTTAATATATTCTTTAAGATATTATTCTGGTGTAAAATTCTATTTAGAAATTCATAATTTCCCCTTTAATGTATGCCTTATGTATGTAATATTTGTTTATGTATCCTGGCATGGGTGGTGAATCTAAGGCGATTAATGTTTGAAAAATTAAAAAAATTATATTTTTGGTACTCAACAAATGATCTATAAAAGTGTTGTATTCTACCCTGATACTCCATACAAGTGCTCATCATATTTAGACGAGATCTAGTGTTAAATGGTTCAGGAAAATGTTTCACTTATCTGTTAAATATTAAAATCCAACAAGAAATTGCTTAGTTAGATCCAATTAGTGTTGAAATGTTCTTAAACTATAATAATTTAGCTTTGAATCATCCATTGTTTGATATGGACATGTAGCTCACTCCTTTATATATTTACTTGTTTTTTATGTCAATCTGCAATGATTTTTCCTCATTATATAGCCATTGATCATGTGGAGATTCAAACATTTCATGCTAAAGAACAAACTGGTCTTGAAGGCCGCACTATTGGCATTGGCAATCTGAAAATTCATGTTCATATTGCCATTGCTGAGCACGGATTCTGTTCTGTTTACTTATGTTAAGATGCACAGAGAGTTCAAAGCAGTATGCTTTAACGTTCATTGTATGCAATGATAGAGAATCACTAGAAGTTATGAAAGAAATATATGTGATAAAATCTCTAAGAGGACACCCTAATGTTATGATGCTTTATGGTCATACTATATTTGATATGGGGCAAACAAATGAAGCATTTCTTGTGATAGAATATTGTGAAAAGTATCTGGTCAATGTGTTAGAAAGCAGAGGATCTGGATATTTCGAGGAGAAATAAATCCTTATTATTTTTATAGATGTCTGTAATGTAGTCTTTGCAATGCATTGTCAGTCCCCACCCATTGCTCCTGGGTAAAAATACTGAATATTTCGTTCAAATGTTTCATATTCAATGTTTTCTGATCTTTAGGAACTTATTTTGCGTTCTTGATGGATCATCTAGGCCTGTGGGATTTATTTTTAATCAATACCAAATTACTATATCACAGACTAATTGTTTACTGGTGGTTTATGGGTAATTACGGATTTATGTTGCAGGATTGCACTTACTGTTTTCAAATTTTCTTTGACAATGTCTTAGTAAAATTACTGGTCTATTTTTATTTTACACATACAAAGTTGCATGTCAACCTATGCCGTCAAGATTAATTCAGCTAGACAATATGTTTTGGTGATGAAATGTAATAAAAAGTTGTTTAAACTTATTTGTGCAAACCCTCTTATATTCTTCAGTTCACGTGGTTAGGCAAGAGTGCTTCTTTTACATTTTAATGACTTATCTGTCCATCATTTGCATTCTTTAGAGATATAAAGCAGAGAATCTTCTGCTAGGACCTGATGGATTATGGGAATTGTGTGAGTTTGGATGTACCTCCACCAATCACAAGCTGTTTGAGTGGCTTGAAGAAATGGGCATAGAAGAAGACTATCAGGAAGCACACAACACTAGCCTACAGAGCTCTTGAGGTTGTATTGTATATTATGTCTTTGATTAATAATAGTGGTCTAGGTGCTATAAATGTTGGCTTTTGTCTCCCTTCATTTTTTCACTCAGATGTGGGATTTGTTCCAGAGAGATGTTATAAATGAGAAGGTGGATATTTGGGTGAGTTGTTGTTTTCCATTTATCTGTGATGGATCTAGAAACAGTTTTACCTTATCTGTTTTGCCTAACGGGATTAAGGTTTTGAAATTTTAGGTGTAGACTGAAGTTGTTTTGTTATTGTGCATGCCCTGTGGTGTCTTCTCTTTCTCATATACTTCTTCAAGTCTGCATTTGATGGTGAATCAAAGCAACAAATTTTAAATGGGAACTATTGCATGCCAGAGTTACTAAAGTACAGCTCATCCATTGCGGACTTAATCAGAGATATGCTTCAATCTTCTTCAGATGCCAGACCAGACATCACATGGACAAGAGCTTTGCTTGATTGGGCATTCATCTCCATTAACTTAGTTTTAGATCATCCTCCTCACAATTATAGATGCTAAGATCATTTATGTGCTACTGATGCCCTTTATCTCTATTTTGTAGCAAGTTTGGTTTCGTGTTAATGACTTATTACCAGAAGGGTTGCAAAAGTCATTGCCTGACAGGCTGCTAGAGATGGACCATTTAGGTTCTAACATCTGTGAAGGTTTGGACATTATCCTTCCTACACAAGTTTTTTGCCATTCGGACTTGGGAGACTAAATATTCTTTATTGGCAATTTCTTCATGTTTGCTTAAAACTTCAAACTAGTTGGAATAAATGCCTAAATTTGATTTAAAAGTTTGTGTTGCACAGTAAATGGGTGAAGTCTGAAGTTATATTTTTTGTTAATTGATTAGATATAATTGTGCTTCCATTGAATTATTTTGGTACTTCTTTGTGATTTATTAGGGATTCCAAAGCTTACAAATAAAACTCATCCAGTGCTCCATAAAAGTCCACCATCCCCTCTATTAGAACCTACTTGGAATTCATCACCAACATCAACACGTGTTAATAATTCTCGAGCAGGTGGAGGTGGGAGTCCATGTGGTGCTTTTTGGTCTACTTTGTATCCTAAGGACCATCCTGTTGCAGCCTTACAAAGACAAAGTAGGACCCAAATCTGATGAAGGACCAAGTAACTACAACACAGTGCATGACCAGATTCGTCTAAAGGCACATGTTTTTAGCAATGCCTTGACAAAGAAGTCTTAAAATAAATTCTAATTCCTGGTCAAGTTTTTTTAATTCTACATCTCAAAAGTGAGATTGGTTTTTGATATGTTGAATTTTCTCTTTACAAGAAGGAATTGGAAAGGAGACTAAAAACTACAATCCTAAAATAGGAACTCAAGAAGGTGATGATTTCAAGCAACAACAAAGCCAAGTCCTTTAAATAAAATTTTGTAAATAAATAAGAACAAATTAAAGACTCCTGAGTCTTATCATAATAATTGTTACATATCAGTAAAAGCAAACCCATGTTTTGCTTTTATGTTTGTTAAGATTCTTTTGCTAAGGTACATTTCAACTCTTAAAAATAGGAAGGCTTTTTATTTGTAGAAAACTTTTTAATTGTTGAGATATGTATACTTATATATTAGGCTCAATAGTGGGACTTTTAGATACTCAAGTCAAAATGTTCTGATTCTAGTGGTGGGCTTATTATACATATTTTGGTACTTTGAATGAATTTTACTGTAGATGGCATCTTCAGCAGTGGCTTTTTACCAATTTTATCTGTTATTAATCATCTATTATAAATTCATTGACTTTTATAGGTCAATTGTATATATATCATTCAATTAATGCAGCTCATCATATGGTTATGGAAGGATTTTAGGTTCCTGTTTTTGTTTGTCGGTTTGAAATGAAGGGATTTTGACAATGTAGAACGAGTGGGATGGATTTTTGCGTGGATTTTAAATTGAAATTGAAAGTAGACATGATGTTTAATGGTGGCTTTGAAATAATCCTATATATACAAGTACATATTTGAAATATTTAGTATTAATACTTTAAGTCGTAAAAAAAAATGAAAATAAAAATTTGAATTTATTTTTAGCAGTCACAATTCTTTATATATATATATATATAATAAATTTATTCTTAAATCTATTCATCAGACGGAAATTTAGGATTTATCCCCCCTTGGTGTGTGTGGTTGATGGCTTTGTGTTTTTCATTGCCTTCTATTCAAAATTGGTATCAATTGTACTTGGAATTGATTGTAATCTTGCATTTCGGCAAGAAAATATTTAATTCATGAAATATTTACTTCTAATGGTAATTAATTTTTATAAATTGAATTAATAAAGAACATAATTTAGTAATGAAATATTTTGTAAAATATTTTTAATTAATCAATTTTACAAAAATATATTTAGTCATATCAACTAACTTAATAAAACATCTTTATTTTTTTGAAATATTTAATTTTTAATGATATTTATTTTTATAAATTATATTAATAAAGAACATAATTTAATAATGAATTGTTATTTATGAAAATTGATATTAATTTTATAAAATATTTCAATAAAATGAATCATTCTAATTATCCATTATTATTTTATCAGTAACTAATTTTTATATAATAAAATCAATTATTTATAAAAAAGAGGTAATTTTATTAAAATATTTAAATAAAATAAACATTTTAATAGTAAACAATAAAAATTAACGAAGTACTTGTTAAAAGCATAAAATATTTATTAGAGAGAGAAAAAGAGTGTGAGAGAGAGAATGATTGTAAAAATATGATTTTGTCACACTCGGATCTCGTGACCTTAAGAATGAGTAAAAAAACACACATAACATGTACTAACATTATTATCCCATGATCAGAGCAACGCAATAACTCCTGGTGAGCCACAACACATATAAGATAATATAAAATTAGCCTCGGCTGGTGCCATGCCTCAAACTACAACAGATTCTTATCATTTAAGCTTTTACATAGGCCTTAAGACCTTTACAATCATATCGATTGAGTCTCTCAATTTAAAAATATTACAACCATCAAATAAATATTCAACTTAAATAACCAACAGTTCTACTAGTCTAGATTGGCTTATACAAATGCACTTCTAGTCCAGCCCCATTAGCCCACCTGGTTAGTGTGTTTCATTCCTGCAACATAATCTATAGGGACGTGAGCACAGGTCCACTTGTACTCATGATATTACATACTAACATATATGGTATGTAACCAACACAGGCATGCCAATTATTCTTATATACATAGTTATATCAACATCATTCTATAAGTCATAACAATTCATTATTTTCAATCAGTTTTCAACTTACGCCAATATTTATCATCATTCATCCTCATCATATTATTGTGTACATTTCCAATTATTCTACATTATTGAATTTCCCAACATTAAATCAAATCACATTCCATACCACCTTATCACATATTTAACATTCAATCACATATTCACATCCACATTACTATTTATTCATCATTCAATTACGTAATCACATCCATAGTATCATTATTTCATTATTCAATCACATGGCCACAACCACACAAATTATCGGGGATTGGATGCATACACAACACTATCTTTTATGGGCTAATACCCAATGGAAACGGTAAACCGAAATCTATCGTTTAGGATCACAGTCCAGGGTCACAGGTAACCCATACACACACAATGTTGTGGGCTACTAACTTACTGGTATTGACACCAAACCCTGCGCAGGTTTCGGGACTTTCAACCCGAGGGTAATCTCAAAACCCTTTCTAATACTGCACCCTACCACGGCCCCCAGCACACAATCAACCATTCATCACATACAATTATCTTTAATCACAATTCACATTCATCACCATAAACTTTCCAACACACATAACCACATTCCATTTCATCTCTTCATTTCATTTATTCCAAGCCTCATTTATTTACCATCATATATCAACAAAGATCAAACATCAACAAATAGTTAATATTTAACAACATTTAATGTTTAATTCCCTTGTTCAAAACACATTTTAATTCATCATATAGCTCATCACACTTTGTCTTTCCATTTCAATTATTCAAAGCCTTATTTAATTTCCATCACTTATTAACAAAAATTCACATTTTAATTCATACTCTCTTATATCTCAAAGTAAACAATACTTATTAACATTTTAACGCATGTTCCCCTTTCCAATTCATAGAATTTAGACAAATGAAACATCATGTGAAAACATGATACCAAACTCTTTATAACTCTATAATAGATGTCCAAAATGAACGAAGTCTGGTAACCTTTCTAGGCTTGGTAGGCGCCCAACAGGTACTCAGTTGTGCGCCCAAAATCTTGGGCACCCACACCTTGTGCGCCCAAGAAGGTGGGCGCCCAACTGATACCATCTCATGCGCCCATAGCTTGGTTCAAGTGATGCTTTGTTTTCCGGGTCTTTCATTCTCTACACTTAACACCTCAAATTTACCAAGTTTATGGCAAGATAGTTAGAGTTTCTTGTTTCCAACATTACCACAAGTCTTATAAGCATCAAAAGAAACCATCTATTTAAGTTGTCATCAACTATGGGCTAAGTTATGGATCAAACCCTATGTTCTCTCTCTTAAACCATATATATGTATATAACTCCCATTTTCTTCCTTAAATGAAATCAAAACTTTCTAGGGTTACTCAAGTTTTGTTCTAGACCTTGTTACACATCATATATGTAAGATTGAGCATAAAATCCCTACCTCAAGTTGAATAAAGATGAAGAACAAGAGGCGGTCTTCTCCTGGTTTCAATCTCCCAACTTTGATGGATTTGATCTCTTCACCCTTTGATCTAAATGACAAAAAAATTACATAGATGGGTTCCTTGACGGCTCAATTGCATTTTAGCAAAGTTAACTTGATTTTGATCAAGGCTAGAAACACTTACCATTCAAAACCCCAACCGATTCCCTTATGTTCTTCTTCCTTTCCTCTCCCGGTTTCCTCTCTCCCAACCAATATTTCTCTTTCTTTTCCATCTCACACATATACATATAAACAAATTTTGCTAATTTTTTAATGATTCTACAGTAAATTCCAGATTTTTCCATCCCCCTAGCCTAAATATAGGTGTATAGGAGTGAGGCTCAGCTGTATCTTCCAGAATACTCCATACCAGTCAATTCTGCTACAGGTTTGGGTGCCCAACCCCTTCTCAGTCGTGCGCCCAAGCCTTGGGTGCCCATGCTTCATCTGCCCAAGGTGCCCCCTTCTTTTGCTCTTGTGCTAAAATGCCAACTCTCACATGTTTGGCCCATCCTTCTCAAAGTTCCCAACTCTAAAGTACCATTAATGATGAATACCACTTAATCAACATAGTATTACCTCAAAATGTTTGAATAACCATCTATTTACATTAATGCAAAAGTCGGAGGTATTACAGATTTAAACAATAAAAATTTGCATTTGGATTGGAGTGAGTTAAGAGTCGAAATCTGGCGAGGTTCGTTATTAGACATCTTTTTTCGTTATGAAATTTCTTCAAATTTCACAATTATTGGATTGTTTTTGCCCTTTTTTTGGAAATACGTATACTTCCTTGCTGTTGGACTCAAATTCAATGAAGTCGAGAAAATGATGAATAGCTTCTACATTAACCAAGGCTCCATACATGGCGGTAACAAACTAACTGGGCCTAGTCCACTCACCTAAGGCCCAACAAAAATTTTAGCCCATATAGATATATAAATTTGAATGGTCATATACGATATATTGTCATATGCTAGTTAAATATTTACTTACTCGTTACATTTATTATTATTAAAATAAATTATGATTCTTGAGAGTTTTAAATTTTTTAATAATTAAGAGTATTAATTTTATTAGTTATAATATCATTTTTAGTTATTGTTTTATCCTTAAAACTTATTTGTGCCGTTTGAAGCACCAAAAAAAAAATAAATAAATAAATAAAAACTAACTTTTACTATTTTTTTTAACTTACTTTAACTTCTCCTTCAAATGCAAAATGAACTTCTACTAATGTTTTTTAACTTTTACTAACTTTTTTCAATTTTCTCTAGTTTTTACTTTTTCCAAAATTCTTTAATTCTTTATAATTTTTATAAATTTTTACCAAACATTCAACTAATCACTAAACCAGACGTGTCAACTTTATATGGAAAACTATACTTTTCTAGTACAGTCAAAAGGTTCCATACTAGTTGCACAATTAACAAAGGTAGTGTGCTGTTAAAACAATTACTAAAGAAACATTCAAGTTATTAGTTGTTACAAAATAAAGAATTAAATTTGAGAATAAAATTTTTGAAAAAAGCTTAGGAGATGGTAAGTTTTGTCCTATGGTCTGAAGGAACTTAGTAAGTCCCAAATTTGCCCTCAATGTTTTCCTTTTTATTGTTTCATTTTCTCTTGTATAAGGAATAAAGTAATTATACCTCTTTTGGTACAAAAAATATACTAAACACGTGGCATTTATCCTCGACCACCTGAATATAGTTTTAATTTTTCTTATATACTCATTAATTTTCAAATATTTTTCTCTTAAAATACTTCTTATTTACACACTATTCACTTAAATTTCATTATTTATTATTTAAGATAGATGTTTTAATCTTTTTGATCCCTAATTAATTTTTTTATTAATAATTTTAAAATATAAATAATAAAAAAATAAAGAAAATTAAAAATAAGAATAAAATAAAAAATTTAGTAAATATTTTTTCTCTCATGTATACATGTAGGGATAATCGTCTTTTTATCCCTTATACTTAAAGTGAAAATCACTTATATTCTTGAAATTTAAAAACTTACCTTTATATCCTTTGTACTTTGAACTAAAGTGAAGTTATAAATGGTATTAAATTTTCAAGTGAAAAGATAAAAACATTCATTAAAAACTAAATAAAATCAAAAAATGCGAGTAATAAGTAATATAAAGTATACAGGATATAAAAGCAAATTTTTAAACTCACTTTGAGTCAAAACTATTATGTTTGACGGAATTTTTAACGTTTTCACTTCAATACAACGTACAAGGGAAGTAAAAGTAGATTTTTAAAATTTAGGTGTGTAAGTGATTTTCACAATAAATAAAAGAGGTAAAAAGGTAATTACCTCCATAAATGTATGCATCCACTCCTAAGAATTATAAGCATTACCCTTTTTGCTAGTTTAATATTTAAGTAATTAACCAAATTAAATAGTTTCAAATTGAGATGAAATGGTCTGTCTTAAATGTTGGGATTTTTGTATGCCCCACAAGCAAATGTAATTGAACTATATTGCTGAAATCAAAATAAATGGAGTCGTTATACATTTTTGTGTATGTAATTTGATTTACTTTACAAAATTTATAAAAATCCCTTGATTATAAATGTAACTTTAAACTTGACATTAAGTGTTGTACATTTGAGGATTAAGTTTAAAGAATGTTAATCAAAACGAGTCCGTAAGTAATGTTTAAAGTTTGAGATCTTTAAATATATTGTTGCTAGTACAGTTTATTCCCATTAAGAATAGCCCAATCTTATCTGGATTGTAAAATGTGGCGACATTAGAATGAAAGCACTTATATATAATAGGATTATATAGGATAGGACCAAACAAAATTAAGTGTTCTAATAATTTCCCTTATATATAGAGCGTTTAATTTTGCCAACCAATGGTCATATATGTAACAGTCTTAATCTATCAAGTTATTATAGACTCCTATTTATTATGAGATTTTTTTAACTTGCTTGTGAAAGTCTTGTACCCAACTACAACTCATATTCCTTGTATCTGAGGAGCATTCCTGTGCAAATAGCTCGGGATACTTTTACAATATGATGGAATCCATATCTTACAATTCTCTTGGGTAGTTAGTTCGGGTAATATGTATATATATATATTTGTAATATATTGAGTATTATGGAGCATAATTCTAAAACGTAGTCTTGAACCAAAGGCATGCATGGAGATGATAGAACATTCCTGGAAGGAGCACCATATGGCCGAAGATATTTATTATGGAATCCATTTCTTAAAATTCTCTTGGGATAGTTAGTTCAGGTCACTTTTCATACTTTTTGTTTGGTTGTGGTATACAGAAGTGGGATGGGATAAATTATCCTACTAGACTTGTTTATCTTATATTTATTGATTAGTTATGTGTCGATTTATATTTTATTATGTTGTTAGCAAAACACAAATTGAGATTCAAATCAAAGAATCGTTCATAAACTCGTAAACTTAAAGTCGATAGTTAACTGTTCAAATTTGTTATGAATTTTGGTTCTTGTGACTGAAAATTTATATTTTATTGAAGCAAATGTAATATTTTACATGGCTGGTTATATATCTCATCTAAAAGATAAAATTTATTCCATGTAGTGGGATTGGAAAGAAAAAAAAATGGAGGATAAGTGGAAAAGACGTTTCATACAAAGTTATTATAAGGTTATATTTAATGTTATATCTAAGAGAATAATATTAAATACTCATTTCATATAATGAGGATATTATATTTTTTTATTATATTAATTAATATAATATATTTCTTAATGTAGTAAAGTATGTTAAGCATTTATTTATATATAATACGAGACATTAGGATAAAATAATGTTATACATAATGAAATATTAGTTTTTATAATTCTTGAATTATAAAATTTTAGCCTACTTAATTTCAATTATGGAGGAAGATGAAGAGAATATATCACTTGAAAAGGCTCATTACTAATGAGATTTGATATTAAATTGATTGGTTGGTTGGCTATTTGTTAATTTAAAATACATTATTGAATGATATTATAATACTTATGTAAATCTGGTCATATTTTCTTAGGATATGAATTACATTCAAAAGTCTTTAATTATTTCAGAGTTAGGCTGGGATTCATAAGAATACAAGACAGGAAAAAAAGAATTATATACTCTCTCCCAAAAGAAAAAGGAGTGATAGATATTGTATTCGTAGCCTTAATTAATACTAATTTTACACTAATATGAACATTACAGAACAAATTTGTGAGACTCTTTTGCATGCATCAAATGGAAACCATTCCTTAATATTATTGTTAGAAAATGATATTTTTAAACATAAAAAGTCGTATTTTTCATAGTCATCGACCCATAGTCATAAAAAAATAATTATTTATGTAATAAAGTCGTCCATTGAATTTTCTAAATTTATATTTTAAATTTCAGATCATTGTAAATACATCATCTCGTCGGCCAAAGATATATTGACATCCTTGTCTATTTGGACTCTTAAGTTTAAAGAGAGCATTTGAGCAGAGAATGATGAATCTCTTAACGAGAGAGAAATAGGACATTTCTTGATAAATAACTTTTTTTTCCAATGAATTTATTAGGGATTGTTTTCATTGCATGCATGCTTAGGGCAAAAGTCTCAAATTCGGAATACCAAAAATGTTTATGAACTAATAATTAAAAATTTATTGCAATAATTCTCAAAGTATATTGCTAGTCAAAAAAAAAAAAAAATGAAAGGAAAGAAAAGAAAGACTTAGTTTTTCTTGTCTTATATGATTCTTTTACACCAAAACATAATTTTTCTTTCTATTTTCAATATTTTTAAGCGTTTTTCTCAAATTTGTTAAAAATGTGAATAGTATATTTAAAAACTATAAAAAAAAAATCAAATTGTAGAGAGAAAAAGGAGAGTATTTTTGTCTACAAGATAAATTTATATTCTTCTTAATATAGTGTTTGGAGTAACAAAAGTGAAACAAAATGAGACAATTTGAAATAATTTGTGGATCTCTAATTCGTACAGTGAGATAAAAAATAAACAACTTTTAAAGATTTTTAAAGATTTTCAGATTTTTTCATCGTTTTTTATTACACCAAAAGCACCCATAATTTCTTTAGAAGGATTTATCTAGAAGGATGGAAGTGATAATTTAACTCAAGAGAGTTAATTCATGATATTTTTTTTCTAATTTTATATCTTACCTGCTGCTAGTTTTGCTCTGAAAAAGAGAAAAAAATAAAAAAAATACTAAAAAATATATTAACAATAATATATGCTTACCATTCAACTTGAGATGTAGCTTAAATCCATATATCCTGTATAGTTAAACTTAAATAACATAATATCTAATAAACATGTTATATAATTAATTTGTTTTAACACCAAATCAAATCGTATGAATTTTAAATTAACCCACACATGGTTCTCTATTCGTATCACGTCACCATCCTATCACATGATATTGTTCTCTATTTGTGTCGTGTCACCATCCTATCACATGATATATTTAATAATTCACAATTCAAGTACACAGTTTTCCCAATTGATGAAGTTGAATTAAGTTAATTAGGTTGATGGATATGTGATGACCATTCAAAACATAAATGGCTTTGACCTTCAATAAACTGCATTAGCCACTTAATTTCACATCTGAAAGTTTTAAACTTTGAGATGAGTAAATATGCAAAAATTTACTATGCTCTAAAAACTTTCTTCTTAAGTAGGCAAGTGTAGTTTTAGAAATGTAATGCAGTAATTATCTATTCTCCAAAAATTATTAAGTTTTGAATATGAAATTTAAAAAAAAAAAATACGATCCTACATAAATATGACAGTCTCAAGCCTAAGAGGGAAACTCTCCCTTATCTTGTATCTACTAATTGAGCCCCCACATGGTAATAATAGAAAAGCTGTTGAATCCACCACAATTACAATATAGATGTAGGGAAGCAAAGTCACGTCTTAGAACATTTCTGTCCAAATTTCCCTTGCACAAAATGCCTACCATGAGTCAGTTTCCGAATAGATGCATGTAAAACCATAACTGTAGAGGTGTTCATGATTGCAGATTTAAGGGAGTCACCAAAACAATAAAATAAAACAAAAATCAATTTTACCTACATAACTGACACCAAGAGCACAGAAGAGAGCCATCTGAACATTGGAAAAGAACAGAATGACCGTGGTTGCTGTAACGGTGACAAACAGTTACAAAGGCAGGTAAAAATGCTAAAATAAATTCAATCCCACATACTTTTGACTACAAGCTTCGTTAATTAACAACTTATGCCTTACTATAAGTTTATTTGCTTGCTTTAAAAAGAAATGTTGAAAAATAATGCTTCTTCATTACTCCAAGGAAATAAGAGAAACAAATAATTGAAGCATGAAAAAGAAAAGCCAAAAAATAAGTCATTCAGTAGGAAGCTCTCATCCTCCATGAAAAGGGAATCTGCTAACTGTTATTGCATAAGGCTAGGTTCTTAATTGTGAATACATGACACTTTTTTTTTAAAAGGTGTGACTACATAACACCTGATGCACAACACCCACTTATCAATATATGCTAATTATTCCTTCTTTGTTAATAAGGTTTTCTTCTTAGGTTTTTATTATGTCTCTTCCGATGGTATATCTGCTAGCCCTAAAAAGGTGTAAGCCACAGGCCTAAGCCCAAATCTGTCCATAATGTTAGGAGCTTCCATGGGTTAACCACCTTTTACCATCACTTTATTAAGGGTTTTAGGCTTTCAGCACAATTATAGCTCACTTGACCCGAATCTTGCGACTCGAGGGGTGAGTGATAAACACACATGACACGTACTAATATAACCATCCCATGATCAGAGCAATACAAAAATCTCCAGGTGAGCCCAAAACATATGATGAGATAACATAAGTGTTACGGCCAAAATTGTAAGATTGGCAAATCCATGGTCTAAGATAGTGTTTTATAATCTCTAGACTTAGTGTAGGCTAAGACACTATAGTCTTGGGTTAATTAGAAGTCTAAAGGCCTCAAAAAATCAAGTTTCCATAATGGCTAGAAGTCTTGAAGAGGTTGAAAATCAAGTTCCAAAGTGGCTAGGAGTCCTAAAGAGATTTGGAAGTCCTGAAGAGGTTCAGAACTCAATAACGCAGGAAGATCGCGGGAAGGCCGCGGTTGGTCACAGGATAAAGCCGAGAGCCAAAAATTGGAGTTTGGCCGTACGGGAAGACCGTGGGAAGATTGCTCTAATTTGCGAGAAGACTGCGGGAAGGGCGTTGGAAGGCCGCGGGTGCACCCTTCCCGCGAGTTCCTGCGAGGTACCTGCATGACAGCTTTCTGATCTCAGCTTCCAACGCGATTTTGACCTTGAAGACGATGGATTCAGGCTTCGGCTAAAACACGAAAGTTGTAGCTCTTTGAGTCTTCTTTCCAATGCAAAAAGAATCAGTCAATCCGAATTTTGAGTGAAAAGATATGGTTAAAATACTGATAGGGTGTCAAGCTGGAACTTCAACTACACACTATCTCAATAGCCCTAGCCGCCTCTGTTTGTCTATAAATACCTTCCGGATGTCTTCAAGGTTAAAACAAATATATATACAGAGAGAATATACATCAAGTTGCTGAGCCTAGAACACACAAGTATTCTCTCACCTTCTTAGCCAAGATTTCATTCATCTACGTTGATTCGAAGGAGTTTGAATCTTTGAAGTGCTGAGGATTCAGCAAGTGAGTTTCCGAGGATTCGGTGTTCGTGCCTTCGAGGAGTCGAAGGGCTTTTGCTAAAGGAGTTGGTGAATCGAGGAGTCGAGCGAATGTCAGCAAGAGTATAGAGGCGAGGAGTCGATCTATCGAGTTGTTGAGTGTCACGCCCCGGGTTTCACAACCCGAGTATGTGAACAAAGAACACACATTACAACATTTAATACCTTTCCCTGTCCCACATCAGAGCCATAAACACACGCTATGGAGCAAGGAGTATAACAATAAATAAAACTAAATTTTTAAATTTTAATAAATACCATAGTTTGATCCACCGGGCAAACAAAGCTCCAAAACTAAACCTACCCAATCTCTAAAAAAAAATAATAATAATTAACATTCACCTCAAAAATAGAGGTTTGTCACAATCCAATCAAAAGTAATTGCCTAAAGTCTAAAAAAAACAATTACCTAAAAATAATAATAATAAAAAAATTAATTCCTATGCTCAGAAGGTCCAGCACGTGACTCAAATTCATTACCTGCATCACAAGCTGTAAGGGGTTTAGCACTAATACCACGTGTGCTCGGAACCCTAATAATAACAATATAAATGCAATATGCCTTAGCATGCTACTAAATGAAACAACTATGCACAAGTAGCAATTTCAAACAAGAAATTAAATCAATTTATTAATTTAATCTTCGTTATAATTTAATTGTGTTTCAGCACCATCAAACACATCAAGAAAGAAAAAAAAATTTGATTTCAAGATACTGCTGCTTGGTTGTCTGGTAGAAACAAGACCCAACCAATATACATCATTCTTTGATATCTGCTTGGTTGTCCCGTAGAAACAGGACCCAACCAATATACACCATCCTTCGGTGTCTGCTTCCTAGGCTAAAACCTTAGGAATGTAATATGCCACCCTTAAGCATCTGCTCGTTTGTAGGTTACTAGCCTACTAGAATCGATAACTAACCCCACGCGGGTTTTGGGACTCTCAACCCTTGGGTACGTATACCCGATATTTTCAGTACCTCTCAATCTAAATAAAATATATTATTAAATTTTATTTTATAACCACATTAAATAAATTCTTCTTGCCTTAAGTTTTACGCATTATTACTCCTCAATTCATCAACACATCAAAAACACTAACATATGTCTCATCTAACAGGCAATGTCACGTTTTCGGTATTTAATGAAAAGCAATATTCAATAACTTAATACAGAGCATGAAATTAAACAAACTAATATATGGTTAAAACGGAAGTGTCCACGCACAACAATGCACACAACACACAAGTGTCACGTTGGTGAGATTAATTACATGTAAAGATGAAGTTAATATCAAACTAATAGAATTATAATGTAATTGCATATAAAGACAAAATACATAAAGGACAAAATAGTGTATTTGATTTGATTCAACAAATGTTCCAGCAAGTTCAACATTACCTATTGGAGCCTAAACGTGCCAATTGTTCACTTAAAAGAACATTATATATATATATATATATGCAATCATTACCCAGGAGAGTCCATTAATCAATTTATCATCCATGTGATCAATCTGCCATCAACTTTTTTTTATATATATAATATTTACATATATATGTATACTAACCGGCCACCATTCCTATAATATAAATATATATATGTATACAAAACATCAAAACCTCCTGCCAAGCATGTTTTAACATCCCAACTTCGTTTGTTTTTTTCACGCCGAACAAGATTATCCAAAAGACAAACAATTAATTGCTATATATATATATATATATATGTTTTACATACACATACACAAACAAACAGATAGAAGTTCCGTCCCCTTACCTCTTTAACTGGGTAGCAAATTTTTTTCTCTCCACAGCGGCAATGTTTCCTCCCATTTGGTTCTCTCTCTATCTAGGGTTTTATTAAAAAAATAAATATAGCAATATATATTTATAAAAGAAGAGTTTTAACCCTAAATAACTAATTAATTTCCTACTCCCCATAGGTTTAGAAAAATTACACCAATCACCTAAAAAAAATTAATCTTTTTAAATACAACTTAAAATTAAATACGAAAATTATAAATTATTAAATTTAAATAACGAAATAAATTCACTGAATAAATATATATAATAACTAAATTAAATTTAAAAATTCGGGTCATTACATCCTACCCCCCTTACAAAAATTTCGTCCTCGAAATTTAGGAGATAAAGAAAAGAAAATTAAAGAAACAACTCTGGATACCTACTCCGCATATCTGCCTCTCGCTCCCAAGTCGACTCCTCAATACCACGATGCTTAGTCTTCCCTTGAAGCACTTGCTCCCTAGAGTCCAAAATTTCCACCGGTTTCACCTCATATGTCACATCTGAGTCAACATCAAGCTCAGTCTAATCTAATACATGTGAAGGGTCTGGGTTATACTTCCTGAGCATAGACACGTGAAACACCTCATGAACTCTTGAAAGCTGCGGTGGCAAAGCAAGACGGTATGCCACCTCTCCAACCCTCGCCAAAACCTCAAATGGCCCGATATATCTTGGGGATAACTTCCCCCTGTGCCCAAAACGAAACTGACCCTTTCGTGGTGAAACCTTTAGGAACACATGGTCCCCTACCTCAAACTCCAAGGGTCTTCGCCTCTTATCAGCATAACTCTTTTGGCGACTCTGTGCCGTCTCAAGTCTCTGTCGAATCACTTTGACCTTCTTAGTCGTCTCATGCACAAACTCAGTCCCAACAATTGCAGTTTCTCCAACCTCAGCCTAACAAATAGGAGATCTGCACGGTCTACCATACAAAGCTTCAAAAGGAGCCATCCCGATGCTCGACTGGTAGCTATTGTTATACGCAAATTCAATCAAAGGAAGATGGTTCTCCCAGCTGCCACGAAAATCAAGCACACATGCCCTAAGCATATCTTCCAAGATTTGAATTGTACGTTCTGACTGTCTATCAGTCTGAGGATGAAAGGCAGTACTAAACAACAATTCTGTCCCCATGGCCACCTGGAGACTCTGCCAAAATCGAGAAGCAAAACGCGGGTCCCTGTCTGAGACAATGGATACAGGAGCTCCATGAAGCCTCACAATTTCCTTAACATACAATTTAGCCAAGACATCCATAGAGTCGGTCAGTCAAATCGGCAAGAAGTGAGCCGACTTCGTCAACCTATCCACTATCACCCAAATAGTATCATGGCCCTTCGGTGATCTCGGTAAGCTAGAAACAAAATCCATTGTAATGTTCTCCCACTTCCACTCTGACACTGGCAAAGGCTGCAAGAGACCCGCTGGTTTCTGATGCTCAGCCTTAACTTGCTGACAAGTAAGGCATCTACTCACAAACTCTGCCACATCCTTCTTCATACCTGCCCAAAAGAACTGACGACGCAGGTCGTGATACATCTTAGTACCTCTAGGATGTACTGCAAATTTAGAGTGATGGTATTCCTTTAAAACTATATCTCGAGCAGAGATGGGCACGAAAAGTCTCTCCAAATACCTTAAACCGTTATCGTCACCAATCACCCATTCTGGCATCTCATCAGGACTCGACAACTTAGCTCGAATCGCCTCACATTCAACATCAGTCCCCTGAGCTTCTATCACACGACTCAATAGAATTGGCTGAGTAGCCATGGCACACAAAATAGCATGACCTTCATCTTCCTGCAACTCCAGATCAAACTCACTAAGGCTTCTCATCATTTCCCACTCTTGCCCGAAAAGACCTGCTAAAGTACCCCGAGTCTTTCGACTAAGTGCGTCAGCAACTACATTTGCCTTACCAGGGTGATACTGAAGCTCAAAATCATAGTCCTCCATGTACTCCATCCATCTCATCTGCCTCAAATTCAGATCCTTCTGAGTGAAAAGATACTTTAAACTCTTGTGGTCAGAAAATACCTCAAACTTTTCACCATACAAATAGTGTCTCCAGCTTTTTAGAGCAAAAATAATTGCTGCCAACTCCAAATCATGTACTGGGTAGTTACGCTCGTGAGTCTTCAATTGCCTAGACCCATAAGCTATTACTCTGTCACCCTGCATCAGCACACAACCTAAACCTTCCTTGGATGCGTCACAATAAACTAAATAACCCAATCCTCTCTCAAGAATCACAAGTACTGGTGTAGTAGTTAGCCTCTTCTTTAACTCTTGAAAAGACTGTTCACACTTCTCATCCCAAATAAACTTGACCCCTTTTCGAGTCAGCCTAGTCATCGGCCCAGCTATCCTCGAGAAATCACGGACAAATCTTCGGTAATACCCTGCCAAACCTAGAAAACTCTGAATCTCAAAAACTGTCTTCGGTCTTTGCCAATCCATAACTGCCTCAACCTTAGATGGATCAACTGCAACTCCCTCCTCAGAAACAACATGCCCCAGAAATTCACTTCTTTGAGCCAGAACTCACACTTGCTCAATTTAGCATAGAGCTGGTGATCTCTCAGGGTCTGAAGTACAACTCTTAGATACTCCTCATGTTCCCCTTCTGATCGAGAATAAACTAGAATGTCATCAATAAACACGACAACAAACTTGTCTAAATATCTACTGAACACCCGGTTCATCAAGTCCATGAACACGGCGGGAGCATTGGTCAGCCCAAATGGCATTACCAAGAACTCGTAGTGCCCATATCGAGTCCTGAATGCCGTCTTAGAAATGTCCTCCTACTTCACCCTCAACTGGTGGTAACCAGATCTCAAATCAATCTTTGAGAAAATGACCGAACCCTTTAGTTGGTTGAACAGATCGTCAATCCTCGGTAGAGGATACCGATTCTTGATCGTGACCCGATTCAACCTTCGGTAATCTATACACATCCTGAGAGTTCCATCTTTTTTAGCTGCAAATAGTGCTGGTGCACCCCAAGGTGAAGTGCTAGGGCGGATAAATCCCTTAGAGCTCAACTCCTCTATCTGGGATCTTAACTCCACCAACTCTGCAGGTGCCAATCTATACGGGGCTATAGAAATTGGTTCTGTGCCAGGTATCAGATCAATCCCAAATTCAACCTCCCGTTCAGGCGGTAATCCAGCTACTTCTGAAAACACTTCTGGAAATTCACAAACAACTTGTGGTAACTCAATTTTGTCACCCTCCTCGTCCTCTAAAGCCATACAAGCAAACAAACTGCACAAGTCTACTCGTCCCTGCCCATTGAGGGAAGGCAAGAGTTGAGGACTACAGCGATCACCAAAAAATCGTATCTGATCTCCCTCTATAGTAAATAAGGTCACTCGACTCTTAGCACAATCTATCATTGCCCGAAAGACTGACAGCCAGTTCATGCCAAGAATCACATCAAAGCTTCCCATGTCTATCACAATCAGGTCAAAAACTGACAAGTGCTCCCGTCCTGAAGTCTCATCCCTAATAGTGATCTCACAATTCTTACAAACTCGATTCAACACAGAATGACCTCCTATCGGTGTTTCAACGTGCAATGGTGGATTTAACTCGTCCACAGATAAATTCAATGTAGACATAAATGATGCAGCAATAAATGAATGAGATGCTCCTGTGTCTACAAGAACTGTGGATTTAGTAGCATAAATGAGAAAGGTACCTCTCGTAACTATAGGCTCTGCACGTCCATCATTCTGGGCCACAGTGAAAACTCGTCCCTGAACTGGTGTCGTTTGTGGTCTACCCCATTTTTCTCCCTGCTGGGATCCACCCTGAACTCCTTGATGCTGCTGAATACTACTTGGAACACCCATCTGATACTGCGGTAGCCCACCTTGAGTACCCCTCTGAAAACGAGTCTGCACTGATTGTGACCCTGCTGGCCTGCTACTCTGTACTAACTGAGCTGGCTGTGGAAGTCTCATAATACTTCCATTACCTTGCCTCTGCGGACAACGCCTTTGCACATGACCTGGTAGGCCACACGTGTAACAAGTCTTTACCTCGGCCCTATTTTCAGATCCACCCGACACACCTTTGTAAGGACAATTAAATTGACGATGCCCAGGCTGTTTGCAATTATGACAAATAATAGGACTCTGTGCAGAAACTCCAGTTGCCGCTGACTTACTTGGGACCACACTCCCCTGCTGAAATTGCTGAGACTGTGCCCCATGTAAATTCTCTCTCTGCCTTTTGGTGGGTCTGCTCTCCTGGTGCTGAGTCCTCCCTTGCTTGGCTTCATTCTGTGCCCTGGTATCTGCCAAATTCTTCTCCACTGCCATTGCTCGATCAACCAATGTCTGATATTCATTAAGCCCCAAAGGCACTATCCGATCTCTGACAGCAGGCCTCAATCCTTTCTCAAACCGTCTACACTTAGTGCGTTCAGTGGACACCAACTCCTTAGCATATTTGGCCAACGAGGTAAATTTACACCCATACTCCAACACAGTCATTGGCCCCTGAGTCAAATTCAGAAATTCATCAAGTTTAGCATCTCTCAGAGACTGTGGGAAGAAGTAGTCTCTGAAACGCTCCTTAAAATCCTCCCAAGTAAGTGCAAACGCCCCACGAGACCCCTTCACAGTACTCCACCAATCTGCTGCAGCACCCTCCAACTGAAAAGCAGCAAGCAAAACTCTGGTCTTGTCTTTATTTAACTGCATCACTTCAAATATTTTCTCATTCTCATGCAAAAACTTCTCAACCTCTTCAGTGTCTGCTGTGCCAGAGTAAGTAGGAGGTTTCATTCTCCTAAACTTCTCATACGGAGCTGTAGGCTGACTCGCTTGCATTCCTCCAGCAAACATTGCAGCCATTTGTTGCATCCATATCTGTGGGTCCACCATTCTTGGCTGCGGCACACTTGGTGTTTCGGATTGCACCTCAGCCACATGAGGTACCCCTAATGGAACCTCTGCTCCAACCCCAGCATATGACCCCTGCTCTTGTGACACTCCCGCAGCAACGGGAACATCATCAACTGGAGCCTCATGGCCCTGCCCAGCCTGAATTCCTTGGCCTCGGCCCCTACCACGACTACGGCCATGGCCCCTGCCTCTACCTCTAGCACCTGGAGCTACACGTGGCAGTATTCTCTAAAAATCACAAAAATATACTAAGGTTAACGCCTTCTGAACAATCTAAGTCCAACAAAATATCAAATTCACGTATCAAAACTAAATAAACTAGCATGTAAGCACATAGCACTTAAAAAAAAATAATAGACCCACTGTCCCTAGGTATTCTAAACCTAGGCTCTGATACCAAGTTGTCACGCCATGGGTTTCACAACCCGAGTATGTGAACAAAGAACACACATTACAACATTTAATACCTTTCCCTGTCCCACATCAGAGCCATAAACACACGCTATGGAGCAAGGAGTATAACAATAAATAAAACTAAATTTTTAAATTTTAATAAATACCATAGTTTGATCCACCAGGCAAACAAAGCTCCAAAACTAAACCTACCCAATCTCTAAAAAAAAAATAATAATAATTAACATTCACCTCAAAAATAGAGGTTTGTCACAATCCAATCAAAAGAAATTGCCTAAAGTCTAAAAAAAACAATTACCTAAAAATAATAATAATAAAAAAATTAATTCCTATGCTCAGAATGTCCAGCACGTGACTCAAATTCATTACCTGCATCACAAGCTGTAAGGGGTTTAGCACTAATACCACGTGTGCTCGGAACCCTAATAATAACAATATAAATGCAATATGCCTTAGCATGCTACTAAATGAAACAACTATGCACAAGTAGCAATTTCAAACAAGAAATTAAATCAATTTATTAATTTAATCTTCGTTATAATTTAATTGTGTTTCAGCACCATCAAACACATCAAGAAAGAAAAAAAAATTTGATTTCAAGATACTGCTGCTTGGTTGTCTCGTAGAAACAAGACCCAACCAATATACATCATTCTTTGATATCTGCTTGGTTGTCCCGTAGAAACAGGATCCAACCAATATACACCATCCTTCGGTGTCTGTTTCCTAGGCCAAAACCTTAGGAATGTAATATGCCACCCTTAAGCATCTGCTCGTTTGTAGGTTACTAGCCTACTAGAATCGATAACCAACCTCGCGCGGGTTTTGGGACTCTCAACCCTTGGGTACGTATACCCGATATTTTCAGTACCTCTCAATCTAAATAAAATATATTATTAAATTTTATTTTATAACCACATTAAATAAATTCTTCTTGCCTTAAGTTTTACGCATTATTACTCCTCAATTCATCAACACATCAAAAACACTAACATATGTCTCATCTAACAGGCAATGTCACGTTTTCGGTATTTAATGAAAAGCAATATTCAATAACTTAATACAGAGCATGAAATTAAACAAACTAATATATGGTTAAAACGGAAGTGTCCACGCACAACAATGCACACAACACACAAGTGTCACGTTGGTGAGATTAATTGCATGTAAAGATGAAGTTAATATCAAACTAATAGAATTATAATGTAATTGCATATAAAGACAAAATACATAAAGGACAAAATAGTGTATTTGATTTGATTCAACAAATGTTCCAGCAAGTTCAACATTACCTATTGGAGCCTAAACGTGCCAATTGTTCACTTAAAAGAACATTATATATATATATATATATATATATATATGCAATCATTACCCAGGAGAGTCCATTAATCAATTTATCATCCATGTGATCAATCTGCCATCAACTTTTTTATATATATATAATATTTGCATATATATGTATACTAACCGGCCACCATTCCTATAATATAAATATATATATGTATACAAAACATCAAAACCTCCTGCCAAGCATGTTTTAACATCCCAACTTCGTTTGTTTTTTTCACGCCGAACAAGATTATCCAAAAGACAAACAATTAATTGCTATATATATATATATGTTTTACATACACATACACAAACAAACAGATAGAAGTTCCGTCCCCTTACCTCTTTAACTGGGCAGCAAATTTTTTTCTCTCCGCAGCAGCAATGTTTCCTCTCCTTTGGTTCTCTCTCTATCTAGGGTTTTATTAAAAAAATAAATATAGCAATATATATTTATAAAAGAAGAGTTTTAACCCTAAATAACTAATTAATTTCCTACTCCCCATAGGTTTAGAAAAATTACACCAATCACCTAAAAAAAAAATTGATCTTTTTAAATACAACTTAAAATTAAATACGAAAATTATAAATTATTAACTTTAAATAACGAAATAAATTCACTGAATAAATATATATAATAACTAAATTAAATTTAAAAATTCGGGTCATTACATTGAGTTTGTAACTAACAATTTATTTTAGTAAAAGTTTTGTATTTTGAGGTCTTCCCTCGTGGATTACCTCGTTTTGTATATTGTGCATTCCATTCTCTTGTGGGTGTGATTGTTTGATTGATTGATTGGGATCTCCATCAGCATATTTGTGAATTTTCAATAAGTTTAACCTTGGCTATAGCCAGGTCACATACTTCACACATTCTTCCTATTAGTACATAACTAAGGCCTTAAGGCCCTTACAACCAAATTGAATAAATCCTCGATGTACAATACTACAATTTCAAATAAAAATTAAACTAAGTAACCAAAAGTTTTGCTAAGTTTAAAAGGGCTCATGCATAAGCACTCCTAGTTCAACCCCATCAGCCCACTTGATTGTTATGACTTGTTCCTGCATCAAAATCTGTAGGGACGTGAGCGTGGGTCCACTTGTGCCCACGATGCCTCAAACAAACATATATGGTATGCAATCAACACATGCATGCCAATGTTCATATATGCATAGATACACCAACATCTTTCTATGAGCCATAACAATTCATTAATATCAATTAGTTTTCAACTTAAGTAAGTATTTATTATCATTCAACATCATCATAGTATTGTATTCAATTCCAATTATTTTTCATTATTAAATTTTCCAACTTTATATCCAATCACATTCTATATTGCATTATCATATATTCAACATTCAATCACATAACCATATCCACATTAGCACTTATTCATAATTCAATCACATCTCCACATCCACATTTTCACTTATTCATCATTTAATCACAAGGCCATCACCACACAAGTCATTGGGGGTTGGGTGCATACACAACACCGTCTTTTATGGGTCTAAACCCAACAGAAACGGTAAACCGAACACCATCATTTAGGATCGCAGTCCAGGGTCACGGGTAACCCATATACACACAATGTTGTGGGCTACTAACCCACTAGCATTGACACCAAACCCTGCGCAAGTTCTGGGTCTTTCAACCCGAGGGTAATCTCAAAACCCTTCTTATTTCCACACCCCGCCACGGCCCCCAGCACACAACTAATCATTCATCACATTCGATTCTCTTTAATCACAATTCACATTCATCATCATATACTTTCCAACATCACACATACCACATTCCATTTCACCACAGTACATATCTCGTTTCATCTTTCCATTTCATTTATTCTAAGTTTTATTTATTTACCATCACATATCAACAAATATCAAACATCATCAAATAGTCAACATTTGACAACATTTAGTTTATGATATCCTTGTTCAAATCACATTTTAATTCATCATATAGCTCATCACACTTCATCTCTTTCATTTCACTTATTCAAGGTTTAATTCATTTATCTCCATTTATCCACACAAGTACACATCTTCATTCATGCATTCTTATATCACAAAATAACCAATACTTTTAACATTTTAATGTATGCAATACTTCTTCAATTCATATGCTTAGTTATGTAAAACATCATGTGAGAACATAGTACTAAACTCTTTAGGAACCTAAGGTAGAAGGTCTAAGGTCGAAGGTCCCAAATTAAACTAAGTCAGGAAACTAAATAGGACTCGGTGGGCGCCCAACTGGTACTCAGTCGTGCGCCCAAGAGGGTGGGCACCCAATTGACAACCCCTCGTGCACCCACAGCATGGCTCAAGTCACAGATCAGGTGCTCTATTTTCTGGGTCTTTCATCCTCCACACTTGGAACTTCAAATTGACTATATTTATGATAAAATACCTAAAGTTTCATGTTTCTAACATCTCCACAAGACTTATGAGCATCAAAAGAAACCAACCATTTGAGTTTTCTTCAACTACAGGCCAAGTTATGGATTAAAGGTCATTTTTTTCTCTCTCAACCCACACATTTTCTTCCATGAATGAAATCAAAACTTGCAAGGGTTCCTCAAATGTTGTTCTAGACCTTGTTACACATCATATATGTAATAATAAGCATAAAATCCCTACCTCAAGTTGAATATATATGAAGAAGAAGAGGTGGTCTTCTCCCACTTTCAAGCTCCCAACTTTGATAGTTTCAATCTTTCCACCCTTTGATCTAAATGACAAACAAATTACATAGATAGGTTCTTTGAGTGCTCAATTGCATCTTTGCAAAGTTAATTAGAGTTTGGTTAGGGTTAGAGAGACTTACCATACAAACCCTTCCCGATTCTCTTTGTTTCTTCTTCCTTCTTCCTCTACTGGTCTCCTTCTTCCAAACCAACATTTCTCTCTCTTTTCCATCACACACACACACACACATATATATATATAATATTTCTAATATTTTAAGGCTCCTACAGTACTCTCCAGACCTTTCCTATCCCCCCTAGCCTAATATAGGGTTTATAGGGGAATGGCTCGGCCGCTCAAGTTTGAACACATCATACCTGTCACTTCTGCTAAAGCTCGGGCGCCCAACACCTTCTCAGCCGTGCACCCAAACTCTTGGGCACCCATGTTTCGTGCACCCAAGCCTTGGGCGCCCACGTTTCGTGTGCCCAAGGTGCCCCCCTTCTTCTGCACTTATGCTAAAATGCCAACTCTCACATGTTTGGCTCATCCTTTTCAAAGTTCCCAACTCTAAAGTACAATTAATGATAAATACCACTTAGTCAACATACTTTTACCTCAAAATGTTCGAATAACCATCTATTTACATTCACACAAAAGTTCAGGGTATTACACAAAATGCGTGAAGCGATGTGAATTTTAAATGACAAAAAGGTCCAAGCATTTGTGGCCATTAAAAAGAAAATGACGAAGGCTCCCATCATGCACCTCTAAGAAAGATATCGTGTGACACTTCAGGTGTAGGCATCGGCAAAGTTCTTAATCAAGAACATTGCCCTGTGGCCATTAACAAAGCTCCTTTAGGGCCAGGGTGGCCCTTCCCAAGGGTTTGATAAAAATCTTGTATGTATGCTATATTTTATTAAAAAAATAATTGCCCTTAAGAATGGCCCCCCTCTAAAAATTGAAAAGTCTCTCTCTCTCTCTCTCTCTCTCTCTCTCTCTCTCTCTCTCTCTGAGATTTCCACTCTCCCATCACATTTTCATCTTCTCCCTCATACAGTCTCCCCCCCATTCCTTTTAACTTTTCATCTTCTCCCACTTATTTCACTCTTACCTCTTTCCCAACTGTCTCTCTCTAAATAAAACCATAAAAATTTCTCTCATCTTCACTCGCCTAACATATTACTAGTCAAATTTAGATTTTCACTATAAACAACAAGAAGTTATTACTTCAACAAATTTAGTTCTCATATTTTAAAGTATTTTCCATAGCTTACATTTTATTAATTAAATTTAAAAATATGCATATGTATTAGGTTAATTTTTCTTTTTTTTTTTTCCATTTTACATGTCATAACCCTATTTTAGAATACATATTTAGTCCCTTCAATAGGGGTGGATGTTCATAAACCTTTCAATATAAAATCTCACAAATTGTCACTCTATATTTATTTTTCACAAACACTAAAATTATCACAAGACTAGGATTGAAATGGAGAAATTAACAACTTGGGTTCCTTTCCAGCACATGCATCCACGCCTACCTCAACCTGAAAAATTTTAAATTTAGGTGTGAGTGTCACACACTCAATGGAAGTGATATACTTAAAATAAAAGATAATAAATTATTCACACTTTTTCTATGTTCTTGTTATATAATCTAGCATTACTTCCATTCTCATCACATATCCATCAAAACTCATCTTCACATTTCTCCCCAGTTGACTGGGTCATGACATGCATCTATAATCAATTACACAACCAGTAGTCTCACAAATAATCAAGAATTAAATTTAACAATGATAGCAATTTCACATCACATCACTCTTAACACGATCCCTTTATCAACTCTTAGCATCACATTATGTCCCATCTAGCAATATGTCACCACATCATAAGTACCATGTGTTAATCATCAACCTCATCACATTGTTATATCAAATCTTCTCAATGCATCATGATGGCCACATGCCCCAACTGACACTACCATGATATGTAAGTATGATGAATGTTATATGTTATTGTACACAGTTGGCCCCATCTGGCCTATGAGTTGAGTGCTCAACTTTGGACAGTGGCTTTATTTTAGCATGTCCCATTAGCCCCATCTGGCCTCATCATTGGTCCCATCTGACCTAATGCCATCTGGCCTCATATTTGGTCCCATCTGACCTAGCCCCATCCGGCCTCAATGCACACAATCCATGCCATACAATAATATTTACTATTTTTATTATTATAATTTATTATTGTTGTGTTTCTCAATAAAAATATCACTTCACATTCAACAACTATAAATAATCACACCTCAACATCACCACAATTAATTCACAAATAATGTATAATTTCAAAATATCAAGCCACACACTAATATTCCATAAGTAATCATGAATCACCATCAACACACTTAATTTATAACTCCTTGCATAAGAGAAATATCAAATTATACGAATTATCATTCCATGAATACTTATAATTTAACATTAACATAAATAATTTATAATCTTCTCATTCTCAAAAATTATTCCCCACATTAAAATAATAGCACTCACACTTATGACTTCAAAAAGAATCGTAAGTCACCATCACTTAATTAATTCATAAACAGTATTTTTTTTCCTCACAAATAATTTCTCTGCTAAATAATCATTAAATATTTTTGGAAAATTCTGTCTCAAATAAATATCATCTTTATTATTACTTAACCATTAATATAATTATTTCATAAATAACTAATATTATTATTTGTGTTTATCCACGCAGCTTACTCCATAAATGATTACCACTTTATTATCAACCCAAATACCACGTAAATAATTAATTTACATATAAATAATTTCTCAGATATAGACATTATTTCTCCACAAATAATCCCAATTCACTAATTACTATAAAATAATTAATTCACAATTATTACTTTATAAATATTTTTATTTCACCGTTAATACACTACACAAATAATTCTTCACATAAAAATATTGATAATGTCAATTTTCCGTTAACAAAATTCACAACCATCAATTTCTCTTATCATAAATAACTAATGTTAATGAGATAAAATTTATTAATTCACATTAATTATCTTTTACCTTTAAGTTTAACACACCCACCTGAACAGTAGATATTCTGGGAAAAATCAAATTATTGGAGTGGTTGCTGCCGATTATCCTCAGGTCTTAATTTTTAACAAAATTCTACAAATCAAAAGTTCAATAGTTAAAATATAAACCCAATCAATTTTTTTTTAATAGACAATAAATATAAAACAACTACTTCATTTATAACATATCTAATTTACCTAGCTTTCTATAGAATAAATTTTAAATTAACAAAATAAAATAACTTACCTTAATAATATGGCCAAAATCCCTAACTTTTCTCTTAGTTCCTCCTTCCTTACTATTTTTCTTCTCTCTCCACTTCTCACCGTTTTCTTCAATTATGTATCCACATATCCTATATATATATAAGGGTGGCTAGGCATTAAAGCCTTCCACCGCCCCCTCAACTACCCTTTTTGACACTCTTTTTTTTTTAACCCATAACCCACTCACACGGCACATACATACACATATAGGCATATATATATATATATAATTGGGTCAAAGTCTTTGGCCCCTTTTGTTGACTCTCCAATTTCATTTTATTTTATTTTTTTTTTTGCTTTCTTTCCTTGGCACGTAACCAAGCCACCTCCATCCATATGTATATATGTATATATGTATGCATGTAAATGCATTTTTATCACACTAACTCCCATTTAATTTACAAATTAATACCACCACTAAATTAAATTTATAATTAATAACTTGGTTAAATTATTAATTAAATTAGATTAAGACAAGATAAATTTCCAAATAATACCAAATTAACACAATAAAATTCCTAAATATAAAATAAAAATTAATTTAATTATACAACCTAAAAAGAAAATTCAGGATATTACGTTACATTTGTTCTTGAAGGTTGGAAGCCCACAAGCACAAGTCATAAGAATCACATAGTGGAAAAGGAAGTCCATATTCACTTTATTGAAGGCTTAAAGCTATTGTGTCCCTCTTGTTTCCTATCATAACTTTATAACATTTTTAAAATTTTAAAATTTCGTTGTCAATTAATTTAATTTCGTACAATTTTCATTAGTGTTTTATATTACAACAAATTGAAAAAAATAGATGTTATTTTCTAAATGTATATGAAATGCTATTGTTTATTTTGAAATTTCGCTAATATGCTGCTAAAGGATCCCAATCAATCACAATTAATCACACACACAAAAGAATGGAAGGCAGTATAGAATAAGCGAGGAAACCCACACAGGGAAACTCCCAAAAAACTTTCACTAGAATAAACGAACGTTGGTTACAGATTCAAACTCTTTATAGATCGACTCCTCGACTTTATACTCTCATTGATGTTTATTCGACTCCTCGATGCACCAACTCCTCTAGCGAAAGCCCTTCCACTCCTCGAAGGTACACTACTGACTCCTCAGTAGCTTTTGCTGAATCCACAGCATTCACAAACCTCAAACCCGAACTCTTTCGGATTGAACACGAACCTTGTTGGCTAAGATGTTGAGAGAATGATCAATCTTTTTAGGCTCACAAACACGATGCATATTCTCTCTGTGTGTGTCTCTCCTCTCTACTTGACCTTGAAGACATCAGGAGATATATATATATATATATATACAACCAGAGGTGGCTAGGGCTCAAACTATTCAAAATTGGCTGAAAAAAGCCTACCTCGCGGGATGGGCTTCCTGCGGCCATCCTGCGACTCAGAGCAGACATTTCGCACAGCTTAAACTCAAATTCTAGCTCTCAGGATTTTTCAGCGCCAAACTGCGGCCTTCCTGCGGTCTTCCTATGTAATTCTATTCCAAGCCTCTTCAGGACTTCTAGTCACTTTGGAAACTTGATTTTCTAAGGCCTTTTAGAAATCTAATCGCCTTAAGACTCTAGTGTCTTAGCCTACACTAAGTCTAAAGTACAAACAATTCAATTTGATCATGGATTTGCCAATTTACAAGTTTAGCCGTAACAATCTCCCCCTTTGGCAATTCCATATCAAAACTCAAAAATTAAATTACAAGAAAGCTCATCCTAGATTAAGGCCTCAGTAAACTCTTCCTTGATCAATATGCTTTGAAAACCTGTTTGCTGCACACTTAAACAAAAACGATCAAGGCATCTTGTGGAATAAATAAAAATTAAAGGTTAACACAAAAGAAAAAACAAAAAATTATCCCCCCTTAATTAATAAAATTCCTTTCAAATCATTCTCCCCCTTAATTATCACAAAATGTTCTCCCCCTTTGTTAACTAATTCAAAAATTCTAAAATCTCCAATTCCAACTCTTCCCAACTGTTCTCCCCTTTTTTGACAGGAATTGACAAAAAATAAGGTACAATGGGTAATCTTGATCAAATCATTCCAAGTTCTATTTTCCCAAACAAAAAACTACACACAGTTTCAAAATTTTGACCATACATAAATAGTAACAAATAAGAATTCCCAGAATCACCCTACTATTTATGTCATGAGTTGTTCACACATGTCATACCAATGGTTAAATGCCTGTGCGGTGTGTGAAATAAAGTTTAAGTGCAACATGATTAAAAAATTTCACATACTCTCATGAATTTTAAAATTGCTCCTTTTGGACTTTAAATTGAATTGAGTAAGATGTGCAGTGTTCACTCTTTAACTAGTTTCTCTTCAATTCATTGTTTTCAACTAAACACCAATTATTCAATTTTCATCCGCCAATATTTTTTTTATTTTTACTTGGCGGCTTTCACGCACTTATGGGTAGGTAGCCTTCTTCCTATATTGTCAAACCCAGAGGGTGGTTATTTTGATAACGCGTATGTCAACATGCTATCTTTCACTCTATCCCATATGGCAGCCCTTTCCAAGTGATTTTTTGATTTTTATTTAAACTCAAGAGCAACCAATAGTCCAAAAAGGAGAATTTATTAAAACAATTGAGTAGTGGAAAAATATTTCTCATGAGGTACTAAACTTTTGTGTAATTACAATTGGCACACCACTATCATGACAAAGAACAACAAAACATAGGATTCAAGTTCTTTAAGTAATTCAAATTTATGACCACTATGTAGATCAACAATTTTAATCTTGTGATTTTGAAGTGTGTATGAGGTAATAGAACATGCAAGAATATCACAAAGAACAACATTGAACAAAAAAAAATTATCTTAAAAGAAATAAAAAAAATCTATTACTACATGATTTCATAGAACTAGGTAAAAATAAACAATGATCATAGCCTAATCCATGAAAAAATTTGCCTCTACATATCAAGGCTCACCCCTTCAAGATTCTTAGGGGTGTGGGAGACATAGAGATTACTCTTCCTAACCCAAACGGTTCTTATTTTTGGAAAATCAATTTGAATCTTGGGTTTGTTGGGTTTTGGACCAATGGGTTTTGAAAAATTTTTCTTTATGGTTTTCCTCACTGGCCAAGTCATGTAAAATCTAGAATCAAGATATGACTTTTGAAACCTTAAAGAATTAAACCTATTTGACATTTGAAAATCAGATCTCAAAGAATTCCTAGTGTCAACATAGGATAGGGGAAGCCAAAATAATTTGTGACAGTGTGGTCTTATGTGTCCGGGTATACCACAATGAAAACATATGGGAACAAACTTACATTGCAAGTTAGTGGGCGTACCTTTAGGCTTCTGATAAAAATTTTGAAGTTGACTTTTCTTTGGCACTTGCTTTGGGAAGATATGAGACTTTTTCAACTGAGGAGGTTTTTTCTTTTGATGTCGTTGTTTAGGGGGCACTTTTGAAGTCTTCATGTCTTCACTTTCATCATTTTTGTCAATATATCCAAGTCATCTTTTATCATTTGGACTACGTTGCACTTTTTGTTCCCATAGTCTTAGACTTGTTCTCCTTCTTCTTCTTCTCCGAAGGTTTGTCTCCTTTGACTTTCTCATTCTTTTTCGACTTCCCTTGCTTGCTATCTTTCTTTTTGAAGAATTTTCTAAGTTTCTTAGCATAGATAGCAATTTCTTCAGGAAATGGGATTGACTCATCATTACTAGAGGAGGATTTGTCTTCCTTCACCATTTTTAGGGCAGCTCCTCTAGACTTTGGTTTGATCATGTTGGCTTCATAAGTCTGCAGGCATCCAACTAAATCTTCTACCCTCATTGAATCAACATCCCTGGCCTCTTCAATAGCAGTAACTTTTGCTTGGAAGGACATAGGTAGGGATCGAAGGATCTTACATACAATCTTTCGGTTGGGAATTAATTCTCCAAGATTGAAACTGGTGTTGACAATATCACAGAGCTTTGCGTGAAAACTATCAAAGGGTTCGTCTTCAGCTATCTTCAAACTTTCAAACTCTGAAGTTACTTTTTGTAGCTTGGACTTCTTGACAGTAGAATTCCCTTCATACGTCAACTCGAGAATCTTCCAAGCCTCCTTCGCAATCTCACAACTAGAAATTCTTCTAAATTCATCGGTGGAGATTGCATAGAAAATTGAACTCAGAGCCTTGTAGTTCCACTCTACCTTCTCTTGCTCAGCCCTCGTCCACAAATCCATAGGCTTGTCAACTGTTTCATTATTAACAGAGTGAGTTGGTTTTATGCAACTTTTTTCAATGGCCAACCAAACATTGACGTTTAATGAGATCAAGTGTGCTCTCATTCAAACTTTCCAATACGCGTAATTGGTGCCATCAAACCATGGAGGTCTCGTGCTTGAACCGCCTTCTCTAGGAGGATCCATCAGCAAATAACAAGATCACGTTTTGTTCTAAAAAATGTACCCGCTCTGATACTAATTGAAATTTCACTAATATGCTGCTAAAGGATCCCAATCAATCACAATTAATCACACACACAAAAGAATGGAAGGCAGTATAGAATAAGCGAGGAAACCCACACAGGGAAACCCCCAAAAAACTTTCACTAGAATAAACGAACGTTGGTTACAAACTCAAACTCTCAATAGATCGACTCCTCAACTTTATACTCTCGTTGATATTTGATTGACTCCTCGATGTACCAATTCCTCAAGCGAAAGCCCTTCGACTCCTCGAAGGCACATTACAAACTCCTCAGTTAGCTTTTGATAAATCCTCAACGTGCTGAATCCATAGCGTTCACAAACCTCAAACCCGAACTCCTTCGAATTGAACACGAACCTTGTTGGCTAAGATGTTGAGAGGATGATCAATCTTTTTAGGCCCACAAACACTATGTATATTCTCTCTGTGTGTGTCTCTTCTCTTTACTTGACCTTAAAGACGTCAGGAGATATATATATATATACAACCAGAGGCGGCTAGGGCTCGAACCATTCAAAACTAGCTAAAAAAGCCTACCTTGCAGGAAGGGCGCACCCGCGGCCATCCTGTGACTCAGAGTAGACATCCCGCACGGCTTGAACTCCAATTCCAGCTCTCGGGATTTTCCAGCGCCAAACTGTGGCCTTCCTACGATCTTCCTGTGTAATTCAATTCCAAACCTCTTTAGGACTTCTAGCCACTTTGGAAACTTGATTTTCTGAGGTCTTTTAGAATTCTAATCGCCTTAAGACTCTAGTGTCTTAGCCTACACTAAGTCTAAAGTACAAACAATTCAATTTGATCATGGATTTGCCAATTTACAAGTTTAGCCGTAACATATTTATTATTTGTTAAAATCCCCCCCAAAAGATCATGAAACCTAAGTTGTCTCTGCCTGTGGCTTAATTTAGTGAAAAATTGACTCCACAAAATTAACCTATGACAATGTATTATATGCCATTGTGCAAACTTTGTGCCATTGGCATCACTAGTTCCTTCCTCAAGAGTTTGTCCTCTATTTAGAGGCCATGAGACCCTTCAGTACCTTAACTCTCAAAAGAAGATAAATTATAGGCACGATCATTAGATTGAGTATTTGCAACCCTATTTGTTTGTCTTGAAACATCGAAAGAGTATTGAGAACCTTGCCATGGATGCATGAAGTAGATATATCTCCTTGTAGTTTATCATAGGCATCAAGGTCATTGGATTTGAGCACCTTAAGAACATGAATCTAACCTTGATTTTTAGGAGACTTATCTAGAATTGCTCCATGAACAACTTGATATCACTGATGGTTTTTGTCTTTAGGATGGCTTATCCTTTTCAATGCTCATCAGCTTTGTACCCTAGGACATCCATTCGTAATTTCATCGTGTGGGAGACTCATGCTGGTGACTCACTAAACATTATGGGCAAAATAAAGCTATTGAAGAAGTTGAATGCCAATTCTATTGACCTGATTTGAAAAAAGATGTGGCTAGGATCATTAATCATTGTTGAACTTGTCAATTGGCCAAACATAAAAAATAGAATATTGACCTCTATACTCTTCTTCTGATTCCCAATTGTCCCTTAGCAAGATGTGAGCATGGAATTTGTGTTGGGCCTCCCAAGCACTCCTAAGAAGCATGAGTCCATATTGTAGACCGTTTTTCCAAAATAGCTCACTTCATCCCTTGTAGCAAGACCTGTGATGCTTCAAAGGTAGCAAGTTGTATTTCGAGATTATTAAACTATATGGTCTTCCCGAGACCATTGTGTTTGATAGGAACGTTCATTTCACTGATCACTTTTGGACAACTCTAGCACCTGATTAGGCACCAAATTGAAAATTTTCACTGCCTACCATCCTTAAGTAAATTGTCAAACTGAGGTGGTAAACCATAATTTAGGAAATCTCTTACAATGATTGGTTCAACAAAACCTATGGAACTATGATTTAATCCTTCCCATTGCTCAACTTGCATATAACAGTTATCTAAACAGGTCCCTAGGTGTGAGCTCGTTTAAGGTGGTACGTGAATTGAAGCCTAAAAAATCATTAGACCTCACCCCATCCCTACATTCTATTGCATCCATGTTTTACATGCTGAGACCACTAAACAAATTGAATCTAGCAATGCATCATATACTCTTCGTGCAGGTCTACATAAAAGAAACTTGAAATTTCAAGTTGGGAATTATATTTAATTACCAAAAAAAAAAGTTGGAAATTATATTATAATACAAATTAGATCAGAACAGCATCAATCTTGCACTGATTCCAATTTGTAACTTTGTAGTACTACGCCATTTAAAATCTTAAATCAAGTTGAGCCAAATGCTTATGTTGTTGATATTTCATCTAATTTTGATTTGATATTCCATCTAATTTTAATTATAGCACTACATTTTAATATGAAGCACCTAGCAACTTGCAAATGCCATACAACTCTCAACTGAATAGCCTAACCTCGCCCCCACTTTATTGGCTGCACAGTTACCTACTTCTCCAATCCGAACAAATAAAATTGATGGTATTTTGGATGATCAAATTGAATTTACCATGGATGGAGCAGTCCAGTGTTCCTTTGTTCTTTGGGTTGGCCTACTAGATTCAGATAGTACCAAGCTTTTTAGTGATTCTCTTTAGTGCTTGAATCTTGATGGTTTGAAGTTCTATCGCAATGGACAAGATCTCCTTTCACATTACTTGAGTTCCTCCTATCCTATGAGAATTGGTGGGACACTAGATTTAGACCATTGTTGATGCATGTACGTGGGCAGCAAAAGAAGTTTACGATGGTCCACTCAGCCTATGGGTAGGTGATTAACGGACAAATTTACATGGTCATTGACAAAGGACATGATGTTCACTCAACAAAATCATGTTTGCTTTTCAACTCGTGAGAGTTGATAAGGACATTATTAGAGTAATGGGCTTTAGTTCTACTATATGTTTATTAGAGTTTTTAATTTTTAGTTTACAATATTATTTTGTTATTTTAAATTATAACCATTAGGGTTTCTTTTAAGGTTTTTCTATTTATTCATTTGTTGACAATTAATTTGACAGACTTCATGATTTGAGATTAAATCTATTGATCGGCTACATGCCTTGGACTTCCCTTCTTTTTCTTCTCTAGCTTGATTCTTCTTTGGCTTGATTTTTTCTTCCTTCCATTAATCTTCTTTTTTTTTTACATCATATTTAAATAAGAAACACCACTAATATTAAAAGACAACCTAAGGAAGGCTTGATTCTAATTACCAAAAAAAAAAAAAAAAGAAAGGCTTGATTCTTCTCTTGCTTCATTTTTTCTACTTTGCATTAATATTTTTTATTCTACATGACATTTAAATGAGAAACACAAGTAATAGTAAAAGACAACCTAGGGAAGACCATCCTAATAAGACTAAAAATCTTATCCAAGGGAGATGGTGTTTATTCAACCAAGAAACTAAGGAGGATGATCCCATCATTCCTCCCATGCTAAGAAAAACTCCACATTGTCGATTTGAAACCAAATGCTCCAATATTCAATCGTCAACGATGAATATATAGGGGTGCAAGCTTCTTCCAAAGTTAATGCACAAGAGTAGTAATGGAAAGAACCTAATGTCTAGACCAATTCTCCCAACGTGGAAAGAACATGACTCTGGCAAGAAATGTTGTATACTCCCAAAAAAAATTCAAAAATTAGATCAAATTGCACAAGGGATAACGATATCCCAAGGAACAATATAGGGATAAGGTAATGTCATTAATTTCAGACAGGATACCACACTAGCAGAAATCTCAGCGATGTGAACTTTCTCAATGATCAGGGCAGTTGCTTTAGGTGGTACAATGAAACATGACACAACATTACCCAAATCAACAAACTTTTTAGGCTTAAGTTCAAAATCATGTGCTATTCGATACTCAACAACCTTTTTCTCATTAACCAGGACATACTCTATACTTGGCACATTGATGTAAGCATCATCCACCAAATCTTCTTAGATTTGGTCAAAAAAATCATCACCTAAATCATTAAATTTAGCAAGCATAGTTAGGCTCATCAACGAACACTTCTAGTTGATCCCCATCACGCATTTTTACTATGTCCTTTAATGACCTTGTTTTCATCAATACTCATGATGGGGCACTAGAAGTGTAATCTAATTAGTTGAAGAAAATGGGCTAGAATTGTACAATCAAATAAATTAAGGCTCCAAGTGTTGGCCTAAAGGGGAAAAATAATGAGCCCACTAAATGTATTCCTCCTACAAAAAAGCAAGTAAAATTTATTACAATTGTTGTGCCAAATTTGTCATGAATCACATAATAAAAATTTGTTTGTGTGAATCACAAGGGGCATTTGCTAGATTAATTAAATATAAATTTAAGTATCTCCTTATTCGAAAAGAGTTGCCTTGGCACACAAAAGAACACCTAAATTTAAATAATATAACCAAAATATCTTAAAGTTGTAATTGAAAAATCATTGACCCAATCCAAATGAAGTTTTGCACTCAAATTCAAAAAAGCCTTCCCTATTCAAATGATGTACCTAAAAATCTAAAAATTAGGTAGATAGTTATCCAAGACTCCACAAATAAAAGAAGCCTCTGACGAAGATAGGGATTGATCAAAAAGAGAAAGAAATAGAGGAGAACTCATGAAAAATGAAAATAACTGAAAGTTTATATAAAGTTCTGATTTTTGTGAAATTTGAGCTCCCAAACACTCCTATGCCACCAGGTAGACCAATTTTACCTTTAGAAATAAAAAGGTAAATCAATTTTAAATATTTTCCCTTTCTCTAGCAGAGTCTTGGGCTGTCAATAATGATCAATCAAACCATGACGGTAGCTCACTCAAACAGTCATGTATATTCCAAAATTAAACCCTCTCATAGCTAACCCAATCCAAGCGCTACATTAGAGAAAACTCCCTCTCTCTCTGAGCAACTAAAAAAGGTGAACACTCAATTCATCATCAACTATTGCGACTCAGAAACCCTAAATTCGAATTCTTCATTGCGTAAAGTCCTTGACCTGGTCAAAATTTTCAACAAGGTCCGAATGCAAATTTGAAAGGAAGATATGGTTTTGGGTCCACGGAGCAAAGAACTTCGTGATAATGATGGCGATATGATTTGGTGGATTCTGTTTTGTGTGTTTTCAGATCAAAACTAGTTTGAACTGGGATTAGCAACATAAATTTTGCAGGTTCTTTAGTTTATTAATTTCATCTTGTATTGTGTTATTATGTTATGGAACTCCAGTTTATTCTTTGTTTGCTTAGTGAGAAAATGTAGGGACAGGAAAAGAAATTGCAGGCTTGAATATTTGGTCATGCTACATTAGAATCGGTTTTTATGTGCATTTCTTTGTTCTTTTTCCTTAGCATCAGAATGATATAAATTCTGCTATTCACTTTCTTTGTTGTTTTCTTGGCTGCTAAAGAATATTTTCTCGAACGAAAATTTGGGGCAGGGGGAAAAAAAGAAAAGACAATAAAAGAAAATGCAAGGAAAAGGGAAAGGAACGTAAAATTAGAAACACAAATTTTTATTTGAATATATCCAAAAATATCTATATAATAAAGCAAGACATATTTTGAAAATGTCCCTATCACAAATTAAGATTCAACGAGTGAGATTGAATTTTATTTTTCAACGAGTGGCCGAGATCTTTTACAAACCAAAACTTCTCGTCAAAACTTTTGTTTCTTTGTCTTACATTGCTAAAACACTACAATTTCACTTTTCATTTTGCCTATAAAAGGCACTATAATTGTGACATATGACCTTAATAAACGTAAAAACTCATGAGTTCTTGAAAAGAGGCCCACCTTCTCATAGGTTCCAAAAGTGGACCTACTTGCTTAAAAATTTATTATACACATTAAAAGAAAACACAACCTATCAAATTTATATTATAATTATAGATAAAGTAAACAGAAAATTTTATGAGTACTTAAATATATACAAACATTTAATTTTTTAAACATATTAAGCAGAATGTCAATCAAATGTGGTTGTAACTTTAGGTTTATTTATACGAACTTCAATAACTACATAAGATTATCACTAAAACAGAAAAATACTCAGGTTTTCTTTTAGGTACATATGTCCACTTCTAGCCCAAACTGTAATGTATAAAATTTAGGTGTGGGTATTGCACACTTAGTGAAGATATTATACTTAAAACAAAAGATAATAAATATATACTAAAAATTATCCACATTAATTTTATAGCCAAATATCTCATTAATAGACAATTCATCATCACGTTATGCCTCAACTGGTCATCTCATGACATAAATGCATATAAGTAAATTTAAATATTAATGCAGCACACGTTTAGGCCTATTAAGCCTATGAGTTGAGTGCTCAATTATAAATAATGGTTATAATTAGCATGTCCTATTGGCCTTATCTAGTCTTATTGTTTTTCCTCTGGCCCCATCAGGCTATACATTTTTATTTTCTGACTCCATCTGTTCATAATGCAAGTATAATACGCATAATTTATACTGATATGCAATAATATTTTTTTTCTTCAAATAAAAATATTACTCCTCATATTATCATTCCATAAATAAACACAATTCAATATTAACACGGTTAATTCATAAATAGTCAACATTCCTTATCAACATAGATAATTAATAACAAAAATAAATAAATAAATAATATTTATCAATTCACATTTAGTATCTTTTATATTTAAATTTAACACACCATCTAAATGGCAAATATTTTGAGAAAATGAAGTTATTGAAGTGGTTGCCACTGATTATCTCTGGGTCCTAATTTTAACCCAAACAAATTATACAAATTAGATATTGAATAATTAAAATATAAACAAAAACATTAAATGGAACATACTATTACACCTTTAACATATTTAATTTATTCAAAGTTCCATAAAAATAATTTTAAATTAACAAAATAAAATAATTTATCTTAACAGTCTGACCAAAATTTTTCCTAAAAGATCCTCTCTTTCTTATAATTCTTTCTCTTTCGCTGTTTTACTTCCTACATGTATATACACCAAGTGGTTGAGTTCCCACCAGCTCAACTTAATGTGCTCTCTCTCTCTCTCTCTCTCTTTCAATAGCTTAGCATATAGCCTAGTTATCACCTAGCCTTGTAACACACACACAACACACACACACACACATATGTAGCTAGGTAATACCTGTGGTCATCAATTAACTTACTTTAGTTAGTCACTAATAGTTTAATTAATCTACTAATTAATTTAGATTAAGGTTGAATAAATTTTAAAAGTGTTATAATAATATGCAAATTACTCTAATTAAGGCTAATAAAAATTAAAATAGTACCAAATTAATACAATTAAAATTTCCACGTATAAAATGAAAATTAAATTAATAATGCATTTTAAAAACAATAAAACTTTAGGATGTCACAACTTTTCTCTTCTTAAAGAATTTCATCCTTGAAATTATTACCTAGTGAGAATAGATATAGGTGTTGCTTTCACATTTCCTCCTCACTCACCCAAGTGGCCTTCTCCACAATGTGACTTCTTCACAATACTTTTACTAATGGTATTATCTTATTTTACAAAACTTGATCCATTTCATCTAAAATTTGCACTAGTTCTTCCATGTAAGACAAATCTTCTTTCAATTCAATTGGTTGGGACGTCAACACAAGAGACAGATCTGAAATATATTATGCAATATTGACACATGAAATACATCATGAAGCTTAGATAAATCTGGAGGCAGAGCCAACGTGCATGCAGTTTTCCCAATTCTCTATATAATCTCATATGATCCAAAGTAACGAGAACTTAATTTTCCCCTTTTACCAATTCTCAGTATACCCTTCTAAGGAGAAACTTTTAGAAATACTTTATCGGCAACAACAAATTCTAATTCTCGTTTGCGATTATCTACATAAATTTTCTATGAGCTATCTTTAATTTGTCTTGTATTACCTTTACTACTATGTCTTGTACTAACTCTGGCGTGAGTAATTTTCTTTCCCCACTTAATTCCAACATATTGGAGTTTTACATTTATGACTATATAAAGCCTCAAACAGTTCCATGCCAATACTTAAATGAAAACTATTATTATAAGCAAATTCCATCAATGGTAACAAATCATCCTAATTTCCTTTAAAATTTAACACACAAGCTCGTAGTATGTCTTCTAAAGTCTATATTGTTCTCTCATATTGTCTGTCTGTCTGAGGATGAAATGCAATACTAAACTTTAAAATTGTTCCGATAGCTTGTTGTAGACTAGGCCAAAATCTAGACATAAACTTTAGATTTCTATTAGCCACAATAGACACAGGTGAACCAGGCAATCTCATAATCTTCTTGATATATAAGATATCATACCTATCAATCGTATAATTTGATTTCATCGGTAGAAAATGAGTTGGCTTGGTCAATCTATCAACAATTACCCAAATAAAATTAAAACTTTTCTGGGTACGTGATAATCCAATATTCAAATCCGTAGTAATATGTTCCCATTTCCACTTAGGAATATGAATTGATTGTAGTAACCCTGTAGGACTCTAATGTTTAGCTTTTATCTGTTAACAAGTTAGACACCTAGCTACAAATTTTGTAATATCTCATTTCATACTAGTTGACTAGTAATGCTCTCACTAATTGCGATAAATCTTTGTACTTCCAAAATGCATAACATAAGGATAATGCTGTGCCTCTTCTAAAACTCCCCCTTCGGTTCTAATTTTTCTAGTGCACAAACCTTGATTTTCATTGCTAGATTAGTAATTTGCATTATTATTTTATATTTTTAATATATTTTTGTTTACTTATAAAAGTTTGTCCTCATGTGTAGATTTTTAGTAAAAAATACTGAAATAAAGTGTTGGAAATAATCATAGAAGGAAAATGTGTGATTAGACCAAAGAATGTGTGGGAAGGGGTCTAGAGGATTAAAAGTTCAACAGATAAGTGCAAAAATTAGTTGTGAGAATTTCTTTGCCATTAGGTGCAAATAATTTGCACTTTTGTGCTGCATAGGCAGATTGACACTCCTTTGATTTTTCAGTCATAATATTTTACTTAGAATTTAGATCGACGTGATTCTTTCTGCATTGGAAAGAATCTTCAAAGATCTATAACTTTTATGCTTTAGCCAAGGCATGAATTAATCATCTTGAAGGCCAAAATCATGTCCAAAATGGAGGGACAAAATTTGGTACTAATTTCTGGTAGTGCAAAAAAGGAGTTCAAAAAACAAGGATAGTGTTCGAACACTGTCCAAACGCCACATGGAAGCATGTAACTCATCCAAACACTTAAAAAAAAATAAAACTCCAACCAAGACCCTCCAGTTTGGATGCCATCCGGACGCCACAAAACCACAACTCTTAATTTTAGGGTTTTTGGAGTTCTATAAATACCCATCTTGTACATAGATTTTGGGAGAGCCGTGTTAGATATTCTGGTTTACTTTTCTTTTAGTTTTTCATAGTTTAGAGAATGTTTTTGAGTGATTTTACATTAAAGTCTTGGATTCGAAGTTTGGATTTCAACATTCTTTCAATACAAAGTGCATAATTTATTTTCATTAGTGGAATTTGTCCTTCTTCCCTTTTCTTTTATTTGCTGTTTTGATATATTTATCATGTTAGTGTAGTTTTCTCTTCTTGATTCAACCTATCAATGATGGTTGGGATCTTGTTCTTGTACGGATGTGTTTAAACCTAGCATGTAGCGTGAAACTTGCATGTTAGCATTTCTAGATTTGTTTTCTATTGTTTTAAAAACCTTCGAAAATGTATATAGTTGATTATAGTTCCTTAAAATCACTGATAACTACATATGATTATAACTTTCAAAATACTTTGAAAATATTAAAACAAATCTAGAACGAAGATGATAATGATAATATCTTTTTGATTTTTCTATCCTAAACATGATTTTAAAACAATGATTTGGATTTTTGGTTTTCACGAAAACACTTTTCTGGTCCACTTTTCCTAAACGTGAATCTTAGATTAAGTACTTTTTCACATTCATTGTAAGAACAAGGAATGCACCTAGATTTGTAGGTTAGATCAACATCTTTCATTATCTTTAATACTTTGCTTTATTGCTTTCATTGTTTTAGTTTAGTTTAGTTTAGAATCTTGTTATTTCATAGGGTAGAAGCAATTCAATTTAATGAATCCTAGTTTAGTTCAATTTATGCAATTTAATTTATTTGTTTAGTAGTTAGTTAATCATCACACCTTTCTAAATCAAACCCATTTATTTTTCTTAATTGTTTCTAAAAAGAAATCAGTAGGTAGAAGAATTTGGAAAGCCTTAGTGTTCACTCTTGTGGATTTCCTGTGGATTCAATATTGGACTCACCAAGTAAAACTACAATGCACACCCTTATACTTGGGGGTTAATTCAACTGGATGATTGCAAGGCGATCCAAAGTAATTCATCACTTTTGATTACAAAGTCTGTCCGCATATTACCTGCTATTTTTTCCTAGATTTTCTGTAATTGATTATCTTCTAATTGTAACCGCTTAATACGATCAAGTAATAATGGTCTCACCCTCAATTGAGCAATCATGGGATCTATTTAAGTTATAATTAACTCTGTACCATGTGTATCAAATCATAGCAATCATAGGATCTGTTTCAGTTATAATTAACTCTATACCCATATGTGTTAAATCATTAAATGTATGAATCCTCCAACATTGATTACAAGTTAACATGCCCACAAATTTACAACTCACACTACAAAAAATCAGCACTTTTAATTACCAAAAATTTGATAGCTGAAGGTTGCTTTTTGGTTGCTATAGGTATTGCCGATCAAACATAATTTGGTCAACAGTTGATTGGTAAAGGTTAGTCACAAAAGCTACTAGTGACCAAAAATATATTGGGTTAACAACGGTATGCTCTTCATCGGCCAAAATTTGGTCGCTAAAAGGTAGACTTTTAGGTAGGTCTTTGGTGACTAAAACATACTTGGTCGAGAAAAGTTTACCCTTTAACGACCAATTAATTGGCAAAAGTGTTAATTTAAAAAAAGTGGGTTAATTTAGAAAATAAATAAAAATCCACATGAGAACACCAGATGACAAACTAATTTTTGTGCCACGTACCTTATATATTTGACATTTTTTTGTAGCTATCAATTGCATTTTTTTTTCTTTACATATTAATACAAATAAACAAATTTTACTAATTGGTCACTAAAAATAACACCATTGGTGACCAATTGGTTGCTGGTAGCTACCGATGATAAAATTTTATTGTTTTTATTTAATTATTCTAAGCTTTTTTACAATAATTTATTATTACTTTTACCGACTAATTGGTAGCTAAAAATAACAATTCTACTGATCAATTGGATGGAAAAAATAATAAAAAATTTTATTTTTATTTAAATATTTTAACTTTTTGCAATAATTTAAAATCATAACCAATATATAGAACCATATGAATATTTAATAAATAATTGCCTAAATATCTATCATATTTAATTAAAAATGATTTTAAATCTTTTTCTTATTTTCCTTTAATCACTGTGTATAGCACATATTTAATCATAACTCATGATTTATAATATATTTTTCTTCATTCTATATTATATTTTTAAAAATAATTACGTCGCGTTTAGTTTTAGTTTTGCTTTTAGAAAATTATTGTTAAAAACAAAATTTTCGAAAACTATTTTAAGAATTGATTTGTAATACAAAAAATGTTTTTAGTGATTATATTCAAAAATTAGTTCTAAAAAGACAAAAATTTATTTTTATTATTTTATTTCTAAATTTTTATTACTTCCAACAAAATATAAAATAATGTCACTTTTAATAAAACTAATATTAAAGATACACTAAACAATTATTAGATATTAAAAAATTTAGTATTCACTTGGTTATAAGTCATACAAACTATGAAGTTTACTCTCATATATTTACTAGAAAAAATGATTACACATTTGGTTTTATTTAAATTTGATTCGATAAATTTAATTTTAGCATTAATCTAATAACATTTTTGTTTATTGATCTATGATTGTAGTTTTTATAGTATATTAAATTAATTAAAATTAGAAATTAATGTTAAAATAAAATTTACGAAATCTAATTTAAATTATATAAAGTGACAACAAAGTTGTTTGAGGGAGATATAGAGAAAGAAATAACACTTAATTATTTTTATTTAATTAATTCATCTTTTCTTTTATAATAAAATTTTTTCAATTATGACAATCAATTGGTAGCCAAAAGTAACACCTTCGTTGACTAGTTGGTCAGCAAAAAAATAAGTACATTATAATTTTTATTCAAAATTTTTAGTGACTAATTGGTCAGGAAAAGTAACTTTTTAGTGACCGAATTAATTTAATTGCTAAAAGGTAATCTTTTAGCGATCAATTGGTACCCAAAAATGACACATTTACCGTCTAATTAGTAGGCAAATGTAATAAATATATTCTAATTGGTCGGCAAATATGACCCTTTAGCGATCAAATTAATTTTGTTCGCTAGAGGGTTATCTTTTAGTGACCAACTTTTATTTGGTCAGAAAAAATTGACTATTCGCAACTAATCTTAATTTGATAAGGAAAAGTCATTCTTTAGCGACTAAATTTGTATTTGGTTGGAAAAAGTGGTCGCCAAAAATATTTTTTTCTTGTAGTGTCGGAGCATCTGCGACCATATTTGCTTTACCTAGATGATATTGTATATTGCAATCATAAACTTTAGTAATTCTAACCAACTTCTTTGTCTCAAATTCAGCTTTTTCTGAGTGAATAAATATTTTAATCTTTGATGAGCAGTATAAATATCGATAGTCTCATCATATAAATCATGCTTCTGTGACTTTGAAGCAAACATAACTGCAGCCAACTCCCAATCATGGGTTAGATAATTTTATTTGTGAGATCTTAATTATCTTGTAGTATATGCAATTATCTTCCCATTTTGCATCAAAACACATCCTAACCCCTTGTTATGAAGCATCACCATAGATTACAAAATCACCATTACTGGAGGGAAGTGCTAATACTAGAGCTGTAGTTAATCTTACCTTCAATTCTTGATAACTTTTCTTACAACTATCATTCCATTCAAATTTAACAACTTTACGAATCAATCAAGTCATAGGTGGTATGATGGAAGAAAAATTTTAAATGATATGACGATAATATCCTACCAACCTATGAAAACTGCGTGCTTTTGTTATGCTAGTTAGAGCCTTCCAATTTAATACTACTTTAACTTTCTTAGAATCAACACTGATTCTACTATTTAAAATCATATGCCCTAAGATTACTAATTGATCCAATCAAAATTCACACTTACTGAGTTTTGCCAATAGGCATTTCTCCTGTAGAGTCTGTAAAACTATTCTAAGATGTGCAACTGGTGCATTAGTCAATCAAAAAGGCATAACAAGAAACTCATAGTGCCAATATCTAGTTCTAAAGGTTGTCTTAGGCACATCACTATCCTGTACTTTAATTTGATAGTACTCAAATTTCAAATCAATTTTAGAGAACATAGTAGCACCTTGCAACTTGTCACACCCTAGACTTTAAACTGGAGAACTAGAGCTTGACAACTAAACTTACTACATATGTCCCACCATAGTCTAACTTTTCAAATATATTACACAAATCTTTGGCTATAATTTAGCAAACAATTTATCTATCTAGAGACTTGACAAACAATTTGATCTATTGCTAACTCTTGCCAACCTTAGTTCTTGCTACTAGTTGACCTCTCTATACAAAATCCATAAAACGGGGTGAGCTGCAAAACTCAATAGAAAAAATATTCAAACAATATCAACAAGTATTTCGATATGACAGCAGATATATAATATTAGTTCTTGTAAATATCATGTGAAAACAATTGATAACAGTATGACTAACATAGATATGTAATGAAATACTCAAGCAAAGATTAACTCTATCCCTAACCTTATAACATCTCAATACTCTTATAACGCCACAACCCATTTTCTATATAAAATGCATAAAACTATTATAATATCAACAACCTCATTCCACCCTTATATCAGCACACCACCCCTATAACATCATTGTTATAGCCTGGTAGCACAAAGTCTCGAACCCCACTAGCAACATCACACTAATAAAGTGCAAACAACAAGCTTTCTGTATAGACAAACTGTCGCACCCCTATTTTAGGTTACATATTTAATTCCTTAAATAGAAGGGACACATTTATATCATTTATCTATAATAAGTCAATAATCATATTCCATAGAAAATCTTATATTAAAATAGAATTCCACATGTTAGATTTATATTTATTCATTGGAAAAATAAACAAAGCCTCACAACACTTAAATATGTGCCAACTCACAGTTTCTAATATATCAAACTAAGCCTTAGTCTGATACTGTTAAAACTCTAGATTTATTTACACAAACTCCCAAATAACTCATGATTAAATTAGGAATGTAGACCACTCAAAGTTTCTTCAGGCACTTGCAGCCACTTCTAAACTCAAGCTGAAATGTACAAATTTTAGGTGTGAGTGTCACACATTCAATGGAGGTATTATACTTAAAATAAAAGATAATAAATATAAAACAAAAATAAGCCACAGTAATTATATAGACAATCATCCCACAATCAAATAATAATTAATTCAAATATAACATAACTGACAATAATGCAAATATCTCATCACACTATTCATCACCGCTCTTTCCTTATCAACCATTATCATTATCACTAGGCCCCAACTGGCCATCCATGGTATTCTTGAATGATAAATGATTTAAAAAATAATGCAACACACATTTGGCCCCATTTGGCCTATGAGTTGAGTGATCAACTATAGATAGTGGCTTTAATTTAGTATGTCCCATAAGCCCCATCTGGCTTAACCCAATCTGGCTTTGTTATTGGTCCCATCTGACCTAGCCCCATCTGACTTTTTTTTTTTTCATTTTCTGGCCCCATCTGGCCTCTTTTTTTCTTTTTCTGACCCCATCTGGCCTAGTCCCATCTAGCCATAATGCAAGTGTAATACACACGATTCATACTAGTATGTAATAATACATTTTTTCCCAAGTAAAATATTACTTCCCAAATTTATCATTTCACAAATAACCACAATAAATGTATAAATACTTAGCACTCCATATCAGAACAAATAATTAATACAACAACACATTAATAAAATTTACCAATTTATATTTAATACTTTTTACCTTTAAGCTTAATACACCAACCTAAATAGCAGATATTCTGAGAAAATCAAACTACTGGGATGGTTGCTGTTGATTATCCTCGGGTCCTAATTTTAACCTAAACAAATTATACAAATCAAAAATTCAATAGTTAAAATATAAATCAAATCAACTAATAATATAAATTTAATAAATAAAACACAACCATTACATATCTAATATATTTAATTTATTTACCCTTCTATAGAATTAATTTTAAACTAACAAAATAAAATAACTTACCTTAACAATCTGGCCGAAATCCCTAATTTTTCTAATTCGCTTCTCCTTCTTCTTCACTGTTTTTTTTTTCTTACCATGCTCTACTGTGTTTCTTAACTATTACCTTTATATTGTATACACATGAAATATATATATATATATATCCCTTTGGTGGCTTGTTTCCACCACCTAACTTTCTCTTCCATTTTTTTTAACTTAATACCAACATGTGGCCATCCATAGGCTTAAACAGCACACACATATGTAAAACTTACCATAATAAGGCAAGATAACATGGGTAAACTTACACCCGTTTGGCTAGCCACATCACCAACCTAATCGAATAATTAATTTAATTTAATTAAATACTAACAATTGCACTAATCACTAATTAGTTTAAATTAAGATTAATTAAATTTAAAAATAATACCCAATTAACACAATTAAAATTTCTAAGTATGAAATAAAAAATCAAATGTGAATTGATAATGCATTTAAAAATTCAGGATATCACAACTCTCCTCCCTTAAGGAATTTCATCCTCAAAATTCTTACTTGGCAGAAATAGGTAGGGGTATTGTTTCCACATATTCTCTTCACTCTCCCAGGTGGCTTACTCCACACTGTGACTTCTCAATAACACCTTTACTAAAGGTATTGTCTTATTCCACAAAACCTGATCCTTTCTATCTAAAATTTGTACTAGCTCTTCCATGTAAGACAAATCTTCTTTCAATTCAACTAGTTGAGAAGTTAACACATGAGACAGGTCTGAGATATACTTACGCAACATTGAAACATGGAACATATTGTGAAGTCTTGATAATTCTGGAGGTAGACCCAACCTATATGCAGTTTCCGTACTTCTCTGTATAATTTCATATAGTCCAATGTAGCGAGGGCTTAACTTTCCCTTTTTACCAAATCTCAATATACCTTTCCAAGGAGAAACTTTTAAGAATACTTTATCACCCACAGAAAATTTCAATTCTTGCCTATGATTATCTACATAACTTTTCTTAATCTGTCTTGTATCACCTTTACTTTATCCACTATGTCTTGCACTAACTCTAGCCCAAGTGATTTTCTTTCCCCCCTTCATCTTAACAAACTGGAGTTCTACATTTATGACCATACAGCACTTCAAATAGTGCCATGCTAATACTAGAATGAAAACTATTGCTATAAGTAAATTCCATCAATGGCAACAAATCATCCCATTTTTCCTTGAAATCTAACACACAAGCTCGTAGCATATCCTCTAAAGTCTGAATTTTTCTTTTAGATTGTCTATCTATTTGATGATGAAATGTAGTGCTAAACTTCAAAGTTATCCCCATAGCTTGTTGTAGACTAGGCCAAAATCTTGATGTAAACTTTAGATCCTTATCAACCACAATAAAGACACATGCACCATGCAATCTCACAATCTCCTTAACATACAAGGTAGCATACTTATCAGTCGTATAATTGGATTTCACAGGCAAAAAATGAGCTGACTTGGTTAACCTATCAACAATCACCCAAATAGATTCAAAACCTTTCTGGGTACAAAGTAATCCAATAATCAAATCCATGGTAATATGTTCCCATTTCCACCCTAGAATAGGGAGTGACTAGAGTAACCCTACAGGACTCTGATGTTCTGCTTTTACTTGCTGACAAGTCAGACATTTAGATATAAATTTTGTAATTTTTCGCTTCATATTGATCCACCAGTAATGCCTTTGCAGATCTCAATACATCTTTGTACTGCCTGGATATATAACATAAGGAGAATGGTGTAATTCTTCTAAAATTTCCCTCTTTAGTTTAGAATTTTCTGGGACACAAATTCTATCACAATTACAAAGTAGTTCATCACCCTTAACCGTAAAATCTATTCACGTATTATCTACTATTTGTTTGTGGATTTTTTGTAGTTGAACATCTTCTAATTATAGTTCCTTTATACGATCAAGTAATAATGGCCTCAACCTCAGTTGAGCAATCAAAACATCTATTTTGGTTATAGCTAACTCTGCACTTATATATGTCAAATCATTAAATACCTGAACTCTCCAACATTAATTACAAGCTAACATGTCTACAGACTTGTGACTCAGAGCATTTGCCACCATGTTTGCTTTACTAGGGTGATAATGTATATTGCAATCATAGTCCTTCAGCAACTCTAACCATCTTCTCTGCTGTAAATTCAGCTCTTTCTGAGTAAACAGATACTTTAAACTCTAATGATCAATATAAATATCAACAGTCTCACTATATAAATAATGCCTCCACAACTACAGAGCAAACACAATTGCGGTTAACTCCAAATCATGGGTTGGATAATTCTGTTCATGAGATCTTAATTATCTTGAAGCATATGCAATTACCTTCCTATTTTGCATCAAAACACATCCCAACCCTTGTCTTGAAGCATCACTATAAATCACAAATCCACTATTACCTGAGGGGAGTACTAACACTGGAGCTGGAGTTAATCTGATCTTCAATTCCTAACAATTTTTCTTGGAACTATCATTCCATTCAAATTTAATTCCCTTGCTAGTTAATTGTGTCATAGGTAATGCAATGAAAGAAAAAATTTGAATGAAACGATGATAGTACCCTACCAATCCAAGAAAATTGTGTACCTCTATTACACTAGTTGGATGCTCCCAATTCAATACTGCCTCAACTTTCTTAGGATCAACACTGATACTATCATCTAAAATTACATGCCCCAAGAATACTACCTAATCCAGCCAAAATTCACATTTACTGAGCTTTGCAGATAATTGTTTCTCCCACAGAGTTTGTAAAACTATTCTAAGGTCACATGCATGTTCTTTTTTGCTTCTGGAGTCTATCAAGATATCATCAATAAAAATAATTACAAAGGCATCAAGTTAGGGTCTAAAAACTCTGTTCATCAAATCCATAAATATAGCTGGAGCATTAGTCAATCCAAAAGGCATAAAAAGAAACTCATAATGCATATATCTTGTTCTGAAAGCTATTTTAGGCATATCACAATCTCATACTTTAATCTGATAATACCCAGACTTGAAATCAATCTTAGAAAATACAGTAGCACCTTGCAGTTGATCAAACAAATCATCAATTCTTGGCAATAGATATCTATTCTTTACAATTACTCGATTCAATTGACGATATTCAATACACAATCTCATGGTGCCGTATTTTTTCTTCACCAACAACATCGATGCTCCCCATGGTGATACACTATCCAATAGATCTTGCAACTGAACTTTCAATTCTTTCAATTCTGCAGGTGCCATTCTATAAAGTGCAATTGAAATTAGTATAGTTCCTAGCAACAACTCAAGAGTAAATTCAACCTCTCTATCTAGGATCACCCCTGGCAACTCATCTGAAAAAACATCTAGGTAGTCACACACAACAATTAAGTCATTAAGCTGAGTCTTTGGCTTTTTAGCATCAACCATATAAGCAATATAGCCCTAACAGCCCTTACTCAACAATTTCTTAGCTTTTAATATAGATATCAAGCAATTAGGTGCAATCCTATAGTCACCACTAAATACTAAATCTGGCCCTCCTAGAATTTGAAATGTCACTTCCTTGGTAAAGTAATCAATAGAAGTATGATATACTGATAACCAATCCATAACCAAAATAATGTCAAAATCACATATCTCTAAAGGTATCAAATCAACCACCAAATTTCTGCCAGCTATTTGCACTACACAATCTCTGTATACATCTTTTGCTAATATTATAACACCAGTAGGAGTAGCTGCAGCCAACACAGAATCTAACTGGGAAAGTGGGTAGTCTAAATACATGCAGAATGCTCGAGATATAAAAGAATGGGTCGAGCTAGAATTTATCAATGTACAAGCAAGTCTACCAGTGATAGAAAGCATACCTGCAACAACATCAGGGAATGCCTGAGCATCCTGATGAGTCATAACATAAACCCCAAGCTTATGAGTGAGATCCCTTGGCTACTCTTCTGCCTTTCTATGTATCCATAGAAGGAGCTTTTTTACCACCGATTGCACTAGTGACGGATGTTGTTGGAGTAGGTAAAGTAGGACAATTCCTAGAGATGTGCCCCTCCTGACCACATTGAAAATAAGTAAAAGGCCACTGAGTTGTACACTCACTAGCATAATGTTCTGTAGCCCCACATCTAAAGTAGACAACATTCTTTACTCTTTCCCCAGCATCAACTCCTTGCACACAGGTGGTGTTTGTCTCGAACTCTATCCCTGAGTCCTACTATAAATTACACCTCTACTTCCCTTGGATTGGCCTGCACCCCTGTAATTCTGAAAGTCTTGGCTTCTTTGTCTAGAAGATTCACCTTCTACTCATCAAGAAGCTGGAAAATCAAATCTAGCCTTCTTAGATTATTCCCGCCTTCCAACTGCCTCCCAAACATCTTTCTCTACAATCTTTTCTTTGTTTACCAATTCCCATTACTCATTATTTCAAAGGCAAAAATTCTAGATCATATAGAAAACTCCAATCCCTGCCAAAATCTTCGATACTTTGCATCTTCTATCTATACCAATTCTGAAACGAATCTAGATAGTGCAGTGTAGTAAATTGGGTTTTATACTTTGTGACAGATATATTCCCTTACTTCAAGGCAATAAACTCCTATTTTTTTTCATATCTGTATGACTAAGGAAAATACTTATTGTTGATGGCATCAGTAAATTGATTCCACGTCATTCCAGCCGCTGACAATCTTTTTGTAGCTTCCCACCGAAGCCTAGCTTAATCTGTTAACATAAATGTGGCTAAGATGATTTTGTCTTCATCAGAAATCCTCATTACCTCAAAAATTGCCTCCTTATTCTTCAACCAATCTTCAACTTCCAAAGGATTAATAGTACCAGAGAATAACGTGGGTCCTAACTTAAGAAATTGTTCATATATGGTGCCGTGTGCCTCTGGCCTGTACCTATGTTCTGTCTGTAATTTCACTAATCTGGCCACAGCCTTAATCACCTTTTCTACTGGGTCTCTGTAATACCCAGACTTTTCATGAATGTAAATAGATGGTTATTCAAACATTTTGAGGTAATAGTATGTTGATTAAGTGGTATTCATCATTAATTATACTTTAGAGTTGGGAACTTTGAGAAGGATGAGCCAAACATGTAAGAGTTGGCATTTTAGCACAAGTGCAGAAGAAAGGAGCACCTTCGGTGCATAGAACGTGGGCGCCCAAGGCTTGGGCGCACGCAACATGGGCGCCCAAGAGTTTGGGCACCCGAGCTTTAGCAGAAGTGACAGGTATGATGTGTTCTAACTTGTGCAGCCAAGCCTTAACCATACATACTTATAACTATGCTAGGAGGGTGGAAAAATCTGGAAGGCACTGTGGAGGGATTAAAATATTATCAAATATATATATAAATAAATGTGTATGATGCAAGAGAGAGAGAGAGAGAAATGTTGGTTTTGAAGAGGGAGACCGAGAGAGGAAGAAGGAAGAAGAAACAAAGAGCACTGGGAAGGGTTTGTATGGTAAGTGTCTCTAACCTCAACCAAAATTAAATTAACCTTGCAAGGATGCAATTGAGCATTCAAGGAACCTATCTATGTAATTTGTTTGTCATTTAGATCAAAGGGTGAAGAGATCAAATCCATCAAAGTTGGGAGCTTGAAACCGGGAGAAGACCACCTCTTATTCTTCATCTTTATTCAACTTGAGGTAGGGCCTTTATGCTCATTCTTACATGTATGATGTGTAACAAGGTTTAGAACAACATTTGGTCCATAACTTGGCCAATAGTTAGTGAAAATTTAAATGGTTGGTTTCTTTTGATGCTTATAATTGTTGTGGAGATGTTAGAAACATGAAGCTTTAAGTATTTCATCTTAAACATAGTCAATTTGAGGTTTTAAGTGTGGAGAATGAAAGACCCAAAAAACAGAGTATCACTTGAACCAAGCTGTGGGTGCATGATATTGTATCAGTTGGGTGCCCACCTTCTTGGGCGCATAAGGTGTGGGCACCCAAGATCTTGGGCGTACAACTGAGTACCTGTTGGGTGCCCACCGAGCCTAGAAAAGTTTCCTGACTTCGTTAATTTTGGACATCCTACTATAGAGTTATAAAGAATTTGGTTTCATGTTTTTACATGATGTTTCATTTGTCTAAATTCTATGAACTGGAAAGGGAAACATGCTTTAAAATTTTAATAAGTATTGTTTACTTTGAGATATAAGAGAGTATGAATTGAAATGTGAACTTTTGTTAATAAGTGATGGAAATTAAATAAGGCTTTGAATAATTGAAATGGAAAGACAAAGTGTGATGAGCTATATGATGAATTAAAATGTTTTGAACGGTGGAATTAAACATTAAATGTTGTTAAATGTTAACTATTTGTTGATATTTGATCTTTGTTGATATGTGATGGTAAATAAATGAGGCTTGGAATAAATGAAATGAAGAGATGAAATGAGTTGTGTTCCATGATGAAATGAAATGTGGTTATGTGTGTTGGAAAGTTTATGGTGATGAATGTGAATTGTGATTAAAGAGAATTGTATATGATGAATGGTTGATTGTGTGCCGGGGGCCGTGGTGGGGTGTGAAAATAGGAAGGGTTTTGAGATTACCCCCGGGTTGAAAGTCCCGGAACCTGCGTAGGGTTTGGTGTCAATGCCAGTGGGTTAGTAGCCCATAACATTGTGTGTGTATGGGTTACCCGTGGCCCTGGACTATGATCTTAAATGATGGATTTTGGTTTACCGTTTTCCGTTGGGTAGTGGCCCATAAAAGACGGTGTTGTGTGTACACCCAACCCCCAAGGATTTGTGTGGTTGTGGCCATGTGATTGAATGATGAAATAATGATACTGTGGATGTGATTGTGTGATTGAATGATGAAATAATGATAAAGTGGATATGATTATGTAGTTAATGATGAATAAGTGTTAATGTGTAAACAAAATGTGATTGAATAAAAGGGTGAGAAACCTCATAAAGTAAAATAATTGAATTTGAATGTTGCATTACGATAAAGTTGACTAAAAGCGTACTTTTACTTAAATTGGTTACTTGTTGGTGAGGACATTATAAAAAAAAAAGTTTATATTATATGTTGACTTATGTACCTATAAACGTATAATGACATGCATGTGTTGGTTTCATACCATATATGTTAGCATATAGCATCGTGGGCATAAGTAGACTCATCCTCATATCCTTACAAATTTTGTTGTAGGAACAGAACACACTAATCAAGTAGGCTAATGGGGCTGGACTAGAAGTACTTTTGCATGAACCATTCCAGACTTATTAGAACTGTTGGTTATTTAAGTTGAATATTTATTTGATGGTTGTAATATTATTAAATTGAGAGACTCAATCGATATGGTTGTAAAGGTCCTAAGGCCTATGTAAAGCTTAAATGAGAAGGATATGTTGTAATTTGAGGCCTGGCACTAGCCGAGGCTAATTTCATATTATCTTAAGAGGTGTTGTGGCTCACGAGGAGTTGTTGCATTGCTCTGATCATGGGATGGTAGTGTTAGTGCATGTTATGTGTGTTTATCACTCACCCCTCAGGTCGTGAGATCTAGGGTATGACAGTCTCACCGATGCTGAACTGGAGGCTAATCCCCCTATCCACCTGTGTCTTGAAGCCTATACCATTTGTGGGATCTATCTAACTAAGCCCTCTCTCTCTACTGCCTCAGGAGTGTGTCTAATATCCATTTCTTTTCTCTGACATCAAACTCAAGGTGAGATGTAAAATATAATTCTACATCATTTTATAATTTCAAGATCCTTAGTATCAACGCAAATAAACATAACATCACAATCACTAACTCTAGGATACTTTTCATATAATTGGCTACAAGTACCAGACACTGATAAGTCTATAGAACCCTCTAACCTAGACTCTGATACCAAACTGTCGCACCCCTATTTTAGGTTATGTATTTAATTCCTTAAATAAAAGGGGCACATTTATATCATATATCTATAACAAGTCAATAATCACATTCTATCAAAAATCTCATATTAAAATAGAATACCACCCGTTAGATTTATATTTATTGATTGGCAAAATAAACAAAGTCTCACAACACTTAAATATGTGCCAACTCACAGTTTCTAACATATCAAACCAAACCTTAGTTTGATATTGTAAAACTCTAGGTTTATTTACACAAATTCCCAAATATTAATTCATGATTAAATTAGGAATACAGACCACTCAAAGCTTCTCCAGGCATTTGCAACCACTTCTAGACTCAACCTGAAATGTGTTAATTTTAGGTGTGAGTGTCACACACTCAGTAGAGGTATTATACTTAAAATAAAAGATAATAAACATAAACCAAAGATAATCCACAGTGATTACATAGACAATCATCTCATAATCAAATAATAATTAATTCAAATATATTGTAACTGATAGTAATGCAAATATCTCAATGCACAATTCATAACCGCTTTTCACTTATCAACTATTATCATTATCACTAGGCCCCAACTAGCCATCTCACGGTATACTTGCATGATAAATGATTTAAGTATTGATACAACACAAATTTGGGCCCATCTGGCCTATGAGCTACGCGCTCAACTGTGGACAGTGGCTTAATTTAACATATCCCATAAGCCCCATCTGGCTTAACCCCATCTAGCCTCATTATTGGTCTTATCTGACCTGGCCCCATCTGATCTTTTATTTCCTTTTTTTGGCCCCATCTAGCCTCATTTTTTTCTTTTTCTAGTCCCATATGATCTAGACCCATTTGACCATAATGCAAGTGTAATGCACACGATTCATGTTGGTAAGCAATAATATATTTTTTTTCCTAAGTAAAATACTACTTCACAAATTTATCATTCCACAAATAACCGTAATTCACAACTACCACAATAAATTTATAAATACTCAGCACTCCACATCAGAACAAATAATTAATTCAACAACAAATTAATAAAATTTATTAATTTATATTTAATACCTTTTACCTTTAAGTTTAATATATCCATCTGAGCAGTAGATATTCTAAGGAACTCAAACTACTAGGATGGTCGCTGTTAATTATTCTCAGGTCCTAATTTTAACCCAAACAAATTATACAAATCATAAATTCAACGGCTAAAATATAATCAAATCAATTAATAATATAAATTTAATAAATAAAACACAACCAATTACATATCTAATATATTTAATTTATTTACCGTTCTATAGAATTAATTTTAAACTAACAAAACAAAATAACTTACGTTAACAATCTAGCCAAAATCCCAAAATTTTCTCCCTCGCTTCTCTTTCTTTCTCACTATATTTTTTTTTTTTGTCTTACCATTCTCTACTGTGTTTCTTAACTAACTATTACCTTTATATTGTACATGCATGAGATATATATATATATATATCCCTCTGATGGCTTGTTTCTGTTGCCTAGCTTTCTCTTCCATTTTTTTTTCTTTTTCTTTTTTTTTTTCACTTAACACCAACATGTGGCCACATCCATAGGCTTACACAACACACACATATGTAAAACTTACCATAATAAGGCAAGATAACATGGGTAAACTTACACCCGTTTGGCTAGCCACATCACCACCCTAATCTAATAATTAATTTAATTTAATTAAATACTAACAATTACATTAATCACTAATTAGTTTAAATTAAGATTAAATAAATTTAAAAATATACCCAATTAACACAATTAAAATTTCTAAGTATGAAATAAAAAAATAAAAAGTAAATTGATAATGCATTTAAAAATTCAGGATGTCACACAAACTATAGTATCGTACATTCTCCACCCATCTTACAACCATCATAAAATGTAATCATATGTTCCTTATCATGCTTTTACAAAAAAATATTAAGTTTCAGTTATAAGAATAAATTCCCTACGTGAAGGATCCTGAAACCTTTTTTATTGATTTTTTCTTTGATCCATGCTAAATTCTGTGTAGAAAAATTACAACTAATCAACACGTATTCACACATTATCAGCCAATTACTTTATTTGTTGCATTTAGACCTCTAAGTCTCATTTCTTCGAAATTACTATCAAGCTTTACAAACCCCAAAGTTATTGTCCCATTTCTTTTTGAATCATTGATCTAGGTAATTATTTCGAGCCTCAAAATTTACGTATAATCTTGTGGCCAATAACCTATGTGACTTTGGCTACAGACAATCTCAATCAACAAACTTATTTCAGTAATCTAGGCAATTTGAGATAACGATCTAAATACAAAGGAAAGATAAAATGTTATTTTTCTTATGAACTCAAAATAAAATCTTATATATTAATTGAATATTTTCATGATTTTTCCCAAATTTTAAAAATACTTTAATAGGCTAAATAAGCCGTTTTACCATAAAATTTAAATAAAGTTATTTTGTTTTCAAAAAATTTTGGAAAAATTACAGAATGTGTATAACATCCCCAAGTATCTTTAGTAAAATTTTCAAGGCAATTGAAGTTCAAAAAGTAAGTCAAATGCCCGTTAAACCAAAGAAATATCTGTCAAGAAATTCTGGGCAGATTTCAGTTTGATACCCAAATTTCAAGCTAGCATAACTTTATCATTCAAAAATATTTTTGAGCAATTCTTGAGCCCAAACTATGTAACCTTTTGAGAGGAGTGATTTGGCATCAGCCATGGCCTATTCCGGCACTAGCATTGGCCAAAAAATCTCCAGAAATCGGTTGTGTTAAGTGTATAGTTTGGGTTTCTCCTTTTGAGTGCATTTTACCATTATCCAAAGCTATATCTTCCCAATAGCTATATCTTCCCAATCAAAGATAAAATCACAGCAAAATAAGTCTAAAAAATCATTGTAGACATTATCCATCCATTGTATGGATCAACAAAGCCATGAATAAGATTTATGAGAAAAAAAAAAGGCTGGACATTCTAACAAAAATAAATTCCTACATCTTTACACATGCAAGTTCCTACATGAAAACCTCTAAATTCACCAAAATTTCATACTAAACTATAAGAAAACTAGGACCTGGCCTTACCTTCTTTGTGTTGAACTCTTCTTCTCTACTTCTTCTCTTCTTTCCTTTCCTTTCCTCTCTCTTTCACTCATTATCTTTTCTATTTTGTGTTTTCAAAAGTATGAATGAGAGAGAAAGAGAGAGAGAAAGAGAGTGTGCATTTTGGCTAATTTAAGTGAAGGGTTGCGTACATGTGAGACACTTGTACTATAGGTGCTTTACCTTGGGCTCCATATAAAGTTTTCCTATTCCTTTGGGGTCTTTGTGCAATTTAGTATAATAAATTCTATTATTTTCTTATTATTTATCTATATATATTATTATGTATATATATATATATATATATATTTCATTACTATTATTTATATATATTTATTATTTAAATTTTTATTATTATTTTTTTCTGGTCTTCACACAACATGATTAAATAAATCATCATTCTTAGTAATGGATAATTATTCTATATTGCTAGCCAATTCAGTTGACAATAATTAATGCACAATCTTATAGTACCATATTTCTTCTTCACAAATAATATTGGTGCTCCCCATAGTGACACACTAGCCTAGATAAAACCATTGTCCAATAAATTTTGTACCTGAACTTTTAATTCCTTCAATTCTACAGGTGCCAGGTGCAGCTGAAATTAGGGTAGTGATTAATCATAGAAAATGACAATTTGAGCATATTAAAATGTGATTAACTATGCATAATTATATGCTAAAATGAGTTATATATTCATAAATACTATTTTTTGCTCCATTTTTGTTTTTTTTTTGGTAAGTAAGCGTGTATTTGGATTAATGGGAAAGTTTATGTACAATATCAAGGAGGCATACCCCCGAATCAAAACATACATAGTAAGCTACATGTGGATTCCCCAACAATGCATTAAATTAACATTTACATTAGCCATGTTTAGTGATTGACTTGAGAATTTGGCTCTAACTACTTGCTCTATTTTCTTCACAATGGTAGTAACCGTGGATGCCTTGGCCTTGAAGATTCTTGCATTTCTTTCCCCCCATAAGTGATAGATCATACTAGCCCACACGGTTTTGCAAAGTATATTGCTTGAATGCTTCCCACTAAACTTCCCCAAAGCCCATTGAACTTCGGCTTCCCATGTTTGGTTGACTCTTGAAACAAGGCATCTTCCCATTACTATGGTTCTCAACTCGGCTGCATATGGACATTGGAAGAAGAGATGATCCAATGTTTCAAGCCCATTACCACATAAGACGCATGAGGGATCGATATTCAATCCCCATCCAAGCATACAATCTTTAGTGTTAAGCCTACCTTTGATTGCAAGCCAAAGGATGAAGCTATATCTAGGAACATGGTTTGTGTACCAAACTAGCCGACACCAATTTACTTTGCTCCTTCTTGCGCGGATGGCTTTCCATGTAGATGCTGCCGTGTATTCCCCTTTCCGAGAGGCAATCCAAATGAATTTGTCATCCAAGTTGATGCTAGGGAAGTAATCAAGTGGATGTTCAAGTATGATCTCCCTTAATTCCCATGTACATGGGTAAGGCCACTTCCATTTGCCATTCTTCACTATTCTTGAGACTTTGGCATTATTTGGTAGTCCGGCATCATACGCAATCATTGGACCATATTTAGGGATGAGTGGGCCAAAAGGGTGCCAATTTGCATACCACAATGATAAAGAGTCTCCTTTGCCAATTTTGTACTTTGAGATCCTTTGTGCTATTTCCCTTAGTTTTAATAAGTTCCTCCAAGTCCATGAACAATCCATTGGCGGCTTGGCTTCCCAAAAACATTTGCCTTTGAGTAAGTAAGAGTAGCACCATTCCACCCAAAGAGAATCCTTCTTAGTGCACAAGGCCCAAATATGTCTCATCATAGAAGCTTTGTTCCATTCTTCAAGCCTTCTTATTCCAAGGCCCCCTTCCTCTTTTGGCTTGCAAACTTCTTCCCATGCTACTTTGCTTCCCTTTTGCTTGAGTTCCACTCCGGACCATAAGAATCTCCATAGAACTTGCTCAATGGCCGAGCATACACTCTTTGGCAAAACAACGTGCATGCTCCAATAGACTTGTATACTAAACAAGATGGCTTTGATGAGTACTACTCTACCCGCATAGGATAGGCTTTTTGCGGTCCAGCTTTTAACTCTTCTTGTAACCTTGTCAATCAACTCTTTACAATCTTCATGCTTGAGCTTGGTTGAGATCAAAGGCACACCCAAGTATTTGACTGGGAGATCACCAAGTTGGAATCCAAGGATGGAGCATAAGTTGTGCTTTTCATGATCTTTGATACCAGAAATGTAGGCTTTGCTTTTGGCTCCATTGGGTTGCAAACCCGAGTATTTGTGGAACTCCTTGAGTGCATCATGTACTATTTGAAAAGAGGAAACATTAGGAGTACATAGAATGAACAAGTCATCTGCAAAGCAAATATGGTTAATGAGAGGGTTTAAACACTTGGGGTGATAAGTGAAATTACTCCCTTCCACCATCTTGATGAGAAGCCTTGAGAAGAATTCCATAATAATAATGAATAGATATGGGGATAGCGGATCTCCTTGCCTTAGGCCTCTAGCGCCATGGAAGTAGCCTTCTAAAGTCCCATTCATTGAGATTGAGAATTGAGGAGAGGTGATACAAGCTTTGATCCAATTGATGATCCTATTCGGCAATTTGAGTGCTTGCAAAGAGTCTAGGATGAGATCCCATGATACTAAGTCAAAAGCTTTCATCAAATCTATCTTCAAAGCACTCCTAGGAGACATGTTCTTTCTGTGGTAATTCCTCACTAGCTCATGCATAAGTAAAATCTGATCTGTAATTGATCTACCTTTAACAAATGCAGCTTGGGAAGGGCTAATAATAAGAGGCAATAGCACCTTGAGCCTATTAGCAATTATTTTTGCATTTGTAAATTGTAGTACAGCATGAGATAGGACGATAGTCTGATACATTGCTTGGATTAGGAGTCTTTGGGATGAGAGCGATAACAGTGGAATTTACCTCCTTTAGCAACTTCCCAGATCTGAAAAAGGATCTTACAGCATCAAGGACATCATTCCCAACAATGTTCCAAGCTTTTTTGAAGAAGTGGGGAGTGAATCCATCCGGGCCTGGGGCTTTGTAGCTTGGCAAAGAAAAGAGGGTGCTCTTTATTTCTTCATCCGTGACCATGCTATCAAGGGATTCCATAATATTCGAAGGTAAGTTAGTTTGCATGATACTTTCCACATAACCTTTTACATCTTGCGGGTAGGGAAAAGGAGTACCCAAAAGCCGCTTGTAGAAATCAATAAAGATAGATTTAACCACCTCATAATCCTCATGCCTTTCACCTTGATCATCTTGAATTGAGAGAATTTTGTTTCTAGAGCAATGGGCTTTAACTTTTTTATGGAAATAAGAGGTATTTTGATCCCCCAATTTAATGGAATTATCTCTAGCTTTTTGCTTGAAGAAAGCCTCCTCGGCTAGAGCAAGATGGAGGTAATTGTCAAGGGCTTCACTTTCCTCTCCCAATAGCTTTGGATTGGCATTCACTTGTAGCTTCTTTTGAATTGCTTCCAATTGAGATTTAGCTTCAGAAACTTTGACAGAGATACCTCCATAGTGTTTGAGGTTGAAGGTCTTAAGTGACTCTTTAAGGAGCTTGAGCTTAGAGAAGAGCTTGAACATTGGGGTACCTTGCACTTGAACATTCCATGTCTCCTCAACTACCTTAAGGAACTCCTTGTTCATAGTCCAATAGCTGAAAAACTTGAAAGGCTTCCTGCCACTTTGATCCTGAGGTCGAATGTTGATAATGGTAGGGCTATGATCTGATATACCAGGGGAGGAAAAGAAAGCCTCTGAATTCGGGAAGCTTGTTAGCCAGTACTCATTAACCAATGCTCTATCAAGTTTGCTGAAAATTGTATTGCCTTCACCTTGCTTGTTGCACCAAGTATACAGACAACCAGAGTATCTGAGATCAAACACTTCAATTGCCTCAAGCCATTCATTAAATTCTTCAACCGCAGCCTTGTCCACTCTTTTCCCTCCTCTTTTTTCTGATTCTTCTTTGACAACATTGAAGTCGCCCAATATTATCCAAGGGGAAGTAGTTCCGGCTATAGCATTGTTGGCTTGGAGTTCTTTCCATAAATCCACACGGCTTGTTCTATCATTAGAGGCATATACATAAGTGGCAAAAAATTCCACAGAAGTAGAAAGATAACTGACATGGCAAAAAATGGATTGGTTAGTGCAAGATATAACTTGAAGCTTGATTGCTAGAGGATTCCACAGCACAAGTATTCTAGCTGTCATGCTATTCGAATGATTCCCAAAATAGTCAAAAGTGGGATTAATACACTTGCAAACCTTATCTACATTTGCATCTTGAACCTTGGTTTCCAAAAGACCAATTAGGTTTAGGGAGGAGGACTTTATCAACTTCTTAACTTCATTCTGTTTTATGGGCCAATTTAGGCCTCTAATATTCCAAGCAACAAAGTTCATTTAAAAGAAAATGAGGAGGAGGGTTTATGCTTAGCTTGGGCAGCCTTGTTCCTTTGAATTGCATACTCCATTTTTGCCTTCTTCTTCTTTTGGCTTCGAGTAAGCTGAAATTCAAGATTTTCTTGCACCATTTCATAATTTAGTTCATTGATATCCTCTGCTTTGCTAGGAGAACCAGGGGGTACCAGCACAATGCTCATCTTTCCATCATCATACTTGGAGTCATTTAAGCTTGATGCCGAATTATTCTCTTGGGAAACATTTGGACATTGAATGGCCAAAGGAACAATGGTTAAAGGGTTAACTTCCTCCAGAAGCTTGTTTAGCGGGGGCCTTCATTTGGACTTTTGTTTAGATGATTCAATTTTAATTCTGAATTCTTTAATGGAATTTTTATAATTTTTAGAGGAGGGGATTATAAATAGAAGTTTGGTTTCATGAGTGAGTGATATAGAGATATAGATATATAGATATATACCTACGTTACATAGAATAGAGATAGGTGAGATTAGAGAGGATTGGAGGGTTTTCTCCATGTCATCACATAGAATTTCAATTTCTTTTGTAATCTTTGTTTTTTTTCTTTGTAATTCTATGCTTCTAGAGTAGATTAAAGCAAAAGACCATTGGGCACTTGAATATCTTTATGTATTTGAATCAATTGAGATATAATTTGTAATTTAATTCCAATTTCTATATATTTAGATGTTTGATTCGTTGTTCTTCTTTCAATTCCTCTTCCATGTGCAATTTCTACTTGGCTTTTTATGTCATGTATGTCTAGTTCTTATGTTGAGATTGTATGCACACTAGGAGTTTGATAGAATGTCTCCATGGGTAATTTACATACGAACCTCTCATGCTTGCATACTTTTTTAGACTTTGCATGCCATGTATGCATAGTCTTTGGGTAGATTATGTTTGGATGTTAGGTATTTGTTAGAATGCTTACATGCCTAGATCTATTATGCCATGTATCAATAATGCTATGTTCCCCTAAGTATTCTAGTAATTGGACCTAATTTCTCTAAATTAACCGACCTTATGATGGTTTTGCCTAAATGTATTTAGGTAGAACATGTTTTCCCTCAAATTGGTTTATTGCACGTTGATTGGATAGTTCATCCTTGGTCCCTAACCTCTTAATTTCATTGTTTTTAATTCATTTTGCATCAAATTTAATTCTCGCGTCCTAGGATTTGACGAAATGCCTAGGTAAGCTTTATTTTCAAAATTCAAACCATTTTTCTTTAATTCTAGTTGTGTGACATCTACTAATTTAAAGAGGAAGAATTATGAGTTAACAATGCCTCTCCTTATGGGTACGATCAGTACTTCACAATTTTTATAAAGAGATTTCTTCTCGACATAAGTATGTAGTCCCTGACAATAATTTAAGAGAAAATTCTACTTTTCTATCTAGGATCATAGCTAGAAATTCATTTGGAAATACATTTGGATATTCATGCGCAATAAGTATGTCATTAGCTTAGTCTTTGACTTTTTAATATCAATTACGTAAGCAATGTATCCCTAGTATCCTTCACTTAACATCTTCTTAGCTTTTAATACAGATATCAAACAATTAGGCATAACCCTACAATTACCATTGAATACTAATCTAGCTCTTTTGGAATTTGAAACGTCACTTCCTTGGCAAAGCAATTAACGAAAGCATGATATGTTTATTACGGTTAAGCTTGTAAATTGGCAAATCCATGATCAAATAGAATTGTTTGTGCTTTAGACTTAGTGTAGGCTAAGACACTAGAGTCTTAAGTCGGTTAGAATTCTAAAAGGTCTCAGAAAATCAAGTTTCCATAACGGCTAGAAGTCCTGAAGAGGTTCAGAATTGATTCATGCAGAAAGACCGCAGGAAGGCCACTGGTACTCACTGGAAAATCCTGAGAGCTAAAATTAAAGATCAAGCCGTGCAGGAAGGCCATGGGAAGACCACAGGTACGCCCTTCCCGCGAGGTGTGTTTTCCCAGCTTGTTTGGCTTGTTTCAAGCCCAACCACTTCTGGTTGTCTATAAATATCTCCTGACATCTTCAAGGTCAATAACACGGAGAAAGAGAGAGAGAGAAGACACACAGAAAGAGAGAGAAAATACAATAGTTCGTGAGCTAGAAAGTTTGATGATTCTCTCCATCACTTAGCCATCATGTCTCATGTTCAATCTGAAGGAGTTCGTGTTTGAGTTTTGTGAATGCTGTGGATTCAGCACGCTGTGGATTCAGCAAAGCTACCAAGGATTCGGTGTTAAGCCTTCGAGGAGTCGAAGGGCTTTTGCTATAGGAGTTGGTGCATCGAGGAATCGAGCAAACGTCAATGAGAGTATAGAGTCGAGGAGTCGATCTATAGAAAGTTTGAGTTTGTAACCAACGTTTGTTTATTCTAGTGAAAGTTTTTGGGGTTTCCCTGTGTGGGTTTCCTCGCTTATTCTATATTGTCTTCCATTCTTTTGTGTGTGTGATTGATTATGATTGATTGATTGTTTGAGATTTCCATCAACATATTACAAAATTTCAATTGGTATCAAAGCGGGTACATTTTCAAGAACAAAACATGATCTTGTTATTTCCTGATGGATACTCCTAGAAAAGGCGATTCGAGCACGAGATCCCTATGGTTTGATGGCACCAACTATGCATATTGGAAAGTTCGAATGAGAGCTCATCCCATCTCATTAAACGTCAATGTGTGGCTGGCCATTGAAAAAGGTTGGGTAAAACCAACTCACTCTGTGGACAACAAGACGGTTGAAAAGCCAATGGATGTGTGGACTAGGGCTGAACAAGAAAAGGCTAGATGGAACTACAAAGCCCTAAGTTCAATTTTCTGTGCAGTCTCCACCGACGTGTTCCGAAGAATTTGAAGCTGTGAGATTGCCAAGGAAGTATGGACTATTCTCGAGTTAACTCATGAAGGCAACTCCACTGTGAAGAAGTCAAAATTACAAAAGATTACTTCTGAATTTGAAAGCTTGAAGATGTCTGAAGATGACTTCTTCGATAGTTTTTACGCAAAGCTCTGTGATATTGTCAACACTAGTTTCAATCTTGGAGAACCGATTCCAAACCGAAAGATTGTAAGTAAGATTCTCTGATCCCTACCTACGTCCTTTCAAGCCAAGGTCACAGCTATTGAGGAAGCTAGGGATGTTGATTCAATGAGGGTGGAAGACTTGGTTAGCTCCCTGCAGACTTATGAAGCCAACGTGATCAAACCAAAGTCTAGAGGAGTTGCCCTAAAAATGGTGAAGGAAGACGAATCCTCCTCCAGTAATGATGAGTCAATCCCCTCTCTTGAAGAAATTGCTATCTACACCAAGAAAATTAGAAAATACTTCAAAAAGAAAGATAGCAAGCAAGAAAAGACAAAGAAGAATGAGAAAGTCAAAGGAGAGAAATTTTCGGAGAAGAAGAAGAAGGAGAACAAGTCTAAGGGTGTGAAGTATTACGAGTACCAAAGTTATGGTCACATAGCCTAAGACTGTGGGAACAAGAAGGGTAAGAAGAAAGTTCTCAATGCAGCATTCGATGATTCAGGTGATCAGTCGAGTACCTCCTCTTCTTTAGAGGATTTTCCAGAGAATTATACTGCTTTCATGGTTAGAGCAAGTGCCCCCTCTAATTCAGCCAAGTCATCCTCTTCTACGAGCAAGAAAGAAGAATCCTTCGAAATCGAAGTTGAAGAAGATTCAGATGAGGAAGTAGATGTTGAAGAGGCGTGTGAACAGCTGTACCAAGACTGTCGAAAGCTCCACAAGCAAAACAAAAAGTTGACGGTGAAGAACAAGATGTTGAAAAGGGAGAGAGACAGTCTGAAAATTGCTCTTGAAGAATTGGAAGCTAAGTTTGAATGCCTTGAATCAAACAAGAAGACTTAAGATGAATTGTTAACAAGTTTCAAGAGCAAATTGGATCAAAGAGAGAATGAATTGAAGGATGCCCAGATAAAGTTGCAAGCCATGCAATTCAAGATGAATACTGCAACTTCCCAACTTGATGACATACTTGGGATGCAAAGGAGCCCATGAGACAAAAGTGGACTTGGATATACTAGAGAGAAGGAGACTACAAAAGATGCATCTACAAGCAGTCAAAAGATCAAGATCCAGCCTCCAAAGTCTACTACATTGAAGGATAGGAAATCACATGCTCAACCATTCAAGTACTCAAAAGGTAAACTGCCTATACACAATTCTCAGAAAATCTAAGGTACGCCTTTCAGTGCTCAAAGAAATTTTGTTCCTATATGTTTTCATTACTGGGACACACAAGACCTCATCGTCACAAATTATTTGGGCTTCCCCTATCCTATGTTGACACTAGAAATTTTTTGAGATCTAATTTTCAAGTGTCAAATAGATTTAATCCATTAAGGTTTCAAAAGTCATATCTTGATTCTAGACCTTACATGACTTGGCCAGCGAGGAAAAACATACAACCAACAATTCCAAGACTCAAAATGCTTTTGCTTTTCCAAAATTAAGAACTGTTTGGGTTAGAAAGAGTGATCTCTATGTCTCCCACACCCCTAAGAGTGTTGAAGGGGTGAGCCTTGATGCGTAGAGTCAAATTTTCTTTCATGAACTAGGCTATGCATCATTGTTATATTCTTACCTAGTTCTATGAAATCATGTAAATTAGATACTTTTTATTTTTTTAAGAAATTTTTTTTTTGGGTGCAATGTTATTCTCTGTGATATTCTTGCATGTTCTATCACCTCATACACACTTCAAACTCATAGGATTAACATTTTTGATTTACATAGTGGTCATAAATTTGAATTACTTGATAAACTTGAATACTATGTTCTGTTGTTCCTTGTCATGGTAGTGGTGTGCCAATTGTAATTATACGAAGTTTAGTACCTCATGAGAAGTATTTTTCCACCACTCAATTGGATTAATAAATTCTTCTTTTTTGGACTATTGGTTGCTCTTGAGTTTAAAAAAAAAAATCACTTAGAAAGGGCTACCATATGGGATAGAGGGAAAGCTAGCCTATTGACGTGTGAGTTATCAAAATAACCACTCTCTAGGTTTGATGATATAGAAAAAGGCTACCTACCCATAAGTGTGTGAAAGCCGCCAAGTAAAAATAAAAATATTGGCGGATGAAAGTTGAAAATTTGGTGTTTAGTTGAAAACAATGAATTGAGGAGAAACTAGTTGACGAGCTATCACTACATATCTTATTCAATTCAATCCAATGTCCAAGAGAAGTAATTTTAAAATTCATGCGAGTATGTGAAAAGTATTAATCATGATGCACTTAAACTTTATTTCACACACCACACAGGCATTTGACCATTGGTATGACATGTGTGAACAACTTGTGACATAAATAGTAGAGTGATTCTTGAAATTCTTATTTGTTACTATTTATGTATGGTCAAAATTTTAGAAATATGTTTAGTTTTGTGTTTGGGAAAATAGAACTTGGAATGATTTGATCAAGATTACCCTTTGTACCTTCATATTTGTCAATTCATGTCAAAAATGGGGAGATATATAGTTAAGGGGGAGAATGTTTGAAAAGAAGTTAGTTAATTAAGGTGGAGAACAATTAACTTTTTGTGATAATTAAAAGGGAGAATATTTATTGATAATTAAGGGAGAGAATATTTTGTGTCATTATTTTTTAGGTAGAATATTTTTTGATAATTAAGGGTGAGAATATTTTGTGACATTATTTTTTTTTTTGTTATGGTTTTATTTAATGTTTAATTCTTTATTTATTCCACATGATGCCTTGATCATTTTGTTTAAGTGTACAGCCATACAGGTTGTCAGTTGGAACATGTTGATGGAATGGATGACAAATTTACTGAGGCCTTAGTGTAGATTGATTTTCTTGTAATTTAATTTTTGAGTTTTGACATAGAATTGCCAAAGGGGGAGATTGTTACGGCTCAACTTGTAAATTGGCAAATCCATGATCAAATAGAATTGTTTATGCTTTAGACTTAGTATAGGCTAAAACACTAGAGTCTTAAGTCAGTTAGAATTCTAAAAGGTCTCAGAAAATCAAGTTTCCATAATAGCTGGAAGTCCTGAAGAGGTTCGGAATTGAATTACGCAGGAAGGCCGCAGGAAGGCCACTAGTACTCACTGGAAAATCCTGAGAGCTAAAATTGAAGATTAAGCCGTGTGGGAAGATCGCACTAATTCACGGGAAGGCCGCGGTAAGACCACGGGTGCGCCCTTCCCGCGAGGTGTGTTTTCCTGACTTGTTTTGCTTGTTTTGAGCCCAGTCGCCTCTGGTTGTCTATAAATATCTCCTAACATCTTCAAGGTCAATAATATGGAGAAAGAGAAAAAGAAGACACACAGAAAGAGAGAGAAAATACAATAGTCCGTGAGCCAAAAAGTTTGATGATTCTCTCAATCACTTAGCCATTATGTCTCGTGTTCAATCCAAAGGAATTTAGGTTTGAGTTTTGTGAATGCTGTGGATTCAGCAAAGCTACCGAGGATTCGGTGTTGAGCCTTCAAAGAGACGAAGGGCTTTCGCTTGGTGCATTGAGGAGTCGAGCAAACGTCAACGAGAGTATAGAGTCAAGGAGTCGATCTATAGAGAGTTTGAGTTTGTAACCAATATTTGTTTATTCTAGTGAAAGTTTTTGGGGATTCCCTATGTGGGTTTCCTCACTTATTTTGTACTGCCTTCCATTCTTTTGTGTGTGTGTTTGATTGTGATTGATTGATTGTTTGAGATCTTCATCAGCATATTACAAAATTTCAATGTTGATAGCCAATTCATACCCAAAATAAAGTCAAAATCACATATGTCTAATGGTATCAAATCAACAACCAAACCTTTGCTATCTATCTATAATACATAGTCTTTGTAAACATCTTTTGCTAATATTATATCACCAATAGAAATAGTCACAGCCAATGTGAATCTTACTGGAAGAATGGTTGGTCTAAATGCATAATGAATGCTTATGATATAAAAGAATGGGTAAAATTGGAATCTATTAATACACTAGCAAGTCTACCAATTATGGAAAGCATACGTAACAACATCAGCAGATGCCTGAGAATCCTAATGAGTCATAACATAAACTTAAACCTGTGAGTGAGATGCAGTAATTGCTCATCTACCTCTTTGTGTAGCCACTGAAGAAGTCTTGTTACCACTAGCCACAGATATTGCTGGAGTAGATAAAGTAAGACAATTTCATGAAATATGCCCTTTCTATTCAAATTGAAAACAAGTGAAAGGCCAATGAACTATACAATTACTGGCATAATGTCTTGTAGCCCCACACTTAAAGCATATCATATTTTTTTACTCTTTCCTTAACCTCAGCTCCTCGTGAACTAGATAGTGTCTACCTCGAACTTCATCCCTAGGTCCTGCTATGACCTATACTTTTACTTCTCCTTAACTGACTCACACCTTTGTAACTTTGGAGGTCTTAGCTTTTCTATTTAGAAGACTCACCCTTTAACTTCTAAGAGGCTTGAAAATCAAACCAAACCTTTTTAGATTGTTTGCGCCTTCAGATTGCCTCTCAAACATTTTTTTTCTACAATCCTTGCTTTATTTACCAAGTCTTCATAACTTCTCATTTCAAAAGCAAAAATTCAAGATCTAATAGAAAGCTCCAATCCCTATTGAAATCTCCTACATTTTTCATCTTCTGTTTGCATCAATTCTGAAGCAAATCTAGATAATATAGTAAATTGGGTTTCATATTTGTTTCAAAGTAACAAGAGTAAACTCTTGTTCTTTCTCATATCTATATAATTGAGAAAAATATTTATCATTAAAGGCATCAGTAAATTGCTTCTAGGTCATTTTATTTTAAGTACCATTAGTTTTAGCGGTTGACAACTTTTTAATAGTTTCCTACCAAAATCTAGCTTGATCTTTCAACATAAATATAGCTAGAGAATGATTTTGTCCTCATCAAATATTTTCATTACCTGAAAAATTGTCTCCATGCTCTTTGGCCAGTCTTTAGCTTCCAAAAGATTAACAGTATCAAAGAATGGCATGGGTCCAAGCTTAAGAAACTTTCATAAATAAGATCGTGTGCTTCTGGCTTGAACCTCTTTTCCATTTGAGACTTAACTAATCTGGCCACGACTTGAATTATTCTTTCTACTGGGTCTGGTTGGTTTTGAATTGGAGGTTGATCCACATGATCACCCTATTGTCCTGAAGCCTATACTATTGGTGGAATCTGACCAACTGAATCTTTTTCTTCTACTACCTCAGGAATTTGTTTAATAACTATATCTTTATTTGGCATCAAACTCAATGTAAGATATAAAATATAGTTTTATTGCATTTTATTATTTCACGATTCCTTAATATCCATACAAAACAAATGACATACCACAATTTTACTGGGTCTGGTTGGTTTTGAATATGGAGGTTGATCCACATGATCACCGTATTGTCCTGAAGCCTATACTGTTGGTGGAATCTGACCAACTGAATCTTTTTCTTCTACTATCTCAGGAATTTGTTTAATAACTATATCTTTATTTGGCATCAAACTCAATGTAAGATATAAAATATAGTTTTATTGCATTATATTATTTCACGATTCCTTAATATCCATACAAAACAAATGACATACCACAATAACTCAACTCTAAAATACTTTTTTTTTTTATACTTGGAAACAAGTACCGAACACTAACAAGTTTACAAAACCGTCTAACCTAAGTTCTGATACCAAACTATTTCACCATTATTTTAGGATACATATTTAATTTCTTAAATATAGTGGACACTCCTAAATCCTCTGTCTATAACATGTTAGTAATCACAATTTATATAAATACACACATTAAAAGAAAATATAGCTCATCAAGTTTATATTATAATTGTAGATATAGTAAATAGAAAACCCCATTAGAACTTAAACATACACAAACATATAACTTTTAAACATATTTTAAATAGAATGTTAGTTTAACACCGCAATAACTTTAGGTTTATTTACACGAACTCCAATAACTACACAGGATTATGACTAAAAAAGAGAAATAAATAACTTAGGTTCTCTTCCAGGTACATGCAGCCACTTCTAACCCAACTTGAAATGCGTAAAATTTAGATGTAAGTGTCATACACTCAGTGGAGGTATTATACTTAAAATAAAAAGAATAAATGTGTACTAAAAATTATCCACAATAATTTTATAGCCGAATGTGTCACCAATAGATAGTAATTAATTAAATGTACCATATGGATATTGGTAAAAATATCCATCACATAACTTGTTGCCACTTTTTATTATCAACATTCATCGTCACATTATGCCCCAACTAACGTCTCATGACATATAAGTAAATTTAAATATTAATGCGGCATACATTTGGCCTTATCTACCCTATGAGTTGAGTACTCAACTCTGGACAACAATAGTTTTAATTAGTATATCCCATTGGCCACATCTGGTCTTATTTTTTTCTTCTTCTAGCCCTATTAGGCCGCACATTTTTATTTTCTAGTTCCATCTGGTCATAATGTAAATGCAATAAATAATATTTTTTCCTCAAATAAAAATATTACTCCTCATATTCATCATTCCATAAATAATCAAAATTCAGTATTAGTTGGGTCCTACTTTTAACCCAAACAAATTATACAAATCAAATATTTTATAATTAAAATATAAACAAAATCATTTAATAGAACACAATTATTGCATCTTTAACATATTTAATTTTTTTAAACTTTCATAAAATTAATTTTAAATTAACAAAATAAGATAACTTAACCAAAATTTTCCTAAGTTTTCCTCTCTCTCTCTCTCTTTCTCTCTCTCTCTCTCTCATAATTCTTTATTTCTCACTATTTTCCTTCCTAGCTATTAACTATATACATATATGTGTCTATACATACACCAAGTGGCTGAGTTCCCATTGCCTCATCTTAATGTGTTTTTTTTCTTTTTTTTTTCTTTTCTTTTCTCGATAGCTTACCACGTAGCCCAGCTATCACCTAGCCTTGCACACGTGCACACTTGGCTATCACCAAGCCTTGCACACACGCACACACACAGAGACACACACATATGTAGTTGCATAATACTTGAAACCATTAACTTTAATTAGTGACTAATAGCTTAATTAATTTGCTAATTAATTTTGATTAAGGTTGAATAAATTTTAAAAGCATTATAATAATATGCAAATTACTCTAATTAAGACTAATAAAAATAAAAATAATAACAAAATAATACTATTAAAATTTACAAGCATAAAATGAAAATTAAATTAACAATGCATTTTAAAAATAATAAAAATTCAATATGTCATATGGAGACAAAAAAGGAAATGATCCACATTCTTCTTCAGCTTATCTATTTTGTTAACCTATTGAGGGTAAAGTTTTGCCTTAAAAGTATTACCCCTTTCCACCTATTAATTAGTTTTACCTTTTAGCATCAATCTTTTGTTGAGCCCTTGTGCCAAGTTTTGATTGTATTATAGTCAAAGTGTCGGTGTAATGGTTTTGATGTAATGCCTTTCTTAAAAGTAAGAAATGTTAAACATATATTTTGATATCTTTATATGTATCGATGTGGTTTTGATATGCCTGCATATTACCGCTTGATTTCGAGGACAAAATTTCGTAAAGGGGAAGAATATGATGACCTGGGTTTTTATAAATAATATTTTAATTTAATGTGGCCTCAATATGCTATTTGAAGTGAATAGAATTGCTCAAACATTTTTTAAAGAGGGAAGTTTGGGCATACGTTTTAGGCTTCCCGGGCACATGGATGAATGCAGGTGCATGAGGGTCATGTCAACAGGCCCACAACATGCTTTTCTAATTTTTGGCTAAACTTCTTTTGATGTCTTCTCCTTGCCCAATCTACTAGCCTACAAACATAGGTCTATCGCCCTAGTCTTTTCGTGTTTTATTATTCACTGTGAAGAAATTCATATATATATATATATATATATATACCCATAACCATTGGGATGTCTTCGGAACGGAGAAAGACATGATGAGAGTGTGTGTGTGTGTGTGTGTGAGAGCTGCACAAAAAGATAAAGAGAGCTACACACAAAAGTTCTTCAATTACTCTTCCCTGTCTGCAATTAAGTTCGCATAGAGAGCGTTCAAAACTTTAGTTCGGTGCTAAAGAGTGTAAATCAAACATAGTGGAGTCTTTGGCATTTTCAAAACTTTGGACAGTACTCCACACACTATTTTCATCTTCCCGAGCTTTTGGGTTGGGTTTGCATGCCTTTTTGTTTAGCTAGTTGTTATAATATGCTTGTGGTGATTCTGATTAGATTATTCTTAATGTAAGACTTACCATCTAGTAGGGTGTGTGTATATATATAAATGTATATAAGCATATATATATATAAATATGTGAAAAGAAAATATTGTTAAAAATGGTTTTTTTACCTATTTTTCTTAAAAAGGTTTTTAAAAGAAAAATTGTTAAATTTCTAAAATAATTTTTCATAGATGAATTTGAGTAATTGGACATATAAAACAAAGGAATGTAATGAGTTTTGAGTTGTATATGTGACTATGCTTCAAAATTCTAGAACTAGTCATTAGAATTAATATTATTTTACTTAATTTAACTAATCAAATATCTAATATTGTCTATATAATTAGTATTCTTCTTTATTTCATAGATAATGCAAGTTAGAAAATACAAGATGATTGTACAAGTTGATCATTCAAGTTGGCATGCAAGTTGATCATTCAAGTGGGATATGCAAGTTGAAAGATGCAAGTGGATGTTGGTGAAATATGTAAGTTGAATATGTAGGTTCGAATATGCAAGTTGGACAATATAAATAGATAATGCAACTCAATTATACAAGTGGACAATGCAATTGGATATACAAATGGATGCTGTACAAGTGTAAAAGCAAAATGGAGAATTCAAGTTGGACAAGGAAGTGGATGTACAAGTAGGAATGTAAATGGATTGGGCATGATGCCTATAACTACATACTATGGTAAAGAAGAAAGATATATAAAAATTTTGTAGAGAAAGTGAGTTAGAGAGATAAGAGAGTATGGGTTAAGATTATCTTTTAAATTTTTTCTTTCTTCTCATCCTTCTTCTTCTTCTTGTTCTTTATTTTCAACACTTGTTTTTCAATCTTGTATTTTATTTAAGTACTCTTTATATAAACTATGTTTTCAAACTTTCATGTTCCAATGAATTTCTTTTCCTTTACCATGTCTTGTTAAGTTTTCTTACTTAGTTTCAAACCAAGAAGAGTGTTAGTTGAGATGATGAATTCAACCTACTATTGGTTTTATAAATTTAAATTGTTTTCTCCATACAAAGGATGAAAACTTGATTGTTAGAATCTTTAGATTAAAACTTGGATGATGTTACAATCAAGCTTAGATTTTATAGTTCGAGTGTTTGATTCAATGTTTCATTATTAAGAAATATGTCAATGAATTTTTATTAGCCTTTAAGGAAGTGCGAAATACTAATTTAGGCAAACAATAGACCCAAGAGTAAAATAGAAATTTTACAGTTTGAATTCATATCTAGGCTAAAAATGTCACGCCCCAAATTTCCACAACTTGGGAACATGAGTGTTAAGGCTAAATTTGTAAATTGGCAAATCTATTATCAAATAGAAGTGTCTGTACTTTAGACTTAGTGTAGGCTAAGACACTAGAGTCTTAAGTAGATTAGAATTCTAAAAGGCCTTAGAAAATCAAGTTTTCATAATGGCTGGGAGTCCTGAAGAGATTCGGAAGTCCTGAAGAGGTTTGGAACTGAAGAACGCAGGAAGAATACACTTGGCCATGGGAAAAAGCCGATAGAGATTAAGCCGTGCGGGAAGACTGCTCTGAGTCATGGGAAGGCCGCGGGTGCGCCCTTCCCGTGAGGTACCAGCATGACAGCTTTCTGTTCTCAACTTCCAATACAATTTTGACCTCAAAGATGAAGGATTCAAGCTTCAGATAAAACATGAAAGTTGTAGCCCTTTGAGTCTTCTTTCCAACCTAAAAAGAATCAGGTCAATCCAAATTGTGAGTGAAAAGATATGATCAAAACACTGATAGGGTGTCAAGCTAGAACTTCAGCTACACACCACTTCAATAGCCCCGACCACCTTGGTTTGTCTATAAATATCTCTTGGGGTTTTCAAGTTTAGAGAGAAATGAAAAGAGAGACACACACACTGAGAGAATACATATGAGATTGTGAGCCTTAAAGATTGATCATTCTCTCCATAACTTAGCCTTCATGATTAATGTTCAATCCGAAAGAGTTCGGGTTTGAGGTTTGTGGATGCTGTGGATTCAGCGTGCTATGGATTCAGCAAAGCTACTGAGGATTTGGTGTTGAGCCTTCGAGGAGTCGAAGGGCTTTCGCTAGAGGAGTTGGTGCATAGAGGAGTCGAGCAAACGTCAACGAGAGTATAGAGTCGAGGGGTCGATCTATAGAGAGTTTGAGTTTATAACCAACGTTCGTTTATTCTAGTGAAAGTTTTGTTTGAGGTTTCCCTTTGTGGGTTTTCTCGTTTTTGTTTATCTCGCCTTCTACATTCTTGTGTGTGTGATTGATTGATCGATCGATTGTTTGGGATCTCTATCAGTGTATTACGAAATTTTCAATGAGGACTAATCTCATAATCATCATAATTCAACGTACACCAATACTAATCGGAACGGAAGCGATAAATAATAATGAAATCCCAGATTAGAATACTCCAATGGTTTAACAGAATACTACCAAGGGCTACAAATAATATGCCTCAAATCGGGCCCAAGGCTAAATATCCAAACATACATGAGGTAAATAACCAAAAGCTAATGTCCAGCTAGTCTATCTCACATATCCTTCACGAGCATCTGCCCCTATAAGATCAGCTGTAGGGGGTGAGCACTAAACTATGTGCTCAGAAATAAGCATATAAGTTTATATTCCTTAAAACATGCAAGGCAAACAACACTAAATAAACCTTTAAAATTTAATAAACTCCATCTCAAATTCACAATAAGATCACCATGTCATCTTAAATTAAACAATAGCTTAGTCATAAGCCCACAGTTTCATGCTATGTATTACCCATCAACTCAATCACAATACACATCACTATATCATACTATGCGTCAGGTACTTTACAAGGTTAGTTTGTGATCACAGAACTAAACCAAAATAATCCCCAGGCCTGAGCCATGGGGTACAACTAGTCCCGTAGTCTTAGATGTACTCAATCAAATCCCCAGACGTCAGTCGTGGGGTACAATTGGTCCTGCAGTCCCAAATATACTCATGGCCCTGGTCCCGCAATCCCAGTCCATCTCACCTTGCCCTTGATGACAAACCGGTCCCGCAATCCCGGTACTAATATACTATAATGTAAGCCATATATATACACTCTGTAGGTTTCTATCCTACTGGTTATGTTATGCCATCCTGCGCAAGTTTTGGGGCTTTCAACCCTTGGGTTCTAAAACCTACTCTTTCAAGTACCCTTAACGACCCCAATATCAAAAATCAATCTCAAACAATGTCCTTTAATTTAACAGCACTTCATGCACAAGGTTCTCCCTAAATTTGGTTTCTTGTGTTCTTCTCTTTATTTTATAAGTTTTATGAAGTGTGAATGTATTTCGGGCTTAAGTTTCATGTTGCCCTTCCATAAAAATATTCTCATACAAGATTTATCAAATAAATATCATGCAACCATATTCAGGAATGTATATGCAACTAACTTAACAAATAATATTTATTTGTATCAAGCATGTCTTGACAAAGAAGGATTTAGGGGTTAAAATTTGATGATTCAAGTTAAATAGAAAATAAAACATTTTTCAACTAATTCATAGGCCTAGAAAGTTTATAATCAACTCTAGTTTCATAAAACAAAACTTACAGTTTATACATGTAGCCAAATGTTACAGATTTAAAAAAAAAAAAAAAAAAAAAAAACTAAATAGGCATCTCTGTTTAAGTCTACACAGAACAGCCCCATTTCACAATTTTTAAAAAAATTCAATTTCAATCTAAAAAATTATGAAACTTTTATAGGAGACTCTTGCATACGTCTAGTTTAACATATAAAACTTTTAGAAATTAAATTAACCCCTATTTATAGCTTTCATACCAAAAACCGAACTGGTATCAGTGTACAATACAGAACATTCAGCAAATTTCACTATTTTTATAAAATTAAATTTTACTCCAAAAATTATAGAACTTTTATTGTAGACTCTTCAATATATCTATTTTTATGTGTAAAATTTCCAGAAATTAATTTAGTGTCTAAGTGTACCTTTTATACCAAAATCAGACTCCTGCCACCATAGCAATTTAAACCAAACAGTCCACTTTCTCGAATTTTATAAAATTCATTTTAGCTCAAAAAAATATAAAATTTTTCCAAAATATTTTTTTGATTATAATATTCCACATGTAAAAATTTCTGAAATTAATTCAACATTTTGGTATAAATTTTACATAAAAACATCACGCTGATCCTAGCACAGAAATTCCAATTAGACAGTCAACTTTGACTGTTTTTAATAAATCCATCTTAACTCAAACAAATATGAAATTTTTATTGGATACTCATATACATGTCTAGTTATGCTGATAAAAATATTAAAATTGAATTCAATCTCTAACTATAAGTTTTATGTAAAAAACAGTGTACAAGTTTCTATACAAAAATTTCCAAATTTTAGGTAACTGTATCAATACATAACTCAAACTTTCAATTCAAACACATATGCATAAAATCAAATCCAATATTTTTATTTTTGCAAAACATGAAAGAAATATAAATGTATATGCTAAACCTCACATACCTTACTACACACGTAGATGATCGATGTGCAAAAGTGTAAATACCAACTCAAGTTGGCCCCCCTTAATTTTTTCCTTTCCCTTTACGAAAATCCTGGCAAAAACTTACTCCGAGTCCCACGGAAATGAATCGGGCTCTTCGAAAAGACATAGAAAAAAACTTTTCTTCTTCTTCTTCAAACAATCAAACAAAATTCTCAATGGCTAAAAGTATATATATATATATATATATAATAACTCTTATATATATGTATCTTCCTTACTAGATGTATATATCAATTTTTTTTTTCGAAGAAAAAGGTGAAGACCATATGAAGAATGGTTTACATAAGCCTTCATAAGAGGCTTCTCCCATAAGCCTCTCCCTTTGCACAATAAATCCTTGCCACCCTTCTTGGCCAATAGAAGTTCACCTCCCCCTTCAACCCATCATCATCCATGCACCTCTCTTCTCTTCCAATAAAAACTCACCTTTATCTCACCCAATAAGAAGTCACCCCCTCTTTTGACCATTAGAAACTCACCCAACTCATATATATAAATAGCCCCTAGCATTATACATATTCATGCAATTAAATAACACGCCAACCTAAAAATAATTTAAATTAAATAAAAAAACATAAATGTAAAATAAATAAAAATAAAAATCAATAAATAAATAAAATTTTATCTATCTAAAATTTCGGCTCTTCACAAAAAATAAGGTGTAAGCAAAAAATTGTTATTTTATAACCTAAGATAGTAATTGAGAGAAATTTATAATCACAAAATAGTTGCTTGTTTTTTTATTAATATTTTTTTATTCTTTGGATCGAATTTTGATTGGAATGGAATAATTATTTCATCACTTAAATTGTAGAATATTTTTTCCAATGTGCGAATAGCTATTTCTAAGAAATATCATTCCAACTTAATTTTTTGATACGAAACATGAAAATAGGTTAAAGTGAGAATGAATTCCATTCCATTTCTACGTACCAAACATAATCTAAGGATATATATATATATATATATATATATTCACAATTTCCATTAAAGGTAAGTGGCCCAACTAGAATTCTCTCTCTCTCTCTCTCTTTCTTTTTTTTTTTTTAATCTAAAGTTTCATAGATTACAAAAGGAGATAGGTGTAATGTTTTCAAATATTGGAGAGAGGTATATGTATTTTATCCCAATAAAGTTCCTTCTAGTACTTGTGAATGTAGTACTTTTGTTGTCAATTAGCAAATGTTCTTGCTTTATGCTTTTTACAATAACAATGGTATGCTTGTTTTGTGTTGATTTAGAGATTAGTAATGTAATGCAATTTTGTATTTATTTTTATGGAGGCATTTAACCTTGAATGCCCAGGAGTAAATTACTCTACACTAGGAAGGAGTTGTACGTGTGAACTGTAAAGGTTGAAGTAGAAAATTGAGGTTGAGTCACAAATGAGGTTATGATGTTCTTATTGTGAGTTGGCACAGTTGCTTGATTGGTTGGATTATTGCATGAAAAAGTTTACAATATAGAGTGCAATTATCAATATTTATTGAAGATTTCATCCTTTTTATTTTTTTTATTTAGGGTTTTTGGAGGCCAGTCACTATTTATGAACTTATAAGAATTTTAGTCATACCAAAAAAACTTATTTGTGAATAAGTCACACTTGGAACAAAAAGACAAAAAAGGACATCACGTATTTTTCAGTACTATATTTCAAAACTGTCAGTTTTATCCGAAAATAGTACACACCTCACTCATAACTTCCGCAACTTTCCATCTTCTTTACAAAGTAAGCAACATTGATTTTTGGAACAAAATCAAAACTGTTTGGGAAAAACATAAATCGATCATCATTCCTAAGTATCTTTATTTTTTCTGATTTTGAAACATTACCGGTACTGTTTTGAAATAGCTCAAAACGTCGATCGGCCCTATGGATTTCTTTTATCATGAAAATCCGTCATCTACTTATAATTCATGGTACTGTTTTGTACCGGTACTATTTTCATACTGCCATAAAAAATATCAATCGATACATAACATAAACCAACCATACAAGCTAACATTATCATATTTTTTGAAACAGTACCGGTACTGTTTTAAAGATAGCTCAAAACGCCGATTGGCCCCATAGATTTCTGTTGCTCTTAAAGCTAGTCATTTGCTTGTAATTCATCGTGCTATTTTGAAAACAGTATCGGTACTGTTTTGTACCGGTACTATTTTCATACTACCATAAAAAACATCAATCGATACATAACACAAACCAACCATACGATCCAACATTATCATATTTTTTGAAACAGTACCGATACTGTTTTGAAATATCTCAAAACGTCGATCGACCAAATGGATTTCTCTTGCCCTTAAAACTCGTCATCTGCTTATAATTCATGGTACAAAATAGTACCGGTACTGTTTTCATACTGACATAAAAAACATCAATTGATACATAACACAAACCAACCATACGAGCCAACATCATCATATTTTTTGAAACAGTGCCGGTACTGTTTTGAAGATAGCTCAAAACGCTGATTGGAAAAATCAATTCATGAAGAAAATAGACCAAATAAGCTCTATCTTCTTTATATCTTCACGACTAAAATTGTAAACAATGAAACTGAAAACAAGGAAGGAAAAAAAAACAGAAGAAGCGTGATTCTCGGTGAATCATATTTTCACTTGATTCCCAGAAATAACTTGTGTAACTTAATTATAGAAATAAAGGGTATTATTGGTATATTAGAAACTATATTTAAAGCAAACTCGTGAGACCCACTCAAAAGTGTGACCTAATCAGAAAACTTTCTATACAAATATGACTTAAAAGCAATACTTTTTTCTGGAGTGACTATTAAACTTAAAAGATTGCAAAGTATGACTTAAACACAATTTTCTATTTTTGGAACTTAAAATACATGAAATATTTATAGCCATCTATGGATGAGGGGAATGGGGATGCAAAATTATGTTACATTGATTAGGATATGATTATGTGCTTAAGGGTTAAACTCATCTATTTTTTATTTAAAGATATGTAAACATGAATAATATATATATATATATGTATGTATGTTTATGTGTATGCGTTTATATTTGTAAGGTCTAGAATTAAGTGTGTGATAATTGTGAGTCAATAAGTTAATAAAGTTTGTAATTTTTGTATTAGGTCTTGATTGATTAAGTTATTCTTCAATATGAATATTGGGTTGGAGTTTTTAGATTAAACCAAATTGACTATGAATGGAGCTTGAAGGGTGCTCGAAGACTATGCTACAAGAAAGGTGCTTAAACCTACTCCGAGCATGTATGCTTCTGTTTTTAACACTCAAAGGGACTTCGAGACGTGCGTGAAAATTCTGGTAAATTCTATATTAATATTGGAAACAAATGTAAATAGCCAATATTTTGTCAGACCTAGGTTAACATTTTTAAAACAAAGAAATATATTATGCAAGAGGTATTAAAAGTGTGAATCAAAAAGAACAACAATTGATCGTTGTTTCAAGTGTTTGCAGAATCAAGAACATCTCTGGATTTTAGGAGGTGTCGTTCGGATTCAAGAACGAGATTAATCACACAGGTAAAGATTAATTAAAAGTTCTAGTAAGAGATATTAGGACAGATGTCAAGTTGATTCATATACATTAAACTCATGTAATATTTGATTTTATAGTGGATTAGTTTTTAGGGATAATCGCCTTACATGTTCGAAAATTTTCTCTAGAAAGTAGTTTTTAGAGTTTCCCTTGTTAAATTTTATACCTCATTTATTTTTGCTTTTATGTGTTTGTTTTCGAGAATTTCTTCACATTTTTACTTTTTCAATATTTAATATAATCAATTCATTTCCATGAACCTTTGTTTGGAACTCAATTGATAAAATATAATAAATTTTTATAAATATTTATAAAATTTTAATTTTTATACACTACATAAATTACGAAAACTATTGCGTGTGCTAATTTATATTAAAACTGAATTTGGGAAGAAAAAAAGCTAACTTTTTAGTAGTTAGCTTCTTTTTTTCCCGAAAAGGTAAAAAAGTTAAATTTTTAATACCTCACTTTTAGTTTTAATTTGACTTTTTGCCTTTTAAGGTATTAAAAGAAATTTAACATATATGAGGATAAATTTAATCATTTTAGAAAAAGTTAAAAATTAGTAACTTGAAGCTAAGTATTAACTCCTTTTTTTTCCCTCCCCAATCCAAATGCACTCAAACTTTTTGCACTTTAAATGCACACAACATAGGAATCAACTTAATTTTCAAACTTGGTTTATTAATTCTAGTTTCATGAAAGCATGGAATGTGAGAGAAACTCTTGAAAACAAGAATTGAGCTATGTTGATTTTCATTTTCATTTCTATTTTCATTTAAGGCATGTTTATTTTCGAGGTAACGAATGGTAAATTTTAATAGAATAATTTTTATCATTCATTACATTAATTTGGAAGAGATGTAACAATTACACTGGAGGTAAATTATTACTGGTGGGGTAAGCCACAGGCGTAATGAGAAAATTATACAATTTTCTTTTTATCTCATAAAATATTCCTTTATACCCATCTCTCAAGTGATATTTTCTTTCAACATTTCAAACATAATATAAGCATTATTAAATAATATTTAATCTCCCAGTTCAAATATAAATATCGTGAATTTATTACCTCCTTAACTATTATTAAAGTAATAATTATTCCTGTAATTGTCACCTTTTAAAATTTTTATCTTATACCAAACATTCTTTTAAGAGGGAGAGGAAGACGGTGATAGAATATATACTAATAGTAGTTCATTTTCATTTTCAGCACATAGGGTCACAGAATGACCATTACACATCTTTAAAGGAAAAACACACACACTGACATGACTCTCAACAATTAATTTAGAGAAATACACAAATTATTCGCCACCAACACATCTTTATGAAACCTATCAGTAACATAACATTAATTATATATATAGAGCTTAATTCATATAGGCATGCATGTCTTTGCTTGCTTAATGACCGCATGGGCAGGTCACGCAAGCGCAGCCGGGGCCGCACTTGCACTTGCCGTCATGCTCACCAGCTGCCGGAGCCTCCATCACAACAGTCTCAAAGTAGCTGTGCACAAAACAAGCCATTCATAATCATATGTGTATATATATATATATTCCAAATGAGATTTCAAAAGTTATACATGCGTGGATCTTATTTGTTTTATTGGGTTTTATGTGCTTTTTCCATAAGACCTGATAGACCATGTTGAATCCATTATTGTTATAGGTTTTCAATTAATCCTTTGTAATTAATCACAAGGCAGATCATAATTTTTAAGGTACCATACTGAGGGGCCAGCCCACAAGTTTATTTGCCTCCCCCCTCTCTCTCTATACACACACCTCCCCCTTCTCTCTCTTTCTCTCTCTCTCTCTGTACACACACACACACACAAAAAGAGCTATGAGATTTTTGTTTCTTGGAGTGTAGTTCAAGAAACACCTAATATTTGCATTGCATATGTCACTGTCCTTTTACTCATGAGATTTTGTTGTATGCTTTCTCTTGGTTCAAATTTGCAACTTCAGAAAAGGATGGGTACTAACATTTCGTGTCAGTTAGTCATCTGTGCATGCAAAGGTTCTATGACTTCTAAGTATTATTATTGTATTAAGTTAAGCAGACAGTATACCTTTTCCCGGTCTCAACAATATCGATGCCGTAGGCATTTCCCTTCTTCCTGCAAATACAAAAGCAAGTTATTTATTTAAATTGGCAAGTAAAATATATCACGTATCACGTGCCTCGTGTACACTTTAAGAGACATGGAAGAAAGGAATTTTTATTTTTATTTTTTTAGGAAAGGTAGGGAAAAGAATATCAACATATATATACATAATAGTATAATAAATATATACCTTAAATCATTTGATATATTTTTAAATCTTTTGCTGCCTTGAGCTTTTCTTTTTAACCATTGATGATTAGTTGGGAAAATAGTTAACTGGTTATGAGAGCATAAATCCAGGAGGGGACCCATAAATTTACCTAAAAGGGGGTAAAATCAGTGATGGATCCTAGTTTGATGCTTGGAGGAGGATGTTAAAAAATTACATATATTGGGGAAATTAGGACTTTTGAAAAAAATTGAGGGGTGAGGGGCGACCTTTTGCAAATGGAAAGATGTATTTAAAATTTTTTATTAAAATTACATTAAACTCTTAAAGATTTTCAAAACTATACAAGATCAATGTATATAAGCTAATAGGATATGAAATTTTTGAAAAGCAGTTTAATAACATGTTTGTAGTAATGATATATAGTATGTGATGTCCAACAAATTAAGAGGTTCAAAATACTGATTTTGTCAATTAAACAATCTTTATTTAAGTATTATGATTATTATTGTTGAAAACTGTTAATTTTATTATATTGAAGAGTGTAATAAGAAAAATAAATTGAGAAACGTAAAATATCACAAAAAATGAAAAGGTAAATGCCTGCCTTCCAAATATATACATATAGCTGAGTATTTTACGAGGTGTATTTGGGGTTATGTGATCCCGTTAATTTTTAGGTTGCTATCAAGTTCTATTTCTATCCAATTTGAAAATATCAATGAACATTTGAAAAAATGATATGTTATAGTATCCTCGTGGCTATTATTTGATAATATAGAATATTTTATAGATTAATTTAGCTTATCTATGAAGTCTACGATAGAGAAAGAGAATTCTATGGAAGTTTCTTTATACAAAAAAGGAACACTATCGCAATAGACAGGCCCAACTTTAAGTTTTGAACCAACTCATTGATAATCAACTATATTCGCTTCATCATCACTCCCTAATTTCAAATTATATATCCATAAATGAAAGATAAAGTTATGTATAAATTATAGAGGTCATGATCTTTAACAATTCTAAAAATTTTATTAGAAGTTTTATGCTTTCAATTAAAACTTTTCATACATTATAGGTCGACCCACACTCATCCACCCAAAGTGCTGGCCTCCTCCTCTCCTAAAATATTGACCTCACTAATTTTGGGCCATTAGTTTAATTAAAATTCCTTATTTCATCCTTATAATATAAGATCAGTAAAAGCTTATAACCATGTATGAATACAAAAGTAATAAACAAATTAAACAAACAAACAACATGCATATGCATAATCATGCATGATGCATAAAGATTTTAATGAGACGAGTATAAAAGAGTACTTGACCCAATCAAATCTATTAAAATTTCATTGAAAAATACCCTAATAAGACTAGGACGGATTTAAAATTAAAATTTAATATTCTTGTAAGTGTGGGACAAGTTTAGAATTTGTATATGGAGTACTTGATGTCTAGTGCTCGTTTATGCTTATGGAGAATATCCATTAAATACTTGTTTAATATAATATAGTATATTAAATACATTTAAACAATTACAAATTTTTTCTTAAAATAAAAGTAATTAAACTCTTATGTGTATGATTATTTAGCTATGAATCATTATTAAATAGTTCATATTTTGAAGTAATAGATAAATAATTAATTTTATAAAATCATTCAGGCATATAAGTAGTGGCATGTACCACGTTCTTTAATAATTTATTTGAATGAATTTTTATTATTTTTAATTGACATAGGAATAATAAGAATATTGATAGAAGTATATATATTTATAAATATATTTATTAGGAGTTAATAATAATAACAGTTAATTAAGAAAGGACCTGACTTCTTTACGTCAGTAATAATGCATACTGCAAGGAGTCAATTAGGGGTGTGAGATATAGAGAGAGAGAGAGACTTACACGCACTGGCTTTTGTCAGCGCAATCACAGTTTCCACACTTATCCGACATGGTTAATGGGGGGATCAACGCAGGACTTAAGAAAAGGAGTTTGTGTGTGAATATCGGGATGGGTATGGGTTCAATGCCCTGTGCTATGGTTTCTATTTATAGATGGAGGGGAGGGGAGGGATCATGACTCGTGAGTCTAGGCCACCCAAGGCATGAGAGGAGCACACGCCTCTGCAAGAAAGGTCTGGAAGGGAATCTCAATTATGGAGGGCTGGCCACTTGCCCTCCTCTAATGTCAACTTCATTTCTCTTTGATGGAACTGATCATTTACAGATATATATTTATTTATACATAAACAGGTAATGAGGTGTTTGGAGTAAAAAAAAAAATTAAAAGAAATTATAAAATAGGATTGATATAATGTAAAAATGATAAATAAAAAAATTTAATTAGAAAAATTTTAAAAATTTTTGAAGTTTTTTTTAAATTTTTTTAATTTTTTTCTTGGTTGCAAACAAACCCTATATATATATATATATATTTTCTATATCGATCTTCTAGGAATTTTACCATCTGGAAAGAGAATAAAATAAGAATATATCGATCTTCTAGGAATTTTACCATCTGGAAAGAAAATAAAATAAGAATATATATATATATATGTCTTCTCTATATCGACCTTATAGGAATTTTACCATCTGAAAAGAGAATAAAATAAAATAAAAAATGTTGAGAATTTGTTCGGACATGGGCTTCCCAATATTAGATAATAAACGAATATTGCTTTGATTGGGGCGATTTTCCTCTCATGTCAACTTCATTCCTCTTCAATGGAACTGACCATTTACAGAAAATATATTTGTTTATATATAGACAGATAATGGGCTCGTTTGGCATGCAATAATTTACTGAAAATCTCTATAAATCTCTGTTAACTTTATATCACATCAACTTTTTTCTCTCACTGCACGTATTACGAACTCTCCCCAAACCACAATTTATCTCAATTTATCTCATTTTTTCTTACTCCAAACAAACCCAATATATATATATATATATATATATGTCATCTCTATATCGGTTGTCTAGGAATTTTACCATCTGGAAAGAGAATAAAAAATAAAAAATGTTGAGAATTTGTACGGACATGAGTTTCCCAAGAAGAGGTGTGTTAAAAAATTAAAATCTCATATTTTGTACAGTAACTAAATAATTTAAATTTTATTTTCTCGTAATACATATTTATAAAAATTTATAAAATTTTATGTTATTTTATTTAATTCCAAACGTTACCATTAGATAATAAACTAATATTGCTTTGACTTCATGGAAGGGGCGATTTTTCTTTCTTCTTGTAATGCCATTTCTTGATTTCCGCTTGTTTCATTGATTAATTAATACAACTTATTAAATTAACCAAGATGCAAAATAGAGAAAAAATAAATAAAACAAAATTGTGTGCATGTCTTATGAATGGAACTTCCAAAGCTGAAAGGCTGCCAGAAGACTAGCAAGACAATGTCCAACTGTTGAACCGGGGAATTTGATAAATGCATATTACGCCCTTCTTCTCTTCCCTGATAATTTGGCAATAAAATATATGAAAACTGCAGCTTAAACAAATGGAACCAACTTTTGACTTGCGAGGGTAGAGAGCTCTCTCTCTCTCTCTCTCTCCAATTGTGATGCTATACGATATGCTTTTTCTCCCCCCACAACGGGTGCATCGGGATAAAATTGATTCCCAAGCTTGCCCCTGTAACTTTGATGTGTTGAATTCTTACATATTGTACTCTCCTCGTTTAATTAATCGAGTTAATTAAGTGAGATTAGTTAAATCCAGAAAAGAAAAAAAAAAAAAAAAGAAGAAGAGGGGAGGGGAGAAGATAGAGTAGGGAAACCACATTTCAACACCTACTAAAAGCATGTGCAATATGTGTGAAATATAATTTATTTATAAAAAATTTAATTTTTAAATTCATATAAAAATGAGAAACCTAAGAACCTCATAAATAAAGAATAGAATGGAAAACAAATGATTAAAAATCCTTTACTTGAAAGAATGAAAATATATATATATATATATATAATTAAAATCTCATAAATAAAAATACAAACAAAAATAAAGTGTTTAAAAATCCTTAATTTTGAAAAAAAAATAAAAATATAAGCATTATCTTTATTGTAATTTTGAAAAAAAAAATATATAGAAGTAAGAAATTTATCAGAATTATAAAAGATAAGGAGTTTATAAGAAATCATTTCCCCTTATTTAAGCTGGGGGAGAGTGAGATATATAACCTCTGTGATATATATTTCCCTGTTGATGCTAACATTGATGAGCATTATTGCCTTACATCGAACATTTTTCATGCAAGGGATATATTTATATATATATCATATATGACTTGAAGTACAATGATCAAAAGAAAATTAATTAGAATAAGTAAATTTTATCAAAATCACAAAAAATAAAAAATTTATAATCTTTTTTAAAATGTGGAGAGAATTTGCAAAAGTTTGGATAAAAACTTCTTTATTTAAAGTAATGTTGTTGTGAATGGTTACTTACGAAAAACTTATTTGTTTAATACTAACTACTTTTTTAAATTTGAAATTATGTTGTTTTACAAAGTTAGCTTTCATTTCACCTAAACTGATTTTTATTAAATTTTTTGTTTCACTGCTTTCTGGTGTTATTATCTGTACCTATGCTTTGATAGAAGAGAAATTATCAAAAGAAAATTTATTAGAATAAGTTTATCAAAATCTTTAGTGAAGTTTATCAAAATCACAAAAAATATAGTTTATCAAAATCTTTAGTAAGTTTGGAAAAAATTGGATAAAAATTTCTTCATTAATTTAAAGTGATGTTTTTCATTAAATTTTTTCGACTTCACTAATTTTTGAAAAGCATCACTTTAAATGAAGAAATTTAAAACATCACCAATTTCTATAATAGCATAAATAAATACTAATATATAAATGTGCATACTTTATTTTTAATCTCACATTTTGGCCCATATAATTTAAATTAATCTATTTTTGATATCACATTTTAGCTAGGGGTGGAAATGAGCCGAGCCGAACTTTAACATGCTCGAGCTTGACTTGAGCTTTTTATACTGAGTTCGAATTCGATTCGAGCTTTTATATAAGGTCGAGCTCGGCTCGATAAAGAAAAATTTAGGCTCGATTAGGCTCGTGAATAGCTTGATTAAACAAAAATGACGTCGTTTTGATTTAAAATATAATATATTTAAAATATATAATAAAAATATTATTAAAAAAATATATATTATTCTAACCGAGCCTGCTCGCGAGCTTTTCTCTAGGCTCGAGCTCGAGCTCGAATCCAAAACGAGTCAAAAACCAAGCTTAATTCGAGCTTGTTTAACTCATGAATCGAGCTTGACCCGAACTTTTTCGAGCTGAGCTCGAGTAGCTCACGAACGATTCGGTTCATTTCCACCCTTAATTTTAGCCCATATAATTTAGTCATTCTATTTTACCCTTTTTGTCAAATTCTTAATGAAAATGACAAAGTAGGATAATTTAAAAGTACCGATAGATAAGATAATTCAAAATATATATTATGAAGTGAGATTAATGATAAAATATAAAGATGCTAAATGTAATTTATCTAAAAAATTACAAATTAATATTATAAAAATCAAAATTATACTCTTAAATATACTAAAAGAAATAAAATATTAAAAATTATATGAATGTAAAATATAATATAAACATATACTAATAGTATTTAATTATATTTTTTTATTAATAGATATTATTTATGCACTATTATAATATAAAAAAATAAAATATAATTAGAATAAGTTTAGATTGGGATGATCAAAATCTTAACTCATCTCACATCCAAATTGAGCTCTTGTTATTTATGTTGTACTTGTGTTAGTTTGTTTGTTTTTTTTTTTTTAATTTAAAATTTACCAACAAGAGTGGAGCAAATAGTCAAATTCTCGTGTCATTGGAATTGAAAATGAGAGCAAGGAAAACTCCTTTGGTAGGTAGTGAAGCATTTGCTTCTTCAAGTGGGCTGCCTTTCAATTGTTTTCCATCAAACAAAGCATGGCCTTACGTTTATATTTCAATCTTTTTATCATCAAGAAAGCAACTAAATCATGCATGGTTGTTATCCTCATCCCCTCCGTTACTTGAGCTCTTTCCCAGAGAAGTCAAATCTGTTATGGACTGAATGGAAACTCCACTTCACAGTGAAGCAATTAATTGTATTCAATATAAAAAAAAAGAAATGCCTAACAGAAAACGTGAACTCTTAGCTATATAGGGAGGAAGATGACTTTCTACCATTGGATGAGATCCAAACCATTGGTCCGGATCAATTCTGTTACACAATTATATAACTAACTAATCTACTAAAATGGCACTATTCTACTTATTTCGTAAGCCTCTTCATCAATTGCAGCTTTCAATTCCTTGGTGTCGATTCAATCCATAGCAATACCCGCTTCTTAAAATCCCTTGTCCTCAAGGGAGAACAAGGTGTACGATAGAAATTAACAGCGGTAGAGGCCACGGTGGTGGAGGTATTTTGAAGATCCTTATCAACAACAAACATAGAATCATCGCGTTGGAAACCTGGGAATATGACAACAAAACCCCCCAATGTTCCTACCTTCTCTGGCAAAATATGCGGCAAGGGCCTTAGCTTAACGTACTTGACAAATTCTTCCATATCGTAAACTTTAAAGACGATCCCACTGTGATTCACCAACTCCTGTGGTACAATCGCCGTCGTCGGCCTCTTAAGCCCATCGCCATTGAACACTAGAGACATCTTATGCGAGGTTGCACTCCCGTCAGCGACCAGCGTCTTAGTGATGACCGGAAAATTCAAACCATTGTTGATGATAGCAAAGCTCTCTCCATCTCTGATGATGGTGGAAATCCCTTCGTCAATTAATCTTGGAGTAGTCAGGATCTCACCTTCGGCAACAACTGCGGAAGCCTAGCTATTTGGAATCTTTTCTTCTTCTGCTTTATAAATAGCTCCTCTATGATAGGTGCTTCCCTGTGTAACAAGACCTGAGACTTCAATTGGCAATTTGTTCAAGGTTTTGACAGGTCGCGTACTCAATCCAATGATCAAATTCCTCATTTCAGAGAAAAGTTTTTCAAATTTCTCTTCAGACTCTCGTTGTAACTTTTCTTGTCGCTGCTCTGTTTCTCTAACAGACTCTTTAATCAGAGCTTCAAGTTTCTTCACATCTTCAGACCGCGTTTCTTTAGCTATGGCTAGAACTGACTGCTCTGATACATTTGTTATGGACTGAATGAAAATTCCGCTTCACAGTGAAGCAATCAATTGTATTAAATATAAAAATAAAAAAAAAGGGAATGCCTTACTAAAAATGTGAACTCTTAGCTATATAGGGAGGAAGATGACTTTCCACCATTGGATGAGATATAAACCAAGGGTCCAGATCAATTTTGTTACACAACTATATAACTAACTAATCTACTAAAACGGCACTATTCTACTCATTTCGTAAGCCTCTTCATTCAGTTGCAGCTTCAGTTCCTTGGTGTCGATTCAGTTCATAGCAAGATCAAAGGTTTGTTTGGTTGCGCAACAAAAATCTGAATCAGAATTGACCTCACAGACGAGTGTAAGGCCAACGTAAAGAAATAGAGATGCAAATTGTTGATTAGATGGTTTTGATAAAAGAGTTTTGTTCAACTAGCATTTTGGTGAGAGTTTATAATATTCCTGGTCAGTGGGTGTGAAAACTCTCATAAAAGTTGGTTAATTGGTGACTTAGCTAATTAAGTTTCAAGATATTTCTAAATTTGTTATGCTTTATTTAACTGATGAACTGTAGTTACGAAGGCAATTCTGTAATTTTTTTTTCCTGTTAATATGGATATTCTTCAATCATACTGGGTGGTGGAAGATCTATAAGAACCAACTCCAATTCGTTTGCATAAATATAATATCAATGGAGAATGCCTTTATTGTTTTCTTTCTATGAGGTATATTGTGAACCCGACCAATAATTATGGATTACATAATTAAACGCCCTTTAATTATTTTTCCTCTTTTTGAAAATAAATGCTAATAACTTATATTAATCCAAAAAAGATGAAAAGAATAGAAAACGGTAAAGGTGAAGAAAAAAATTGTACCACCCGAAATTTATGATTTACCATTGCTTGAATCATTGATTCATTTCAGTTCTTGGACTTGAAAGTGGGCCTTTATTGTGGTGTTCATTTTATTTGTTGAGCTAGACCTAGATGGGTTATTGGGCCATGGGAATGAGCCAAGGCCCAAACCTCTTCTCCTAGTTTTCTCTCTTCTTCTTCTTCTTCTTCTTTTTTTTTTCCCTTGATTGAGATGACAAAGAGAGATAATAGAGAGAGAAAGTAAGGGTTTGAGAGCAAGTCTTTAAGGGTTTTTCTCATCTTAATGCGCTAATTATCATGGTGGTAACAATTTGCAGATATTATAACTGAGGAGAGAGATTCAACATCATAAATTTTAGGTGTTTCAATAATTTCTGTAATTTTTTTATTCGGATCGAGGATAGGTGAAGCCATATTTATGTTTTTCTATTGTTGCATGATATTTAGAGGATATTGTGCTTTTAATTTAGTATATTTGGAGGTATATAGACGGGTTTTTTTGTGTATGTATTTGTATATGCATATGCATATGCATATTGATGTGATTTGTTGCGATCTTGTATATATGTAGTTTTGACAATTTATGAAGTATATAATTAGCACATAATATTGTACATTTATAAAATTTTTAATGTGTTAATTACATAAATATATTTATTTCAAGACTCATTTTTAATATCAAACTCTTACTAGTGTTTTGTGATATAAGTGGACTTTTAGATATAATTCTTGTCATTTCGGAGTTTAAACACACACTAGAACGCAAGTGGAGCAAAAAGTTTAGAAAAGGAGTTAGGTAAGATTCTTGGCATTATATCGAACAGATGGCATAACATGCATAAAATAGCCTTCAAAGGCCAATTCAACTCATGCCGAGGCCACGTCCGATGATCTGGTAGTTCTCTAAGGATGTATATCTGTCTAGTTGCCTACAAAGGGCTTTTATCATAGCCATTCCATGCAAGGGACAACAACACAAAGGCTCAAGTGCATTGCACAGCCCTTAACAGCCAAAAGCCTAGCTCCTAGCTACTCACAGACATAGCCTAGGCGCTCAAAATGCCACACCCATGTGGAACGTGCCCAAAAGCGCCAGACGCTGTCAAGAGCCATGCAAGACATAACTCTTGAATACGAGCCTTGCACTTGAATTTGGTGCTAGATACTGCGCGAACATCCGTTGCTCCTAATTATCGGACCCCAAACCTCCCCTAACCAATTTTTGATCATTTTTTGCTGAAGTTCAAGAGAACTTTCTGTTGTCTACATGGCCCAATCTGAATTCCAAAAACTTGGTCTTTCAATGGTAATTATGTAATTAATTTCAATGGTAATTTTTTTTTTTTTTTTTTTTGTATTGAGAAATCATCTGAGAATAAAAATAAAAACTCTCTACAACTTTGCTCAACTTTCCATCTTTTCCAATCGTACATGTGCTAACCAAGTTAGTCCTCATTTTATCCATCAACAATCCAATTTTTTTTTATGTGTTGCCTCGAAACTCACACCCAAACATACTACTTTTGTCTTTTATTCGAGCATACCTAAAGACGGGCTTCCATCACCCTCCCAAGTTTTGGGAAATGCCACCTACACATATGAAGTTTTGACTAAAAAAAAATTTACACTATGGTTCAACCTCCCCTTAAAATTTAAAAAAGTAATTGATTTTAGTCAGGAAAACACCAAAACAATACATATAAATTTTTGAGTTAAAAAATTTATTCAAAAATTTAGATTATGGACCAATGTTCCTAAAATCTAATTTTTTTTTTTCTTAATTGTTATATATAGGCTGCGTTTGGTGTAACAAAAATTGATGAAAATCTCTGAAAATCTCCGAAAACCTCTGAAAGTCTCTAAAAAATTTTATACATTCCCGCCTTCTTAAAATTCAAAAAACGTTTAATATCTTTCCAAAAAAAAGTCGATAATTAGAATTCAGTTAATCAAATAGCAAAAACTTTTTCGCCATTCTCACCATGAACTCCCAAGCTACCAAATTAGACCCACTTTGATTATTTTTTGTGGCATTTTTAAAACCGTTCCAACTGATTGTAGAAACTGTTCCGACAGAATCGCGTGACTAATTTTCGTCCAAATGGTTTCTACAATTCCGTTTGGACGAATTGTAGTATAAAGAAGTTATAACTGTCTAAAATTTTGAATCCGTCCAAATGGAAATCCAGTCTGTAAGAACGAAATCTTACTATTCATCTCTAAAAAATGTGGTTTGAGCTGTGTGCACCAAACGTAAAAAGTTTCTCCAAACCATGTTTTATCTCATTTTATTTCACTTTTTGGTACGCCAAACGCAACCATAATCCAAAAAATTGAAAAGTCAAATAATTATATCATCTATATATATATTTATTTATTATTTACTAAATATAACTTATAATATCAGTTATAATTTTTTGGGCCCCGGACTCAAAATCCTAGCCTTGTCCTTGGTTACTATTGATGAAATTTGGTATATTATTGATATACATATATTGAGATTGATACTTTGAGAATGAGATATAGCACGATGGTATTCAATATTGCTATTTATCACATTTCACGATATTGGCATGGTAGGATATGGTTCATATATTGTTACATCATAGGCACATCTATGTTGGTGCTCGTTTCCCTACAAATATGGGCGGAGATGACTGTAGCAAAGTGGGGGCAATTGCCCTTATTTATTTTTTTGAAAAGAAAATTAATTATATATATTTTTCAGTATTGCTTTCACTAAAATTTTTTTTGACCCTACTACCCCAATTTATCCTTAAATAATTAAAAGTCAAATCATTTTTTGACAAAACTTTCCACTTTCTCCCATCATCTCTCTCTTCCTTTTAAGCAAAAAACCCCTTTGTTCTTCTCAAAGATTTTGTATATTAATTTAGTGTAGGTCACACCCTTTGGTCAATACATTGAATAGATCACCATTGAACTAATATACTTACACCCTCCCATTTCAAACTAAATTCACGGAAAAAAAAAATTAGCTCGTGAATTTGGTTTAGATGTTACTAGCTAGCTATGAAGTTCCGACTGTACCATGATAGCTTTTGAATTATTCCAAATTTGGACATGTACAATTTGTTCTTCTCAGAGTTCCTATTTTGGTCCAACCCAACCCAACCCAAATTGGCTATGCTATGTTCATCAATTTGCAGAAAGGATCATCATCCTATGGAGTTACCTGCCTTGCTTGTTTCAACTAATTTTGTATTTGGTTTATTAGGTTTTGATGAGATCATTGCCGTCTAATACAGGTGTGCATATATGGATCTAAATGTGAATTTCTTAACATTTTGCTTACTTTTCAGAACTAAAACCTTATGTATTTTTCTATATATGAGCAAAAAAAATTATATCAAGATATTATTGTCTAATCTTTTGTCTTTTTTTTAAATACAATTTTTATTTATTAATACTATTTTTTTCTATTGCACAGTGGAATGAATTCTAACTTGAGTAAGTTTTTACTTTTTATTTTTTGCCTCCACCCATTACATTTTTTTATCTCTGCCACTTCTTACAAACATTGTTACAATTCAAGATCTGATTGTGCATGGTAGATAGGCTAGACCTCCTGGTTGTGAGGCATAATTGTATTGGGTTTCTTAGATTTTTCTTTATGTTATATTGATGAGCTGCTATTAACCCCTAGCGTGAGATATTATGTTTATGTTTATATCCAGTTTTCAATTTGGTTCTACAGGTTGTGAAAGCCTTAACTATTTTTTTGGGAGCATTCTGCTTAGTTAATACCTGAGGCTTTTTTGCATTATTATTTTAAAATTTTGTCCAGTGTTTGCTCCAGGTCAAATGTTTGGCTCTGATTTGGGACTGTGTTTATGTGATTGGTTATATTTGCATCTGATTAGCCCACGCCTCATTTCACAAGGAATTTGGGGCACAACAAACCTGCCATTCAAATTAAAAACAAGTAATAATTTCTCAGTAGCGATACAAAAACTTGAGAAGTACCTCATTTCTATACCTTTGGTTCTTTCCCATTTAACATTTTTCTAATGTGGCAAGCCATTAGAATCTTGCCAGTAACAGGGGGTCCATAGAGCAACATTACCTTCACAAGCTTATTGCCCAACCTGAAACATAATTACTTTCTTCCACCTGAAAATCATGTTAATAGATATGCAACCCGACGGGATAATGGTGAAAATATGCATGAAGAAAACATTACTTATTGGTCATATGCGGAGGAAAACTCCCGAGGCAAAAGCCCTTAGAAATATATCCACAAACTCCTCACTTAAACCACCAATACCCAGTGATTGGAGATTTAACTTTCTGTGCCTAAAGATTTTGCTACTAGCACCTTCACGCTAATTAACAATCTTTATAGAAGTTGGATGATATATAATCACTGTGGAAGATATAATCACATAAATTAAAATGGAAAGGAGACAGGCTTGCACGCCGCATACAAGTTTCTGCAAGCCCGTTATTCCAACATTGCAACCTATCATTTGAAAACAAAACTCCAGTTGTGGATAGGAAGGCAAGGAAATGTATTGCAAGGATGGCGAAGAAATAACCTTTATTCTGCATGAGTTTGATGCTTCAAAGACAATATATATATATATGTCTCAGTTGAAATAATCCCTCTTGCCCCTCTACATGGGCCTGATTAACAGTGAAAATATATCCATTTCCATGATACACCAATGTTAACCCCTCTGTACTGTCATAACCTGCATATCATGAAGTTTCAAAGTCAATTTCCAAAATATGTGAACCATCAATCACAACAGTCAACATTGCATAAATGGATGAAATTTGGAACTGTTTTTCAAGTTCCAACACCTAAGGAGAGATCCTCCGTTTCTCCTCCTAACACTGTCCTTATATTACCCAAAACTTCTTATTGTAAGTCAATACTTGAATGCATGAATTTAATTTTGTTGACATAATGATTAAAGGAAAAAAAAAATAAAATTCTCACAAATGTAACTCAATTGGTGAAAGCATGAATTTGTGTAATGTACAAATGAAAAAATCTCTTCACTTTTCCTTCTTTTTGCCTTCCATCCCCCCCCCCCCGGGGGGGGGGATCTTCCTTCATTTTTTAGTAAGGAAACATGGATGGATTCAATTAAGGAAAAAAGAACTAAATCATATATTTGCTAAGTTAATTAGCTTGAGGTCCACGCATTCTTTGGTAGAAACTTTATTTGTATTAGCTTCTAGAAAGATTTCACACAAAATTCCATAGTTTTCACACAACACAGTCGCAAAAGAATAGGCATTTGCACTATTACTATTTCACAAGCCATAAATTAGATCATATCGTATTCGTGTCAACCAGGAAACTAAGTACATTGTATAAGACAGATAATATATACTAGTTGTATAAGTTCTCCGGATGCAATAACAGCATGTCTACTCAGAGATATTTGAGGACAATAAGCAAGAAAAACCAAGCGAAGTTTTTAATTCTTGGTTTGATAAATCACCTTCGAATCTGCTCAGCCAACAAAACAGCATCAGCCTCCCAAACAAGCCGTTGCTCATCCCTAATTAAGCATTAACCAAGCAACCAAATGAAGCGAAATGATTTCAACTATATAAAGAGCGACAAATGGTAAGTGGTGCATTAAAGCATCCAAACAAACTGAAAAAAACTCGCTCCTGCTCCACTTTTGTCCCTTTCTTCACAAATTCCAGTTCGAGAGCAAGCAATGCCAGTCATCAGGTGGAATAAATCCAAACAAAAGTATTGCCAAAGAGCATCAAAAAATGGTTTGAATGAACGGACGGCAACAGCAAGCAACAAATCCTTGTGAATTTATTTATGATTAGCAACCTGCTCATGGAAATGTAGAAACTTTTGCATGGCAACATTGGATTGCATTGAGGCCAATGTGGACATTAGGTATTTATAGCTTCATGTGCAGTAAGTTTCAATTAAGGCAACATGGGACTATGAACAATTCAAGAAACATCCTAACAAGGTACCAATTAATAATTGGTCTCACACATTCCAAACTTGAAAGGATGGCTTCTCCCTTCACCCTGCTTTTGATGTATCATAATAAGTGTCCTGGACCAATTAGCAATGGATAAGCTAGAGCTAAAAACACGTGAAATCATGCGAAACGAGCTTTTATACATTTAATTACATGATTTACACAATGCCAGGAAGCACGGAGATGCCTAATAAAATGTTGTATTTATGTCTATGTATGGTATGAGTTACACATACGTCCAAACATATCTTATTAAATTAATTTTGCTCAGAACTACAAAAACATTGGACACACACGTGATACTGTGTGATAGGAGATGCGCCCATCAGTTTTAAATATCGGCTGTTGCATATCAAACTACACATAACGTATTAGTTTTTCATTTTATACTTTTAACTAAAATAAAGTCATAAATAGTGTTAAATTTTCGAGTAAAAAGACAAAAATACTTATTAAAAATTAGATAAAATTAGAGGACGTAAGTGTAGGTAATATAACTATAAAGGATATAAATGTAATTTTTAAAATTACTAAGAGTCAAAACTATTAACTTTGACGGATTTTAACATTTTCATTTTAGTCTAAAATACCATAGCTATAAAAAAAAGTTTTTAAACTTAAAGGGATGGAAGTAATTTTCACCTTAAATATAGGAAGTAAAAAAGTAATCAACCCAAAATAATAAAACACGTGTATCCTTGTGCCAATCTTGATTTGTTTTGCATTCCAAGACCCTATTTGGCTTCATTTTCTATTCCACTGTCAAAACCATGGTTTGTTTGTGGGACTCGTCGATTGAAATGGAAATCTTGAAGATGCAAAACCAAAACTAGGTAATAGAGAGGTCCAAAGCAGTTTAGGGGTGACTTTTCTTGAAAAATATCCCTTCCTTTTTTTTATTTTATTTTTTGCCATTTTCACTTTAAAACTTATATAATTTTTGAGTGGAGGACAATTAGGAAGATATAGTTCTTTTTTAATAGATCTGGTGAAAATTTAGCACATTTTGAATTTTTTTTTAATTTTCTATGCAATTTCCCCCCTTTTTTTCATTAGTTGATTATGCTTGTTTAAGTTGTTTCCTATATAATTTTATTATATTTTGGTTATTTTTCCAACCAAATGGTTACTTGACTAATTATATTAAATTATTTCAAGAAAACACACTTTTTTATGGTTATAAATCAATATAAACTATTAAAAATATCATTAAATGACAATTTAAGATGAAAATAACGTATTGCTGTGCCATCTAATTTCCGTTACACTTTGACTAATATTCCCAATACCGTTACATTGCGGCCAATGTCGGTATTATGACTGTTACTGTTATTCAAAACTATGGTGCCAATAATTTCAAACACATGTAGGACACATCTAGAGGCTTGCGCAACTTTTAAAAAAAAAAAACATAATGAAGGCTAAGAAATAAAATAATATATATATATAGATATGAGTTATTATATTAACCCACAAAAACTTTTTTTCATAACTAGGCTAGGCCAGGTCATTTCTCAAGAACATTAATTAAAGGCCTCACATTTTGACCTTTCGACATCTAAAATTATAAACTTCAATAACTTCCATTTTGTTTTTTAAATACTTGAGATTCTAAAAGTAAAACATTAATGACTTCCACTTGATTTCTTTTAAACTTATAACTAGAATATGAAATAGTTTTGTTAAGGCTAAAATTGTATATTGGCAAATTCATAGTCAAAGATAGTGGTGTGTAATATCTAGACTTAGACTTAGTGTAGGCTAAGACACTACTGTCTTGAGTCAAGTAGAAGTGTGAAGGTCTCAAGAAAACTGTGTTTGCATACTACTGGAAGTCCTAAAGAAGTCAAACAAGGTTTGGAATTAATTTACGCAGGATGTCCACAGGAACGCCGCAGTTTGGCGCTGGAAAATCCCGAGAGCTAAAATTAAAGATTAAGCCATGAGGGAAGCCTGCTCTGACTTGCGGGAAACCCACGGTTTCGCCCTTCCCACGAGGTATACTATTCCAGCTTATTTTGATTGCTTCGAGCCCTAGCCGCCTTAGTTTGTCTATATATCTTTTGGGCGTCTTCAGACATATAGAGAGAGAGAATATACATCAAATTTGTGAGCTAGAAAAGTTAGAAGGTTCTCTCAATTGCTTAGCCAAGCATTCTTGCTTCTGCATGATTTGAAGGAGTTCGAATCTTTGAAGAGCTGAGGATTCAGCACATGAAGATGCCGAGGATTCGGTGTTGAACCTTCGAGGAGTCGAAGGGCTTTCACTAAAGGAGTTGGTGAATCGAGGAGTCGAGCAAATGTCAACAAGAGTATAGAGTTGAGGAGTTGATCTATCAAGAGTTTGAGTTTGTAACCAAAGTTTGATTTTAGTGAAAGTTTTGTTTGAGGTTTCCTTCGTGGGTTTCCTCATTTTGTTTATCTCGCCTTCCGTTTTTCTGTGAGTGTGGTTGATTGTTTGAGATCTTTATCAGCAAATTACGTATTTTCAATTGGTATCAGAGAGGTGCATTTTTTAAAACAAAACGTGATCTTGGTAGTTACTGATGGATCCTCCTAGAGAAGGCGGTTCGAGCACTAGACCCCCGTGGTTTGATGGCACCAACTATGTGTATTGGAAGGTTTGAATGAGAGCTCATCTAATCTCATTGAACGTCAATGTTTGGCTGGCCATTGAAAATGGTTGGTTAAAACCAACTCATTCTGTCGACAACGTGACGATTGAAAAACCTATAGATATGTGGACCAGGGCAAAGCAGGAAAAGGTAGAATGGAACTACAAAGCTCTGAGCTCTATTTTCTGTGCAATCTCTCATGATGAGTTTAGGAGAATTTCAAGTTATGAGATTGCAAAAGAAGCTTGGAAGATCCTCAAATTGACTCATGAAGGGAATTCCACTGTTAAGAAGTCTAAGCTCCAGAAAATAACCTCTGAGTTTGAAAAGTTGAAGATGTCTGAAGACGAACTCTTTGATAGTTTTTACGCAAAGCTCAGTGACAATGTCAACACCAGTTTCAATCTTGGAGAACCAATTCCCAATCAAAAGATTGTAAGTAAGATTCTCCGATCGCTACCTACATCCTTTCAAGCCAAAGTTACTGCCATCAAGGAGGTAAGGGATGTTGATTCAATGAGGGTAGAAGATTTAGCTGGCTTACTACAGACTTATGAAGCCAACATGATCAAACCAAAGTCTAGAGGAGTTGCCCTAAAAACGGTGAAGGAAGATAAGTCCTCCTCTAGTAATGATGAGTCAATCCCCTCTCCTGAAAAAATTACTATCTATTCTAAGAAAATTAGAAAATTCTTCAAAAAGAAATATAGCAAGCAAGAGAAGATGAAGAATAAAGAGAAAGTCAAAGGTGAGAAATCTTTAGAGAAGAAGAAGAAGCAGTGCAAGTCTAAGGGCGTAAAGTATTACGAGTGCCAGGGTTATGGTCACATAGCTCAAGAGTGTGGAAATAAGAAGAGCAAGAAGAAGGTACTCAATGCAACCCTTGATGATTCAGATGATCAGTTGAGTACCTCTTCTTCTTCAAAAGATTTTCCAGAAAATTGTACTACTTTCATGGTTAGAGCCAGTACCCCCACAAATTCAGCAGAGTCATCCTCTTCTAAGAGCAAGAAAGAAAAATCCTCTGAAAGTGAAATTAAAGAAAATTCAGATGAGGAAGTAGACGTTAAAGAGGCCTATGAACAGTTATATTAAGACTGTTGTAAACTGCACAAGCAAAATGAGAAGTTGACCATGAAGAACAAGGTATTGAAAAAGGGAGAGAGACAGTTTAAAAATTGCTCTGGAAGATTTGCAAGCTAAATTTGAAGGTCTTGAAGCAAACATGAAAACTCAAGATGAATTGATAACACGTTTCAAGACCAAACTGGATCAAAAAGATAATGAATTGAAGGATGCCCAAGGGAAGCTGCAAACCATAGAATCCAAGATGAGTACTACATCCTCCCAGCTTGATGACATACTTGGGATGCAAAAGAGCTCGCGTGACAAAAGAAGACTTGGCTACATTGGGACGCAAGTGGACAATCTTGAAGCTAAAGCTACCCCCAGTTCCTCAAAGACAACTATTTCAAGTATAGTTAAAGCTCCTCAACCAAAGAAAGGTAATCAGTCTAAAGCCTATTTTCAGAAGCCTAAAGGTACGCCCACTAACTTGAAACGTAAGTTTTTCCCTATATGTTTTCATTGTAGTATACCTGGTCACATAAAATCACATTGTCACAAATTATATGGGATTCCCCTATCCTATGTTGACACTAGGAATTCTTTGAGATCTAATTTTCAAGTGTCAAATAGGTTTAATCCATTAAGGTTTCAAAAGTCATATATTGATTCTAGATCTTACATGACTTGGCCAGTGAGGAATAACATAAAGAAAAATTTTTTAAAACCCATTGGTTCGAAACCCAACAATTCCAAGACTCAAAATGCTTTTTCAAAAATAAGAACTGTTTGGGTTAGGAAGAGTGATCTCTATGTCACCCATACCCCTAAGAGTATTGAAGGGGTGAGCCTTGATATGTAAAGGCAAATTGTTTTTATGAACTAGGCTATGCATCATTGCTGTATTTTTAGCTAGTTCTTTGAAATCATGTAGATTAAATACTTTTTATTTTTTTAGATAATAATTTTTTTTTTTGGGTGCAATGTTATTCTTTGTGATATTCTTGCATGTTCTATTACCTCATACATACTTCAAAATCACAGGATTAAAATTGTTGATCTACACAGTGTTCATAAATTTGAATTACTTGATGAACCTGAATCCTATGTTTTGCTGTTCCTTGTCATGGTAGTGGTGTGCCAATTATAATTGCATGAAGTTTAGTACATCATGAGAAATATTTTCCACCACTCAATTGATTTAATAAATTCTCCTTTTTGGACTATTGGTTGCTCTTGAGCTTACATAAAAAAAAAAAAAAAAAATCAACTGGAAAGGGCTACCAGTGGGATAGAATACTACTAGCCTATTGACGTGCGGGTTATCAAAATAACCACCTTCAGGGTTTGATGATACAAGAAGAAGGCTACCTACCCATAAGTGTGTGAAAGCTGCCAAGCGAAAATAAAAAAAAAAATTGGTGGATGTCAATTCAATAGATACAATATCTTGGTGTTTAGTTGAAAAAAATGAATTGAGGAGAAACTAGTCGAAGAGCTAACACTGCATATCTTACTCAATTCAATTCAAAGTCCAAAAGTAGCAATTTTAAAATTCATGCGAGGATGCGAAAAGTATTAATCATGTTGCACTTAAACTTCATTTCACACACTGCACAGGCATTTGACCATTGGTATGACATATGTGAACAAATCATGACATAAATAGTAGGGTGATTCTTGGAATTCATAGTTGTTACTATTTATGTATGGTCAAAATTTTGAAACTATGTTGCATTTTGTGTTTAGGAAAATAGAACTTGGAATGAATCAATCAAGAATACACGTTATACCTTATTGTTTTGTCAATTCATGTCAAAAAATGGGAGATATAGTTAAAAGGGAGAATGCTTGAAAAGGGAAAAATGATTGAAAAGAATTTTGTTTATTAAGGGGGAGAATAATTAACTTTTTTATGGTTAATATGTGTCGATTAATTAAGGGGGAGAATATTTTATTTCATTTTTCACTTTTTGTTAATTTGTAATTATTTATTTATTCCACATGATGCCTTGATTGTTTTGTTTAAGTGTGCAGAAAAACAGGTTATTAATTGGGACATGTTGATAAATGGAAAGATTATTGAGGCCTTAATCTAGGATGAGCTTTCTCGTAGTATTAGCTTTCTTGTAATATTATATTTTTGAGTTTTGAGATGGCATTGCCAAAAAGGGAGATTGTTAAGGCTAAAATTGTATATTGGCAAATCCATGGTCAAAGATAGTGGTGTGTAATGTCTAAACTTAGACTTAGTGTAGGCTAAGACACTACAGTCTTGAGTCAAGTAAAAGTGTGAAGGCCTCAGGAAAACTGTGTTTGCATACTACTGGAAGTCCTAAAGAAGCCAAACAAGGTTCAGAATTGATTTACGTAGGATGTTCGCAAGAAGGCCGTAGTTTGGCGCTGGAAAATCCCGAGAGCTGAAATTAAAGATTAAGCCGTGAGGGAAGGCCGCTCTGACTTGCGGGAAGCCCATGGGTGCGCCCTTTCCGCGAGGTGTGCTATTCCAGCTTATTTTGATTGGTTCGAGCCCTAGCCGCCTTAGTTTGTCTATATACATCTTCTAGGCGTCTTCAGACATATAGAGAGAGAGAATATACATTAAGCTTGTGAGCTAGAAAAGTTAGAAGGTTCTCTCAATTTCTTAGCGAAACATTTTTGCTTCTGCATGATTCGAAAGAGTTCGAATCTTTGAAGAGCTAAGGATTCAGCACGTGAAGATGCTGAGGATTCGGTGTTAAGCCTTTGAGGAGTCGAAGGGCTTTCACTAAAGGAGTTAGTGAATTGAGGAATTGAGCAAATGTCAACAAAAGTGTAGAGTTGAGGAGTTGATCTATCGAGCGTTTGGGTTTGTAACCAACGTTTGATTTTAGTGAAAGTTTTGTTTGAGTTTCCCTTCGTGGGTTTCCTCGTTTTGTTTATATCACCTTCCATTTTTCTATGAATGTGGTTGATTGTTTGAGATCTTTATCAGCAAATTATGTATTTTCAAGTTTTTATTTTATTATACAATAAATACAAGCTTGTTCATTGTTTAAAGAAAATGAATAATATAATTTTATTTCACACACACGCACACACACACAAAGGCAAATTTGTATAGGTGTGTCCCCACCCTAATCTTTTAACTTAGAATGTTAGCACGTCCATATCATGCCTCATTTCCATATTTATGATTTTTGGCTCAATTGAAAATTGATGCTTCAGGTCAAAGTCGCACTACACAAAACTATATAGAGCCAACATGTAAGATACAATAAGGCATAAAGAAATCATATGTCAAAAAACTCCAAACGAAAACATATAAAGATAATTGCACCAACAATGAGATGATTGTAGGCCAAACATAAACACTATAGAGGAATGGAAAAGGATAAGGCAAACAGAATTTCCATATATAGAGCCCTTGATCAATCAGATGTGTCTGAATCATAAATCATATGTCAAATCCATTACCCATTCTCATTTTCTCAATAGATGTAGTTTTATGAGTAAATTAAATTTGTCTCAAGTTATTCCCAATTTCATTATGTGCACAACTAAGCTTGCAACTTCATAGACATCAAAACCAAGTTCAAGGTGAAAGACCTTGCTTGAAAAAAATAGATCATCCCCGCCCCTGGCCTACTCTAGCTGACCTAGCCTATCTTTTAATTTTTTTAATATTTTTAAATTTTTTTAATTTTTTAAAATAAATAAAATATAAAATAAAACTCAACCAAACACATTAAAATAATTATTGACAAAAATTAAATTTATTAAACAACAAGCAATTACATAATTAACATTAAATTTAAAATAACAATTTACAAATATAGAATTATAAAAAAAAAAAAATAAATGATAGAGTAATAAATAGGTATATCACTTCACGTCTTAAACATCATAACTAGGTTGGCACTTATAAGAGTGACTATCATTTGCAAATATCACTCTATCAATACATTATTATTATTCAACACTAGATCCACTGGTGTGTTCTTCTCTTTCACTTAAATACATTGCATCAAAGTCGAGGGCAAGTTGCTCTTTTTCGGCATCTTCTTGTTGTCTATTTTCGGCGAGATATCAATCTCGTAAACACATAAAAGCTTCTACTATTGGAAGGGCCAGTCAACTCCTAAATTGATTGATAACGCGCTCACTTGCACTAAAAGTTTGCTCGAATGCTACAGTAGAACCTGGAAGTGTGAGGATATCAGGAGCTAAAGTAGAAAAAACTAGAAAATTAGATTGTTGTCCCTTTCACCAATCTAAAAGATTAAAATCATCTTCATTTTCTATCAAACGTGTATTGAGATAACGTTGCAGGTCAGATGAACTTGATGAACTAGAACCTGTTGATGAATCTATCTACCAAGATGTTATTCTTCTCCATAGGGATGTATTGCCACCAAAGTCACAGTAAGAGGCGAACGTTGTTGTCACGCCTCGGGTTTCATAACCCAATGAGTGAATGAATTACATACATAACATGCATAGAATAACCATTCCCTAATCAGAGCATTGCAATACCCCTGGAGCAACATCCACACAAGACAACTACAAAACATAATATAAATGTTGCCTTGGCTGTGGGCAGGCTACAAAGCCCCAACAATCCTATTACCTTAAGAAGTAATGATAGGCCTTGTGGCCTTTACAACCCGATCGAATAAATTCTACTTTTAAATTTAATATTACAGACTCAAATAAAGATTTAAAACTTAAACAAATGAGAAATGAAATATCCGCAACAGCAAATGTGCTTCTAATCCCACCAAATGCCCACCTACTTATTAGGATCTGCTCCCGCAACAGAATCTATAGGGACATGAGCACTCATCGACTTGTGCTCACGTAGCATCAATGTAGCATCATAAAAGCATATATAATATGTAAAGTCATAATGTAAAATTAATAGTTACTAATTCAATAGATCTCATCAAGGTTAAGCTACTGTATAACTCAATTCCTCTTATACAAACACATTACAACATTATCAAATTAAACCTTATATAAATATGTGTCATACTTCGTTAGGTTAAATCTCTTTTCTCTACCCAATTATTTTCACATAATCAATTCAACATAATTGTCCTCATCCGTATCTCATTCTCAAATTAGTCACAGGGTGTGCACAACTAACGTCGTGGTTATAAGCCCCGATTAGCCTTACTTACACGTCATCATTATAGGCTATAATAGCCAGGCCACGATTAACCTTATTTACACGTCGTCGTTAAAGGCTATAAGAGCCAGGCCACGATTAGCCTTATTTACACATCATATTGTAGCCTACTAACCTATTGGCATGAAAACCAATCCCTAGGGTAATCTCAGTACCCTTCCTGTTTTCATTTACCCACTAACCACGTGTCTCATTACCCTTCACATTTCCTCTTTTATACTTATCAATTTCATCTTCATGATTGTCTCTATATCACCATATCATTCAACTATCGTCTCACTCAAACGTGTAATCAACAATATCATCACGATAACCAACATATAATTCCAAGTTCAATAGAGGTTCATAATAATTATATTATTCTCTTATCATAACCAATTCTCATTTCCATATCACATGAACCTTTCATTCTAGCATTTCTTCTTCCATTTAACACAATCGTTGCTTATTCAATTCAAATATCCCTTTATTATATCATTATCTCATTCCCTTATCATATTTCTTACACCTTTTTAGCTCAACATAATATACAATTGGCAAGTTCATCATAATCCATCATGGAACATATAAATTAAATTTTGAGGCAAAATATTAAACCAACATGTCTTAAAACCAATTTCTACATTCAAAGGTTGATTTTCATATTTTAGTCCATACACTTTTCACTTATTCAATCATTCAAGGTTGATCATCTCATGTTCTAAAGTCTAAGTATTGAACCATACAAGTTTTTACACTACACAACAAAACTGGAGTTCTGGACAGGGGATCATAGGCGCCATACATAGGCCATGGGCGCCCCATATAAGTTCATGGGCGCCCCTCTGTTGTCCAAAATGTTACTCTGTTCTAGTTCAAGCTCTAGCTCATGTTTTTAGGTTCCAAACTTTATCAAATCCAATATTTAACCTAATATCTCGTTTTCTTAAGTTGTTTAGGACCTAAAAGACTCTAAAAAGTTCATCAAAACAAGTTTTAATTCATTCATTTCTTCAATACAAAAATCTTGATTCTACCTATACTTATGTATATACACATCCATCAATCCATGCAAATTCCATCTCCATGGTTTCTAAATCTTAAATAAATTTCATGGAAACGTCTACTAGCTCAAAAACATCTCATATATACTAAAATAAGGCTAGAAATCCCTACCTTAAACTTGAACAAAGTGGATCAAGTGAAGTGAGAAATTCCCGATTTTGGCTCCTAACTTTGGCTTGATTGATCTCTTCACCCTTTTATCCAAACAACAAACAAAATACATGAAAATGTTCCTTAAGAACTCAATTTCAATCCCTTGAAATTAATTTACATTTGGTTAGGGTTTTAAGCAACTTACCAACCTTTCAAATTTTTCCTTGGTTTCCTCTTCCTCTCCCGGTTCTCTTCCAATACACCAAAAATCTCTCTCCCTCTCTTCTCAAATATACATATATACAAGCTTGGCTTAACCCCCAAGCATTCTACAGGAACCTAGTCACCTTTCCCACACCCTACAAACCTAGAGTTTAAGTTGGGCTCTCGACTGACAAACTAGAGAACACCCTACCGTTGACTATCTACACAAGTGGGGCGCCCCTCATGGACCATGGTCACCCATCCTAGAGCCTTGGGTGCCCCTCTCCTACCTTAGGGGCCCCTCTGCATGCCCTTGAGTCAAAATGTTGACTTTTGAGCTATTTTGCCCATTTCTTCTAAAATTCACACCCTTAAATCATCTCTAATGACTAATATTACTTAATTAACATATTATCATGCTCAAACCTGTTAAAAACCATCAAATTACACTAATATGAAAATCTAGGATATTACATTCTCCCCCCTTCAAAAAAAAAAATTCGTCCTCGAAATTTTATACCACACAAATTTTTGAGCAAACACTTGCAAATGTCTCCTCTACATCTTAAGCCCTCTTCTTTAAACAAGCTCCTTATCATCCTGAAATCTCTTACACATGCGAAATTTGAAATTCTATTCATTAATCAATATTCAGATTACTTTACGAATTACTCATAACAATTCAAAAACACTAATAATTGCACCTCCACTGTGCATTCGTAAAATCAATAATTATTCTAATCGCTCCTCAAGTAATAGCAACAAAGTTTTTAAATCTTTATCCTTCATCTCTTACTATATGGTTTCCCATAATACTCTATCCGATCATCTTTCCTGTCATTCTCTTTTCTCCATAAAATTAAACTTTTTATTTTCCCACACATCTCAATACCTAGATTTCCTTAAATTCCATAACATTTCTCACTTAATCAATATTTCCCAGTTAATAACTGATGATAACTCTAATGCACTCTATTTTCAAACTTTCCCTCAGCACAATTTATCTCGTACTAGTTTCACTATTACCCAAAAAAAATCACCTTTCTGTTTCTTTCAAGTTTCTCCCCATAGGTCCAACACTTAAGCATGCGATCTCAACACTTAACTCCTTCGTAACCAAAACTGGGGTCCATCCAATCAAAACTATGTCACAAACCAAATAGGTCACATTATAACTATGCTGAACTCAAGGTTAAAATCAACATTATAATTTACCATAGAATCGTACTAATCACGTTTAGATGCATCATCATGTGTATCATACTTAAGTGTAACAGACATCGGCTAGATACGACCACTAGCAAACTATACCACCAACCCCTTACCTATTCCGACTTTGTAACTCCCTTATCTATTCATACATCTCTTCTTTCCAAGCATTGTTTCCATTTCAAATTTTCGCCTACTTTATATACTCACTGACCGACCCTAAATTGTGTTTCGGGTTGTACCTCTCAAGTGCAAGAGGGCAGTCGTAGTTTTAAAACTCGGTGAGTCCGAGGTCGAATTCACAGGGAGCCTAATGTTATTTAGTTTCTAAGATGTGAAAGGAATTCTAAAAACTAAGGGAAAGCAAGTTTGGAAATTCAAGTTTACTAAGTTCTAAAGTTCAACAAAATTAAAGATGAATTCAATTTCAATTAATTAAGATTAAAATAAATAAGAAAATCTGAATTTCAATAAGACTTAAGTTAGATAGCGAAAAATTAAAATAAAATTAATAAAGCAATTATAACTAAAACTAAGTTGGATTTTAATTCAATAGGAATAAAGATCTTGATCCAACGTCAAGTCCGGGTAGTTCACTACTTTGCCTTGGGGTGTGTTTGTTTGAAGAACAGGGTTTAATTTGAAAAGTTTTAAAAATGTTATAATCAAAGGTCAGTTCCAGTGATCTCAAGCGGATATGGTTAAAGACCTTTGTTTCCTAGGGTTTTTCAATTAAACACCAAAATATTAATAAAAATCTAATTTTTAATTCTATTCAAAAGTATTTGATGATTGGTTACGAAAATCCATACCAGTGATCTCACACGGATTTGGTTAAGGGTTTTCTTATTCGAATGTTTTCGAAATAGAAAAAAATAGATTTGTGAAAGGTAAATCCCTTCGCGAAGGGTTTCGCAACCTACGCGAAGGGTTTCGAAACCTATGCGAAGGGTTTCGCAACCTACGCGAAGGGTCTCGAAACCTACGCGAAGGGTTTCGCAACCTACGCGAAGGGTTTCGCAGCCTACGCGAAGGGACTACGAACACCCCAAGGCTTTTCGTGAACTACCCTTTCTTGATTCGTTGAATCAAGATTAGGGTTTTACGCTAAAACTACTTTAAGCATCTTAAAAACAATCAAATAGCATTCAATCATACGAAAAGAGAATTGAAACAAGAAAAACATGATATTACGAAACAAAACGAAATAAAACGAAGTAGATTAAAGTGCAACTTACAACGTAAAGCGAATGTAAAAGATGAAGTGAAGAATCACTACAAAGACGACGATGAAAGCTCCAACAAAAATCATGAATCCACACATGCAAGCTAAAAACCTAATCTAAAAACTCTCAAAATTCTATTCTAACACTTAATTGAAGGTGCAAAATTAAAAGGTGCTTCCCCTCCTCTTGGCCGTGCAAAAGCTCTTTATATAGATACCAAGAAACCCTAAAAGAGGTGCTTTAGTTCTTGAATTTCAGATACACGGTGGTCCCGACCGTCTAAACTGGGGGTCGGGACCACAGAAAGCTTTCTTCTCAAATCCTATACACTGTGGTCCTGACCATTAGATGGACAGTCGCGACCCCCAAGTATCTTGATTTCTTGCTTTTCTTTCTCCTTTAGGTTGAGTCTTTGGGCTAGTCTTGGCCATCCAAGGTGGGGTTTGAACCATGACATTTCCTTCGTTTTCTCGGCCATTTCCATAGCTATAAACTTCGACATCCTTGCCCTTTTCTCTGCAAATAAACAATAAAAGTATAAGTAATACAATAACACTAAAACTTCAACTTTAATTATTTAAATGCATGAATAAGTGTTGAGTTAGGGAGTTTGTAATTACAATTTTCAAGTGTAATCACTCACATTACTCTGTTGGACTACCAAACTTTTAATCCAACTCAACTACTTTATTCTAAATAAAACTAAAATCCACAGCATAATTAATCATAAACAGGGAAACTTATCAAATAAAGCTTAGTAGGTTGATTTATCCTATTCTGAAAACCCTGTTTAATTCAACATATTCATCCTTTTTCCTACCTCCAACCGTAAATGAAACTTGCCCATTAATTTCTAACCTCATCATACTAAGCTCAATTAATTACGTCTACTCGAAGCCATTACCTTCCCTTGGCTCTATACACCCATATATAAATACATACATCTCACTATCCAATTGGCAAACCAATATTTTAACTTACTTAAGTTCCAGTATAACCTATAAATAATCGGACATATAATCGGACGTAGGAACTCCATACTCATTATTTAATGTCATCCCTGTTATTTCATTCAAAAACATATGCATTTCTACGTACCATATCAAATTTGTTTCAACTTCAGTAAATACTCATCCAATGATTAAGGCCTCAACAAATGAATAATGCATCAATAACTGAAGAGTATACACATTTTACAACTCGTCTAAATAATAATTTAAACACCCCACATTATTAACTCCATAAAAAGCACCAAGGTATTAACCAATCTGTAGCAGGAGCTCATAAAATGTTATCCCAGAACCATTTTTTCAACTCATCCTCTATTAATAGTGTTCAAACCTTAGATCATCCCTTTGAAAATATCAATAATTCTCTTAACTGCATTCAAACATACCAATCAAGTAATTAAGGCCAATTTCTACAATTTCCTATATAGAGTCACAATTCATAAGACATCATATATTAAGCTCTTAAATTTAATTCAACCCAAAACACCTCTATTTTATCAATTCTAATTTCGTTCACATTTGCCACGACCTTCTTCATATATGTAAGTCCAGAATAAAATTCTTAATTCTACTTGTACTTAAGGTAAATCCTTCACATCATCGTACTTGAGTCGATCATATCAGAACGTTTAATCCACCTCTGGTATGGGCCCAAATTAATTGTCTCAAAGCCTAACCAATATGATAAGTTTAGTATAACTGGAGCCTTTAAACATTCTTTGGACTTTCAAATATTCAGCAAAATATCTCATTTCCAACTTTCTCTATTATCCTCTACTTCACAACTAAATTTCCATGTAATCTTCCATCCACCATATAACAAGTTATCTCACCAAGCATAATCAATCAATTAATAAATTTACTTTATCATCTAGGCATACCAGGTTTAACTCACCAGTGAGTGCCATAAGCACACAAATCAACCTCCTAGATTTAATAAACTTCTTTCCTTGCATCAACTTTTCACATATATTTTCTCTTTCTCCTTTCAGGCAATTAGCAAATAATCTCCTCTAAAACACCTTCCGAATTTCATGAACATCACCTTGTATATTATCTCACCATAACTCTTAATGCCATCATCACTTACCATAGTCTCAATTGAAATAGACTTCTAGACCCCTTCTTTCCAAAGTTCATCTACTTATAGTACACTTACTCACTCTTAAACTCAAATCACCCATTTATAGCTATATTTCTATACTTATGTGTTTTCTAATACAGATAGTCCCACGACTGGGATCCCGTATCCCTCTTCCCATATTATTGTCAAAGCATATCCTTAATATCACCATAACACTCAAAACCAAAACCACTTAGCCAATCAAGTTCTCACAACTAACACCAATCTATAAAGTCAAAAACCTTAACACTCAAAAGGTTAAGAACAACTAAATAGGTTCTAATTTTCAATTCATACATGCCCATTTCCTCACCCATTAGCATTTCTCGATTAAGGAATCAAATCATAGTGATCACAAGTTGAGATGAAACGATTTGAACTAGCCATTCAAGAAATATAATCAACATTGAACCAAATTCGACATCATAGCCACCCCAATTTACAACAATATGATTTACCAGCATTAGTGAAATAGCAATGCCATCAAGTTTAAGTAAACAACATAGAGATAAAAGAATTTCCTTATTGTAACAACCTTAGCACAATTCGGTAACCAAAATTTCAGGTGGCCAAGCCAAATGTTTATCAACATAACAATTTTAGAGAACTTTCAACTCAAAGGAATTTTCAACGTTTTAATGAGCAGGTAGCAATTAAAAATTCAATAAAACATGGATTCAGCTATGATCAGTTCCTTTCAAAGTTTAGAATTACCAGGATTCATCCCGCAATATATAAAAAGTATAATAAGTGACATAGAGTATAACCTTCCTATATCATTTCTGAGTAACTCACTTTTGTGAAATTTATTCCTCTATTACCATTATCCTCATCCCAAAGAGTCTTGAAATCCCAAACATTCACTGAAAGATACTTTAGCAATATACAGACTTTTTGACCTCTAACTTATAGCATCGCTCATATCTTCGACCTCACTCAAATAATATAGGAGATTTTAAAATCAACCTCTTTCCAATATTCTACTCTTTTACTTCACTTCATAGTCAGTTTACCTTACATAAACAAATACCTTCGGCATCCTTATGTTCTAATATATTCCAAACTATTCTATTAGTTTACTTAACCACAACAAGGCTTCAATGATAAAACATCATAGCTAATACTAAGTCAGGCATGGGTAGATCCTCTTCATAAAATTCCAATTATCTTGATTTACATCATCACCTAATCATTAGGCATCATCACACAACTTAAATTTCCTTGCAACCCTTCACAATATTAAAAGCAACCCCCCATTTTTTATATATATAGAAATAACTAACATAAAATTTTAATCAACATATATTTGGTGCCATATAATGTTCTCACTATCATTATCCCACACATTTGTGCTCTTTCTCCATTCACTTAAATCAATAAGTCCATTAGCTAAAAGGTACTTGAGTAAGATAAAGGTGGTACCCCACCAAATCCACAAAACATAACAGTCCAAACGCAATCTTGACTATACTTAACTACTACACTAAAATCTTTGGAAATCCCTCGAAATTATCCAACCAAATATCACCTGACTCCAAACTTTATCTCATACAAACTAAATCTACATTTATTATTCTTGATGCTCAATGATTCAATCAGAATATCAATACTTGATAAGCAACATACTACCTCAATTACCACCAAATTTGCCAGCTTCAAATTTTACTTAAAACCCAAACTTTTTATCATTCCTCTTAACAAGAATCTCAAATGTCCCAGTGTCAAATGCTATATTATATAAAATCATAAACTCAAAATCATTTGATTGAATTTCCAAACTTCCAAGACTTTATCGGTGCCATTGAATATGGACTAACAAAAAAACAAAAGTAACATCTAATATGGAATTTAGGAGAGTCAATCCTACCCTTGGGAGATTGCTCCCACTCACCCCCAAGCATCACATCCAAAGTCAACACCTCACTCGCAAAAACAACATTGAGACTCCTTCTCATTCAACCTTTAATTGGCCATCTGATGATGAAGTTTTCCCCTAATCTGCCTAATATCATTAACTAAAAAGGTTACCTCATCACAAATCTGAACCACCATATTATCAAATAACCGGTTATCACCAATCCATTATAATGATCAATCACCACTCATCAAATTGGTAACTCGTACATTTTAAGATTTTAATTCTTTACCATTGCCCTTTTCTACTACAAATTCCTTCCATAATCACACAATTCCCACCAATAAAAGGTAACCTCAATAAATTCCAAAATCATAACTTTAGACTCTCTAAACCCCTTAGCACCTACAAATTTTCAACTATATCCACAATCACTTCTAATCATCTTTCATAATGCCAGATCTACTATTAAATCATATGTCAAACATTACCTCTAGGTTCATAAACCTCCAATGATTACACTATTTACTCACATATCAACCTTACTTGTCATTAGCCAGGGATGTTTACCGAATCCTCATATCTCCAAACAATACGATCAAGGTTTTAGTAACATTTAGTTCTAACCATCTCCACCATGAACCTTACGACAAAATACTAATAAGTCCATCCCAATGAAAATGACTAAATGTTTGTTATAACACATCAATATGTAACATGCAATGCTAGACTCCCACTATCCCTTAGGTATTCTAACCTAGGCTCTGATACCAACCTGTCACGCCTCAGGTTTCATAACCTAAGGAGTGAATGAATTACATACAAAACATACATAGAATAACCATTCCCTAATCAGAGCATTGCAACACCCCTAGAGCAACATCCACACAAGACAACTACAAAACATAATATAAATGATGCCTTGGCTATGGGCAAGCTACAAAGCTCCAACAATCCTATTACCTTAAGAAGTAACAATAGGCCTTATGGCCTTTACAACCCGATCAAATAAATTCTACTTTTAAATTTAATATTACAGACTCAAATAAAGATTAAAACTTAAACAAATGAGAAATGAAATATCCGCAACAACAAATGTGCTTCTAATCCCACCAAATGCCCACCTACTTGTTAGGATCTGCTCCTGCAATAGAATCTGTAGGGACGTGAGCACTCATCCACTTGTGCTCACGTAACATCATAAAACCATATATAATATGTAAAGTCATAATGTAAAATTAACGGTTATTAATTCAATAAATCTCATCAAGGTTAAGCTACTGTACAACTCAAATCCTCTTATACAAACACATTACAACATTATCAAATTAAACCATATATAAATACGTGTCATACTTCATCATGTTAAATCTCTTTTCTCTACTCAATTATTTCCACATAATCAATTCAACATAATCGTCCTCATCCATATCTCATTCTCATGGTGTGCATAACTAACATTGTCGTTATAGGCCACGATTAGCCTTACTTACATGTCGTCGTTATAGGCTATAATAGCCAAGCCACGATTAACCTTATTTACACATCGTTGTTATAGGCTATAATAGCCAGGTCACGATTAACCTTATTTACACGTCGTCGTTAAAGGCTATAAGAGTCAGGCCACGATTAGCCTTATTTACATGTCGTTGTTAAAGGCTATAAGAGCTAGGCCACGATTAGCCTTATTTACACGTCATGTTGTAGGCTATTAACCTACTGGCATTAAAACCAATCCCTAGGGTAATCTCAGTACCCTCCCTATTTTCATTTACCCACCAACCACGTGTCTCATTACCCTTTACATTTCCTCTTTTGTACTTATCAATTTCATCTTCATGATTGTCTCTATATCACCATATCATTCATTCAACTATCGTCTCACTCAAACGTGTAATCAACAATATCATCACGATAACCAACATATAATTCCAAGTTCAATAGAGGCTCATAATAATTATATTATTCTCTTATCATAACCAATTCTCATTTCCATATCACATGAACATTTCATTCTAGCATCTCTTCTTCCATTTAACACAATCGTTGCTTATTCAATTCAAATATCCCTTTACTGTATCCTTATCTCATTCCCTTATCATATTTCTTACACCTTTTTAATGCAACGTAATAAACAATTAACAAGTTCATCATAATCCATCATGGAACATATAGATTAAATTTTGAGGCAAAATATTAAACCAACATGTCTTAAAACCAATTTTTCCATTCAAAGGTTGAATTTCATACTTTAATCCATACACTTTCACCTATTCAATCATTCAAGGTTGATCATCTCATGTTTAAAAGTCTAAGTATTGAACCATACAAGTTTTTACACTACACAGCAAAACTGGAGTTCTGGATAGGGGATCATGGGTGCCCCACAAAGACCATGGGCACCCCATATAAGTTTATGGGCACCCCTCTATTGTCCAGAATGTTACTCTGTTTCGGTTCAAGCTCTAGCTCATGTTTTTAGGTTTCAAACTTTACCAAATCAAATATTTAACCTAATACCTCGTTTTCTTGAGTTGTTTAGGACCTAGAAGACTCTAAAAAGTCCATCAAAACAAGTTTTAATTAATTCATTTCTTCAATACAAAAATATTGATTCTACCTATACTTATATATATACATATCCATCAATCCATGCAAATTCCATCTCCATGGTTTCCAAATCTTAAATTAATTTCATGGAAACATCTACTAGCTCAAAAACATCTCATATATGCTAAAATAAGGCTAGAAATCCCTACCTTAAACTTGAACAAAGTGGATCAAGTGAAGTGAGGAATTCCCGATTTTGGCTCCCAACTTTGGCTTGATTGATCTCTTCACCTTTTGATCCAAACAATAAACAAAATACATGAAAATGTTCCTTAAGAACTCAATTTCAAACCCTCGAAATTAATTTACATTTGGTTAGGGTTTTGAGCAACTTACCAACCTTTCAAAATTTTTCTTGGTTTTCTCTTCATCTCCCGGTTCTCTTCTAATACCCCAAAAATCTCTCTCCCTCTCTCCTTAAATATACATATATAGAAGCATGGCTTAACCCCCAAGCATTCTACAGGATCCTAGTCACCTTTCTCATACCTTACAAACCTAGAGTTTGGGTTGGGCTCTCGACTAACAAACTAGAGAACACCCTACCGTTGACTGTCTGCACAAGTGGGGCGCCCTCCATGGGCCATGGGCGCCCCTCTCCTACCTTAGGCGCTCCTCTGCATGCCCTTGAGGTAAAATGTTGACTTTTGAGCTATTTTGCCTGTTTCTTTCAAAATTCACACCTGTAAGTCATCTCTAATGACTAATATTACTTAATTAACATATTATCATGCTCAAACATATTAAAAACCATCAAATTACACTAATATGAAAATCCAGGATATTACAGTTGTGGCGGTAGTTGTTTGGGCAATTGTACAATCAGTATCATACTGACCCATTAGAACTTGCATTTGGTCTTTAATATTATTTAATTGTTCTTAGGTACTTTCAAGCTGATAATCATGTCTAATAACTGAAGAAACAGATCTTTTTTATATCTAGGGTCTACAATAGTGGCAATACCAAAATGTATGTGAAGTGGGTTAAAATATTTATCAAAATTTTCTTTCATTATAAGAACCATAGCAGCATAATATTCTTGAACAAAATATTTTTTAAAAATTTCATCAATAACCCCCAATTGATAAACAACAGTAGAAGAAGTAGGATAATAAATTCGACAAAATATTTTAGTAGTAATATCAAAAACATGTAAAAAAATCCCTATAAAAAAATTACATTTGCCCAATTAATGGACTCAATAATATCTAAACCAATAGCTTGATTACTTAAAATAAATAAATCAATTGCTTTTTGATATTTAATAGCAACTTTTAAGATAATACATGTTGAATTCCATCTTATATTAATTTTCATTGGTAATTTTCTAGGTTTTAAGCCAATTTAAGTACATACATTAGCTAATAGTTTAATTCTTTTTGGAGAACTCATAGCACAAACTACAGCTTTTTTTTTATTTTAACAATAGAAGATTCATAAATATCTAATCCATCCTTTATAATTAAATTAAGTATATGAGCACAACAACACCCATGAAATAATAGACCCCTCGCAGGCAAAGCATTCAACAAGTAATTAAAACAAATATCATTACATGAAGCATTATCTAAAGTAATAGAAAATACTTTTTTACATAAATTCCATGATACAAGTTCACTACAAATAAGTTCCCCAACACTCAATACAGTGTAGGGTTGTTCAACTAATTTAAATGAAAGAATGCATTTATTTAATTTCCAATTTTCATCAACATAGTGTGCAGTTATATAAAGATATTTAATATCTTGACAGGATTTCCACATATCAGAGGTTAAGCAAATATTTTCTTCAAAATTGTCAAAATAAGTTTTTAATTCATCCTTTTTTGTTTCAAAATCTCGTAAAACTTTATTTTTTTAAGTATTTCTTGAAAAATCGCGATATTAAATTCTTCAAAATGTCAATTTTCATTTACTGTGAAAGGTTAGTCATCTTTAACAATATATCTAACTAAATTATTTTGTGTTATCGTAGGGTCATAAGAAAAAATATTTAAATTACCCCCTTCATTACCTAATTGAGTTTGTGTAGCATGTAAAAAAATTGATCAATTAGAGAATTGATGCAGGAATCGTGTCGATACTTTCTATTTAAATGTCTTTTTAGGTGACTAGTCCCATAAATAGTCCTATCATCTAATAAATCCCCACAAATATTACATTTAGCCTATTGCATTCCATCATCGCGTGGAATTCTAGTAAAAAGATCCCATACTTTTGAAGAGCCACGCTGTTGGTAGCAGGAAGATGATGCACTAACATCACCACTTGTGCTAGCAGGTGTTGGTATTTGTGGTGATACAAATTGTTCCATTTGTTCTTGAGGGGGAAATGATATTGAGTCCCCACCCTCCAAGTCAAAAAACGGTGTCTCTAGGATTCATTTAGAAAAAATAATTTGACGGAAAAAAAGTTAAAAGTATGCAAATTAAAAAAATGTATGTATGCAAATTAAAAAAAATTAAATACTACCTTGAAATAATTTGAAACTTTGAAGCACTTGATCTTTAAATCTTGACTTCAAATTTGACAGAATTGGATGCACTTGAGCACAATTAAACAACACACTTAAGAGTTGGTAGCTTAGTAGTGTAGAATTTTGAGAGAGAATTTGCGAGAGAATTTGTTAGTTTTTGTAGGTTTGAATAAATATGAGCGTGGGGTATTTATAGTGGAAGGTTGGGGGGATTTTATAACTTTTTTGGGGGAGATTTTGTAATTAATTTTTGAATCGTTGGACCATTAGGGGCCCGGGTGTTGGAGCTAACCGTTGGTTTGCTACCACCCATTGCACAGTTGTGAAAGTAAAAAAATAAAAAAAAAAAGGCCGCCACTAGGTAAAAAAAAACTAAACCCCAACCCCAAACGGTCACTGACAGGGGAGGGGGCTGTTTGGGTGTAGTGCAGCGTGGGGAAAAGGGACAGGCTAAGCTGGGCTGGGTGAGTCGGGCCTCGGGCCAGGTCTCAAGTCGAACCATGCTGACCCAAGCCTTGACCTGGGGGTTAGGGGTGGGTTGCGGGATGGGCCATACAGATCGATCAGTCAGGGCGGGCCAAGGCAATTTTTGGGTCAGGCCAGGCTGGGTCTCGAGCCAACCCAACCCATTTCACTAGTCATCTATCACCATGAGATAATAATCTGGTCTCTTTGCACCATGAGCAAGGACTTCTTTTCGTTATTGTTTTAAGCTTTCTTATATCAATAACTATTATATCAGTTGAGTTTCATCAGTATACGACATGTTCATTCTTATAATTTCAATATGAAATCTACTAAAATCTATCATCGTACGATGCTAGCTCTTTTATCGGTATTAAATTCCTTCATTTTAAATTCATAAAAATGAGAGAGAGAGAGAGAGAGAGAGAGAAAGGAGTTGTTGGTGGTTAAAGGTGGAGAATAAGATATGAATGATTGAGAAGAAGATATGCAGTCGGTGATTATAATCAAAATGGGTTACACACACACACACACACAGCGAAAGAGAGAGAGACAACGCTTTGTCAATTTCTAAACTTTAGACGTGAAAATTTTCACCAACAACAAAAGTGCTTTTGTTGGATATTTATTAATCAAAATCAAAACACTCAATCTTGTCAAGCAACCAAACATAGACTACTTTTAGCTAATTGTCTAAGAAAACAACACAAAAATTGAACAATGCAACAATAAACTACTTGGAACAGAAACAAAATCAAAATTCAGACAAATGATAGACCACATTGCAGCAATCTAAACACGTATACATCCATAAATAGATAAATAAATAGGATATGGTAAAGACAAGACAAACGCATAGCCGACGACAGTGAAAATGAGATAGAATAACTTATTTCTTTCCTAGTGAATGGATAAAACTTGTTTAAAACTCAAGCAACAAGCTTTCTAACATAGCTCCTATTTTTCTGCAAATAAATAAAAGAACTTATTTATTTTAATTCAATTATTTTTAAATTATTTGAATAATTAATTAAAAATAAAATATTTTTAAAAATTAGTGAAATAAACACAAAAATTTGTTTTTAATTTTAATTACTTTACTTTTTTACAATTTTAAAAGTTTAAGAAATTAAATAATTAAAAAAAAATTTAGATAATAATTAATAATTAATAAGTTGATCCATGAGTTTAAAAAATTTTAGATAATAACCACACTTAGAATTCAAAAGTTTTTCAGATAATAAGTTGAAAAACTCACCTTATCTAACTTAATTTTTAATTGCCTACCGAGTGTTAAAAAGGGTTTCAAAGGGTTGTAGTGAAAATTTTACTATAGGGACTACAGTAAAAGAATTAAAGAGTTAAGATTTATTTACACTTTAATGACATATGCTTTTTTACATTCTGTATTAATTGTATTTTAATCAGATTTTTTTAACTTTTATTTTTATTTTAGAAATAATTTTAATTAAATTAAATTAGAATTATTAAATTAAATACAATCAAATTTCAACTCTTCATTTTTTGATATAGTCCCTTGAAACCCGTTAAAAACCTACAATGTTCGAGATTTTTTCCTCATTGGGCAACCAATAATGTTTCAACTTTTTTACTAAAGTGAGAGGAACTCATTTGTAGCACAAACCAATCTATTTATCGAGTAAATTTTTTAGTTGCCTAAAAAAAGTTTATCATACAAGCGTTTCTGTCTAAACATTTATTATTGTTAATTATATTTTATATTTTTTTATCTTAACTCACATTCATCCTTAAATATAGTAAACTAATCCTTTGAACTATTTTCTCATAAAAATTTACTCTCGCTAATAAAAAGGCCCAAATTATTTTAATTACTTAATTACATATTTTTCTAATTTTAATTTTAGTTTTAATCCTATGATTAAAGTTGTGTCAAATGAAAAATTAAATTAAATTAAAAAAGACTTGGCATTTAAAAAAAATTCAGCATAATTAATTTTTTAATCTTTTACTATTTAATTACTTTTTAATATATTTTTCTTCCATCAAACTTAATTTTAGGGGAGAACTTTTTTAAAAAAATTAATAAAACAAAAATATTGATATTCATCAATTTGGTTTTTAATTTTTTTATAATTTTAATTTTTTTAATTTATAAACATTATTTTAAAGATGATAGGATAATGACAATTAGAGAAAAAAATAGAATCCAGCATAAATAGTCGTTTTAATATTTAAGATTTAGGCTTCTTACTTTTAGGATTAAGATAATTATTAAAATTAGTGGAGTTAACTCTATTCCCTAAAAATAACTATTTCAAGCTAATTTCCAAAGATAATAAAAATTTGAAATTAGTTAAAAAACTAAATATCAAATACTTTTTATTTATTAAATTTTTATATAAAAAAATTAAGTTATTATTTTTATCTAAAAATCTAAATAATAAAATTAAATATCAAATTATTTTTATCTAAAAATTTAAATAATAAAATTAAATATCAATAATTTTTTACATTTTTATTTATTAATTTTTTAGATAAATAAATTTCTATCTAAAAAAAATTAATAAATAAAAAGTATTTGGTATAAAATTTTTTAACTAATGTCAAATTCTTATTATCTTTGAAAATTATCTTGAAATAGTTAATTTTTAGGGGATATAGTTAATTCCACTAATTTTAATAGTTAGCTTAATCCCATAAAGTAAGGAGCCTAATTCTAAAATATTAAAACAACTATTTAACCTGGATTCTATGTATTTCTCTAATTGTCATATCCTATCATCTTCAAAATATTTTTATAAATTACAAAAATTAAAATTATAAAAAATTAAAAATAAAATTGATAAATACCAATAGTTTTGTTTTATTAATTGTTTTTAAAAGTCCTCCACTAAAATGGAGTCTGATTAAAGAAAAATATATTTAAAAATAATTAAATAGTAAAAGATTAAAAAAATAATTATGTTGAATTTTTTAAGTGGCAAGTCTATTTTAATTTAATTTTATTATTTATCTGATACAAATTTAATCACAGAATTAAAAATAAAATTAAAATGAGAAAAATATGTAATTAAGTAATTAAAATATTTTGGAGCCTTTTTATTAGTGAGAGTAGATTTTTATGAGAAAATAGTTCAAAAGATTAGTTGAATACATTTAAGGATCAATGTGAGTTTAAATGATAAGATAAAGAAATATAAAATGCAATTAACAATAATAAATTTTTAGACAGAAACATTTGTACAACAAATGTTTTTAAGGCATAATCAACAACAAAGCATTTACTGGGTAAACATTTCTTTATTAATGGACTCGTTTGTAACACAAACGAGTTCCCTCTCACTTTGGTAAAAAAGTTGAAAACACTTCTAACCCAGTCCATACTAAGGGGGGATTGCCCATTGAGAAAAAAATCTTGCAATGTTCAGAGTTTTTGACCCCACTAGGCAGCTGGGATTCAGTTTATACAGCCTTAGATGGGTTTGGAACTTTTTTTTACCAAAATGAGTACAAATCTGTTTAGCAAGGAAACAACTTTAATTTAAAGAATTCATTTATGAAGTTAATGATTTTATCCTTTTACAGTGGCAAAACAGCATTCAAAGTCATTTAAACGCTAATTGTTTGATTTCAAATTCGTTTACCAAGTAAACAAATTTAGACCTCAACTTATGCCTCTAGCAATTAGTTTAAGAAGCCTCCCCTATTACACAAAGCAAATCATCTTGTCAACCACCTATTACAGAAAGCAAGACAACACATAACCTATTACAATAATACAAATTCTTCAAACAACCTATTACACACAGCATAACATATAACCAGTTTGCAGTATTATTACAACAACACAACAACCTACAACGCACAAATAATTTGTTTGCAATAACAAAACAACAAACAACCCAATAAAATGAACATCCCAAAAATAAAACATGTTTATACTAACACAACAAAAATACAAAATAAATATAGAAGAGAAAATATAATTTGTACACAATAAAAATATAACCGATTTATACTTCTAACACAACAAAACTTATAACCTATTTACACTACTAATATACCTATAATTCCAATAGAATTATTAAAAACAAAAATTCCTAAACAATAATTTCTTCTATATACAACAAAGAAGATGGTGTAGATACATATCGAAGAGAAAGATGCACCAGCCATTTGAACAAAACAAAGCTCCCCTTTTGCAGCTAACGACATAACAAAGTTAGTGAGTTAATGAAAAATGATAAATGCGTGAAACACAATTAATGAAAGGTAGAGAGTATATATAATTAAAAAAGAAAATATATGATAATCCATAAATCCTTTACTCATTAGATATTAAGATACTCACATATGTTATTCAGTACCACATTGCATTCTCTTACACTCACACTGTGGTCGTGGCAAACGAGGTTGTGGCTACATAGGTGGTAGTAGATCAAAAGTGGGTATACCTAACCACGAGTTAGGCTCGACGCCTACATGTGCATCTATAAGCTCTCTCCTATGAACCTAACCCGCCTTATGCGACTTCACATTTGCTGGATAGTAGTCTCTATATTGATATTGAGGTCTGGTAATGGCACGGTGGTGTAAAGGTAGGAGTCGATGCAATGCCATGTAATACATCAGGCGAGGCACAAGAAGGGCCTGTAAGAGCCTCTGACATCAACACAGGCGTGATGTGAAATATGTTAACCTATGTATCGTGCATAGTGTCAAAGGAAAGAAATGCAGGTTCAGCTAGCTCTGAAAGGTGCTCGACTAGAGTTGAACTATCCATCTTAGCTAGCTTTAAAGTGTGCTTAACCGGTACAAGGGTCCCAAACTCTGCAGTAGTATAATTCAATGGTGGAGGACTCTAGTCCTCAGGCATGATCATCTATGTCATCCAGTAATTTAATGTCATCACCCGATGGTGAACTATCTAGCAATGGGATAAGACCAATCGGCTCGGGGGGACTATCTAGTCTTATGCTAGAGCCAATCATCAGCCCTCTACCCCTACAATGCCGCTTGGCACCCGAAACCCGTATAGTATAAGATAGACCTGCAATATCTTAACCTACCCCAAGATGGTGATGTCTCGGTGACGCCTGTAGTCATTCCTTATGGTCCAAGGCCCTAACCATTGTACCACTGAGCTGCTATATCTCATGAATGAATCATAGTATAGTCTGATGATTATTAACCTGAGACGCCTCATTGGCTAGATGGTGTGTGCATACTGCTACATTGATCTACATGTAGAAAAATATAATCAAACTAATAATCCTTACTAAGAAGTAAAGTATACTATACACTAAAAAGATGATTGTAGTTTACCAAAATATCTCTATTTACACCAATTACTGAGCGCTCTATTGCTTGCATAGCAATGGGTGATCCAATGACTACTCATGTAATTTAGCAGTATCACTAAATGTATGGGTCGTCAAATCTCATATGTCTAACAAAAGCCTAACTGCTAACCATGTGATGCCTCATCTCTACCTATATGGCAACATATGGTGCGCAATGTAAGCCCTAATTGAAGTTAGGTCGACTCCTTCTATCAGTCATAGGCAATTAATTGTCTATCGATGTCACACGGCTTTGGCACCCCTTAACGTAGCCCAAACTATCACATGATATGTCTAGGCAAATGCAACTTCATGATATCATAGCATAACAAAGGCACACTACTGCACTAAATGTTAGACCCTTATTTACAGTAAGCTAGTAGACTATCCAACATAGACTGAGGATAGGGCCACCACTTCATCTGTTCCTCTCACATTAACTGCAGCTGATCCTTATACTCCCGTAGCTCTCGAGCATAGGGAAGATCAAGGTGCCCCTTCCATCGGTAACCTAATGGGTCCCCCGGTAGCTTAACATCAATAGATGTATGTGGTGAAGGCGATGGATATCTGATAACTGGTCGGAACATAGATAATCTCTCACATGCCCACAGCTATTATAAACTAATATAATAACGTATTAGACAGAAATAAAAGAAAAAAAGAAAAAACTTGTTTGTTCGTAAATGTGAATGAAAAAATCTAGAAGAATTAAAATAATGCCTGAAAGAGGGTAGAAGGCCCAACAACATTAGACGTCTCTTTCTTAGAGGCACATCACATATTTCGATAGAGACAAGCTAGGGGCAATTACACCCCATGATAGTCTGCCGCATTGATCCTGGTCCTCTAGTAAGAGTAGATCAGTTTCACCTTACTCCCTGACTTATTTGACAGTAGGTGACAACCAATTATAAAAAATATAAGTGCACGGGCATGACACTAAATCTGCTCAGCTGGAGCTCCCCCCGGTAAAACCTTGAATTGACACCATAGCCAACTCAGCAACATAAAACCTCCTGAAATAGTAGAAGGTAGAGGCGTCACTCCTAGAAGTTGCTCCTGCCACTCGGCAACTAAACATTTACTGTTTCTTCTAATAACAGGATCTCCATTTACGCGTAGACCTATGAGGATCAACACATCCTTTAATGTGATAGTAGCCTCTCCAATTGATAGGTGGAATGTGTGCATCTCTGTATGCCATTACTCGATCAATGAAGTAAGCAGTGGCCAATGCAAATGTATCGCACTCATCTGATAGAAGCCATAGAAACTGGCTCTCACAAATTACTACAATATACGATGATCTTGGCCATCTCGGAATATGGCTTGTAAGTTATGAAGACTACTCCTACAATGTAAGACCTCCTTGTACTATATTTAAACATCTAAACTCATCAGAATACTCTTACTTACTACATTAAAACAAAGAAATAACATAATCAAAATATTTTAAAGTATAGAAATAACATAATCAAAATAAAATAATTACCGAGGCGGGATCAAGCCAAATCAACTCTAAATGGTGCTTGCCCTGTGATGTGAGGACACTAGGATCCTCTAGTTCGGGACTAAGTAAGTTCCATGCATGAGACATAGTTTTTACCAAAATAGCAACATTACAACTTTGAAACTTAAAATGACAACATACATTAACCACTTATATTAAAATGATAAGTTAACAGCTTGGCAATGTAAAATGGTTAAATTAACAATCTTAGCACTTATAAAGTAAAATATCATTAATAATTTGACAAATATTTGATGATAACATAAGTCAATAACTTCTAATGATAACATAAGTTAACAGCTTGGTAACTTAAAATGGTAATATAAATTAACAATTTGACAACTTTAAATGATTAACAAAAATACCATTAACAACTTGACAACTTAAGAAGTAATATTATGTGAACAACTTGATAAGTGCTAAGGTTGGGTAAGTTAATAACTTGACAACTCAAGTAGTTACATTACATTAACTACTTGATAAGTGCCAAGGTTGGGTAAGTTAATAACTTGACAACTTAAGTAGTTACATGACATTAACTACTTGATAAGTGCCAAGGTTGGGTAAGTTAACAACTTGACAACTTAACAAGTTACGTTATAATTACACAACTTCATAAACTTAATAATATTGCAAAAATGCAGAGGATGATGATGCTTGGTTCCTAGAAGGGCACTTACGACGATCATGACCCTCTTGTTTACATAGGTCGCAATGTATTCGAGAGCCCCTCTTAAACTTATCCATTTCATTCTGAATCCTCGTTAAGTTGAGTCAACCTTTGTTTCGAATTAGTTCTAGATTCAAGATGAAAAACGGGGCATCGATGTGCTCCCAATGGTCTTCATGTTGTAACAGTTGAAATGCAAGTGTGTACTTACTCACTTAAAGACCCACAAAATACTCCAAAGATACATACTACATCCAGTTGATGTGTCTGTTCTTGCATATAGCTATAACATGTGAGCAAGGGAACCACAATATTTGCTACTTACCATAACTACATTAGCCTTCACGTAACTTGACAACTTGGGTGTTCTTTTCTTTACTGTTGTAAGCACCTGTTATGATTGGGCAAACTCCATCAATGTGATTGAAGAATGTCACTTGATGACAAAGGGATGTATTCTAGTATTTATGAAGAACGTTAAATACTCGAGGGGTTACTTTTGCCCCATTCACCATTGCATTCATTGCAATCTGCTTGCAATGTTCAAAATAAAAGACTAATTTATAGAATGTAAGTTGAACAGTTGTGGTGATTAGCAGACTCTTGGCCCCTTCATAACATTATTGAAGCACATTGATAAGTTAGTAGTCTTTGTTCCATATCAACGGCCGCCATCGTGAGAAAGAGTCCACTTTTCCCTTAAAATGTCATCCAAATACTTCCAAGCTTTTTAGTTGATCATTTTTAATCCATAGTGGCTTTGAACTTGAGGGGTAATCGCAGTTGCCTAAACAGGTTGTTGATCTATTTACTTGAGTACTTCTTGCTGAAATTAGCTAAAACATCTCGGAAGCAGTAACAATGGAAGGAATTGGCTCAACCAAATTGCAGAGATACAATTGCAGCTAATAGGTTCTTATGTCAGTCAGATATCAAGCACAAGCCTTCATGGTTTGGGCAAACATGATGTCACACCATTCATAAGTACTTCTAACTGTCATAATCTTCTGTATCAACAAAGGTAAATGCAGAGGGGAAGATTTGCATATTTGGGTCTGTAGCCATAGAAATAAGCAATTTTCCCATGTACTTCTCTTGTAATTGCATTCCATCCACAGTCACAACTAGCAGAAAATACGCAAAGCCATCTATGCAAGGCTTAAATGCCCAAACACATATTTCAAAACACGTTAAGTGTCACGCCCTGGATCTCGTGACCTGAGGGGTGAGTGATAAACACACACAACATGCATTAACATAACCAACCCATAATCAGAGTAACGCAACGTAAACCAGTGAGCCCGAGACATAGATAAGATAACATAGATTTAACCTTGGTTAAAATCAAGTCACAAACTTCTAACAATCCTCTCATTAATACATAACTCAGGCCTTAAGGCCATTACAACCAAATCGAACAAGTCCTCAATGTACAATATTACAATTCCAAAAGAAATTTAAGCTAAATGACCAAGAGCTTTGCTAAGCTTGGTAGGGCTCATGCACAACCTTCTAATCTAACCCCATTAGCCCACCTGATTATCATGGCCTGTACCTGCATCAAATTCTATAGGGACGTGAGCACGGATCCATTTGTGCCCACGACATCTCAAACAAACATATATGATATGTATTCCAAACGTGCATACTATTCAGCGTGCATCTAGTTATCTCAACATGTTCTAGAGCTACAACAATTTATCAACATAACTATATAACCGATTTAGAATATATAAAGTTTTACACAACAATATCATAAGAAAGATTCAATTCCAATTAATACTTAATCTTTGAAATTCCATACATGTGTTCATATCACTTTTCAATTATCTCTTTAATGTTTAAGCATAACCGGCCACATAACCATACTTACAATATTTATCTTTATTCAATAACATCACAGTGTAGCATTCCATTCCAATTATTTTCCATTATTAAATTTCCCAACTTTGTATCCAATCATATTCCATATCACAGTATCACATATTCAACACTCAATCACATATCCACATCCTCGTTACATTTGTTCATATTTCAATCATGAAATCACATCCACAATACCACTTTCCATCAATCTATCACACAATCATAGTTACACAAATCATCGGGGGTTGGGTGTATACACAACACCATCTTTTATGGGTCCAGACCCAACGGAAATGGCAAACCGAACACTATCGTTTAGGATCACAATCCAAGGTCACAGGGTAACCTATACACTCACAATGTTGCGGGCTACTAACCCACTGGCATTGACACCAAACCCTGTGCAGGTTCCGGGACTCTCAACCTGATAGTAATCTCAAACCCTTCCTGTTTACCACACCCCACCACGGCCCCCGTCACACACAACCAATCGTTCATCACATTCAAAACCCATCAATCACAATTCACATTCATCATCGTCACTTTCCAATACACACAACCACATTCCATTTCATCATGTAGCACAACTCATTTCATCTCTTCATTTTATTTAATCCAAGCCTCATTTAATTTCCATCATTTGTTAACAAAAGTTCATTTTTCGGTTCATCCCAAGATTCATCACATATCAACATTGATCAACCTTATTAGACATTCAACATTATTCAATATACATACCATTCAACACACATGTCAATGTTACGGTTCATTCCATAGCTTATTACATATCGCATTGATCAAACCATATTAAGCATTCCAAATTTACCAAATTTATAAACATATGTCTCTTTGTCAAGTTACCCTTTCACTTAGTCAATCACAAGTTCATATACCTCAACATTTAGTTTACATCAAGACATATTCACAATTCTATTTAATTAAGACCCTTATCTCAAAGTAGGCTTCCAATTCATTTCATTTATGGTAGCGAGCATTCCCCGTTACAAGCTTAATCCCATAGGTTTAAGATAATCAATCCTTAATCACATTTTGAAAGCTTATTTCTATTTTAAAATCCATACAATTGATCAAATAAAAGTCTCACATACAAACATATTACCAACCCCTTCATAAGCCTAAGGTGGGAAGTCAAGTTAAGAAAAATCAGGAAAAGTGTTCTGGTCTCGGTGGGCGCCCCACCAAAAGTTCACTGGCGCCCCTGAGGGTCATGGGCACCCCACAAAAGATCACGGGCGCCCCTCAAGGGTCATGGACGCCCCACCAAAACCCACGGTCGCCTCTCTGTTAAACAGAATGTTACTTTGCTCCGGTTCAAGTTCTAGGTCATGTTTTTAGGTTCCAAACTTTGCCCAATCCAATATCTAACCTAATACCTTATTTTCTTGGGTTGTCTAGGACTAGAAGACTCCAAAAAGTCCATCAAAACCAATTTTAATCCATCTATTTCTTCCATACAAAAATCTTGGTCCAAACTTTACACATATAAACACACAACCATTCATCCACACAAACTCCACTTCCAAGGTTTCCAAATCTTAAATAAATTTCATAGAAGTGTTACTAACTCAAATACATCTCATATATGTTAAAATGAGACTAGAAATCCCTACCTCAAGTGGTAAGAAGATAGATCAACAAGGGGTGTTTTGAGCTTCTAAACCCTCAAAGTTTGATGAGGTCAATCTCCTCCCTCCTTGATCAAAACTACAAACAAATTACATGGGGAGATTTCTTAAGGTTCTAATTACAATCTTGCAAAAGGAATTTGGATTTTATGAAAGGTGGAAGAACCTACCTTGAAAACCCCACCCGGTTGTCTTCTTTACTCTTCCTTGCTTCTCTACCCGATTCTCTCTCCTTCCAAGCAACTTCTCTCTCTCTCTCTTTCTTGCATCAAATCCATCTAATATATATATATATATAATAAATATTTTAAACCCCTCAACAGTGCCTTCCAGAATTTTCCACCCCTCTAGCCTAAATATAGGTGTATAGGGGTGAGGGGCCGATTGGAAAATGTAGAAGACCCCTACTGCTAATTTTCTGCACAAGTGGGGCGCCCCTCAACGTGCTCCCGAGTCAAAATGTTGACTTTTGAGCTATTTTGCCAATTTCTTCCAGAATTCACACCCCCAAGTCATCTTTAATGACTAAACTTACTTAATTAACATACTAACATGCCCAAAACATGTTAAAACCATCAAATTATATTAACATGAAAAATTCGGGGTATTACATTAAGCACCACCCATGTATGAGAAATACACATAGTGAACAATGCTATCGAGATTGTAGAACATAACTGCATTCATAAACTTGGGTAGTATAAGATAAGATTGCTTCTAATCACCAAATGTCCGGGCAATGGCCTCTATTTTCCCAACTAAGTTTTTTGGTAGGATGCCCAATATTTAAATTTATCATAAATAACACCCTAAAGTGTGATTATGGGTACTATTGGGTTTGATCTCACAAGATGGCCGATGGCCCATGCAATGAAGTTTGTAATGAGCTAGTTGTGATCTTGGTTAAGGTGTGCATACATGCAAGTATGTGGGCCTTCATACTTGGTGATCTCAAATAGCCTATAGAAGCTGAGTTTCGTAGCTCGAACACGCCAATCGCACTGGCTCTCTATCTTTTTTGGGCACTCAACACCCATGTTTTCTTGTTCGTGTCAACAGTAACAAAGTATTGGTTTGTTTTGATATAATAATGCTTCATTGCATTAACTAGTTCTTCCTTGCTTTTGAACAACTGTCCAACACATGGATCTTAACATTCGAGCTTCACATTCGACGTCGGACAGAAAAGGCCCAGTCAGACGTGCTATCATCTACTATAACTGCTATGAATATATTAGACATGGGCTAATACATCCTCCAATCATTGAGTTGGTGCAAAGTTGTGGCAATGGGAGCTTCGAAAACTGCATCATCCATTCTCTCTAGCTACTCTACCCCTATCTCGTCTTTCACCAAGGTACCTCTGCTATTGTTAAGGCATTACTAGGTTAAAAGGAACGCTCAACTACCTCAGGTAATCGTCTAAAGTCCCCAAGGTCGTCATCTATATTTTAGACAACAGCTTGATGATCGCTTTGAGGTAGACGTGGATATGAGGGTTAAGAATGGGAATAGATGAGCACTTAAGATGATTGTAGATGCTTTTAGCTGCCAAAAGTGGTCGAGATATAATTGCGTTGAAAGTTTTAGCCGAATGCCTCAAAGCAGTCCTCTATTCCCATTAGCCAACCACTTTGAGTCAGTTGCCTAAAGGTTAGGATGGCAAAAACTTTAACTGATCGCCTCTAAGCGGTCATCTATAGTATTTTTTTTAAATCAAGTTAATTTTGTTAAAACCAAGAAAATCTGGAATAACATACAACTACACCCGTACATTCATATAACCTATACTAACATATACCATGACAAAATTAAATTATCCAACGTACATATAAATCTTGATAAAATAAAAAAAATAAAAAATTTATTGCATTATCCTTAAGTAAATGAATTTACAAAGGAGAAAAAGAAGAAAACGTCTTCGAGTGAGAAAAAGACTCAAAACCCAATGAGAATCCATCAAACCTGAAATAGAAGATTTAAAAGTAATTAAGTTAAATACTGATAGAAATTATAATGAATGAATTTAAAATTAATTTAACTTGTACAACTTTAAATTTAATTAACTTAAAAGAATAAAATTCTCGAGGCCATTCAAATGGATCCAACACTCAGATTGTTGGCAGTTTATTCTTTAAGTCCTAAATGCTTAGAACTCCCTACACGTCAAGTTTCGTTGACATCGGATGTTGTATGCTCAGTTTGAGCAGTTGACTCCAACGTGGCATATTCTAAGTTTCATGTTTCAACTACGGATTTCCTGAAGCCATTTCAAGTGATCCAATGCTCAGTTTCTCACCGATTTATTCCTACAAGTCCTAAATGCCTAAAACTCACTATACATATGCCTAAAACTCACTATACATCAAGTTCCATTGACATCGAACACGGTATGCTTGGTTTGAGTAGTTGACTTCTACGTGGCACGTTCAAAGTTTCAAGTTTTAACTATAAATTTCTCAGGGCCATTCCGAGCAATCTGACGCTTGATTTCTCATGCAATTCAGTCCTGCAAGTCCTAAATGACTAGAACTCGCTACACATCAAGTTCCATTGACATCAAACGATGTGTGCTCGATTTAAGCAGTTGACTTCTATGTGGCATGTTTAGGTTTTAAGTTTCAACTACGAACTCCTAGGGCCATTCCTGGCGATCTGACGCTCGGTTTCCTATGCAATTCATTCTAGCAAGTCCCAAATGCCTCGAACTCGCTACACAATAAATATTGTTGACATCGAATGCCGTATGCTTGATTTAAACAATTGACTCGGAAGTGACATGTTTTGAGTTTCATGTTTCAACTACGAACTTCCCAAGGCCATTCCGAGCGATCTGACGCTTGGTTTCCCACAAGTTAATTCCTACAAGTCACTCATAAATGTCTATATTCAACTCCAACTTTGGGAATCATATGTTTCAAGTTTCTATATTCGACTTTACATTTTAATTCTGCGAACAGAAAGTCAACGTCTATGTTTAACTCTATATTATAAATTATAATCAACAATTGAATTTAAACAACTAGAATATATTTATGCAATTAGAAATAATATAATTATACTTCATCATGATCGTCTCTACATCTTGGAGGGTGGCATGGCTCGGTGTCATCATCGGCATCCTACTTTTAATAGTTTAAAATTTTAGTTTTCATTAAGTTGTTAAAGCAAAACAATACGAGAATTTATAAGCATTTACAAATAATGTTATTTGAGTGGGATGCCAAGACTCATGGAACTCTGCCCACAGCCCATCCCACAAATGTTCTACACACTGATCCATCCCAGCATAAACCTCATCGAGCACCTCAACATGGACCTCAGCTTGAACCTAAGATTGAACCGAAGCTTAAACCTTAGCCTGGACCTCAGTTCGAATAGAGGCAAGAAATTCGGCCTGAACCTTGGCCTCGGACCTCAGCTCAGACCTTATCTCGAACCTCAACCTGAGTTGATCGCCCAAGTCCACCCAGAAGGTGGCCAGGCCATTAGTGATAAGGCACTTGACGTTCTTGTCCATGGGCCTCTGGGAGGCTGTAAATGAGGAAGTTGCAGTGGCCTGTCGAACCACAGACTGGGGTATGCCACTACCCACCTATTACAATGCATCTCCCAGCCGAGTCATGCTTGTTACATCAAGGATGACCAAATCAACCGCCATGATACAATTCTTGAACAGGTCTAAGTTTATGAGCTATTAAAACATGAATGTGTGTACATGTGTGAAGACAATAATTTGATGGATTTTAATATAGAATGTTTGATATGTTGTCAAGAACTTTTAGAGATTTGTAGACAGTTATTGGGATTTTTAGAGATTTGGAGATTTCGATATTCAAGTATAGAGATTTTATTTACCAAACAAGCCCTATATTATGTTTGGAATTCTCAAACTGTCAAAGGTCAGGTTGAAAGTTCAAAATGTTTGAAAGAAGGTTGAATTGATTAAAAAAATTAATAATATTGAATATCAACCCTAACTAAAATTTATCCCTATTTAAAATTAAGCCTAATTTAATTTTAAAATAATTATAACCCTTGGGGAAATTTATCTGTAATTGAAATTTGTCCCTAGTTAAAGTTAACTCTAATTTAATTTTTAAATAATTCCTCTTAACCTTTAATGAATTTTTTCCCTGATTAAAGGTAAACCCAATTTAATGTTGACATAATTACTTTTAACCCTTAGTGAATTTGAACCCTAATTGAATTTTATCCCTAATTAAATTTTGTTATAATTAAATTTTCAATTAAGTTTGGGTGGGATTGAATTTTACCCTAATCGAATTTTATAGCTAATAAAATTTAACCCAAATCATAAAATTAATATATATAAAAACTTGAAATTATTCCAGCTATAAATTTAAAAATAATTCTATAATGACATTCCAATACTATTTCTATGTTTCTAATACCAATGTACAGCCCAAGAATAAGCAATATAGACAAGAGAACATAAATTAATCATAAAATTAATACATATAAAAACCTAAAATTATTCTAGCTTTAAATTTAAAAATAAGCCTACTTTTAAGTTTTGATGATTATTATGTGATAATTCTGTTAAGATTAGATTATATCATATAAAAAAATTTCAAAACATTTTAGTGCATTAGAAACTCATATGTAAGGAGAAAAAGATTCAAAAGAAGCAAAATAAATAAGCCAATTTCTAGTATTATCATTCATAAAATATTATTGAAAATAAATTGATACAAATTTGATAAAAGATTGTTTAATGAAGATAACTTACAAGACAACAATGGAGGGTAGCTTCTACCAATATAAGCCCTCTTCAGATTACAAAATATAAATTATAAAGGATCAAATGGGTAAGTGCCCAACACCGAGAATTTCTTCTCTTTGAATAGAGATTTTTGCTTTTCTGTGTTGATAGGAAAATACTAAGTTTGCCTCGAGATGCCAGTTTTTCCCCTGCATGAGATAGTAACAAAAGGCATCTTATGACCATTGTGGAGAGCATCTTCTCCTTTTAGCAGAAATAATACATTGATTGACATAAAGGAAAAGTAAAGGTAAAAAGCATAGTAATACATTAAAAGAAAAAGGAAATGATGACTCAAAATTTTGTCTTGATAATTTATGGTGGAGCATCTTAATAATAGACTTGGACTTTGGTGGAGTCTAATGGATGATAATTCCTTATGGATCACTTTGGCTATTGTTAATCAGAGTTGTTAGAGAACCTTGCTGTTGGGGTAATGTTGGGTAGCATTGTTGGAGAATCATCAAAATTATTTTTTGACTTTTGATTTTCCTTACAATTTTGTTGATTTAGCTTTGTACTGTTCTTCTGGTTCTCTTATGGAGAGAGAACTTGAAAACAATCATCTTCATTGTCTTGGCCTAAATTTACCAAACAAAGGATGGGAGTTGTTAAGCGGGATTCTTCATCTGAATCATGTTATGATAAAGACTCCAAAACTTGTAATAATTGTTGATGCAATTCTTCTTTCGAATTTACAGAAGAAATTTGTGATAAATTTCTGCTTTTCTTGAGAAAAAACTACGGAGTTCTGGATCTATGAATTGTTGGATATTGTTGAAAATATTGGATCATAGCTGTTGGTGTAACCTTGTCAATCTTAAACTAGTCCCACCATTTGGCCTTGAATTTGTGAAGCAGAACTAGAGTCTAATTCCCAATCCCATATTCCCACTGAAGAATCCGCACAAGTGAGAATTTTTGGAAAAAGAAAAATAAATTGGGAAATCTATCCGTTGGATATGTTGTTGGTCTCCTAAATTTCTCAAAGAAGAATTGAAATCCTTGCTGGGCTTGATATGGCATGATTTCTGGAAATGGTCCAAAAAGTTGCTGAACCAAATTAGAGTTTGTTGATCAAAATTTGTTGTTGAAATAAACATCCAAGAATGGCTGTATGTTTCATTTTGGAGATAGAAAGCACAATTTTAGGCGTTTTGATAGTCCCAGTAATTGTAGATTGGTGGGTTGAAAGATTGGGAAAATTTCCTAGATTGGTTTGGATGGAGATCCCAATCATCAATGGTTATTATTTTGTGAATCTAGTGGTTGAATAACCAATTTATGAAGGATCCTTTTGGTTGGGATAATGTCTGAAGGTTACAGATTCAGCATTTACAAGTATAAACTTATACAACTTCTAGGTTTTTAATGGATTGGATGAAATAAAATGAAATTTTGATAAAAAGACTGTTGGCAAGACATTATAACGATTCTAAAATTCTTGTTGAAGGTAGTTGATATGAGAGGTTTCAGGATTATAAATATATTGAGATTTATGGGATTGGGGGATTGAAGTGGAGTTGTTCAAGACCACCACTGATTTTGAAGAAAATGAGGGATGTATAGCCACCTATGTTGTTGATTTTGAAGAAGACGAGGGACGTGTAGCCACCTCAGTCATTGATTTTGCTGCTAGTCTCTATAAAAGTTTTATCAGATAATTGTTGTTGACTTGCTAATGCTGCTGCTTCTTGTGCCAATCGACTATACCAATCTATGGGAGATAAGGGTCTTAGTCTTAGAATGGTTGATGGTAAGGTTGTTGAGATCGTTGGGATAATAGCATATGAATTTTTTGTTGTTAGGTTTTGGACATGTTGTTTTGGAGAAGAAGGTTTATTTAATTTAGGAGGCATTATTTGATTGGGTACCCTACAAGAATTCGTGGGTAAGCAAATCAAGAATTGAATTAGATTCTCCTTTAATATATTCAATTTGTAATCAAAGATAGGTAATATGGCTTGCCATCTTGCAAAAATATATTTTGAAGCGATATTTTGAACATCACTTTGTAAAACATTTTTTGTTGCTTTGCAATCAATTCTAATTAAAAATTCTTGATTTAATAAATCAGTTTGAAATTTTGAAACACATAATACTATATATAAAATTTCTTTTTTAATAGTTCTATAATTCCTTTGGGCATGGTTCCATGTACCAGAGCTATACCTAACTAATTGTTTTGGTTTTTGACCTATTTTGTGTTTTAAAATACCACCGTAGCCTAATTATGATGCATTAGTTTCAATAATTTTGAATGTATTGGGATCAACTATATACAAACATGGAATGGACTTGAGATGTGATTTGAGGGTTTTGATAATTTGAGTGTGTTGTGAAGACCAAGGAGGAGGATTTTTCTTGAGTCTTTCTCTTAAAGGAACAGCTATCAAACTCAACATTGTTGAAAAAATTAGAAATATAGTTGAGACTTCCCAAGAATCTTTGGAGTTGATTTTTGTCTTTGATTTCATCAAGAAATTTGTCAACAAATTAAAGAGCTCTTTCAATTGGTTTTATTGTTCCTTGATCAATATAATATCCAAAGAATCTAATTTTTGATTGGAATAGATTGGTTTTTATTAGGGATAATACTTAACCATTTTTCTTGATAATGTAAAGAAAAGTGGATAAGTGTTTCCAATGTGATTGGATACAATTTGAGAAGATTAAAATATCATCTAGATAAACTATTGAGAATTTAGAATAAGAATTGAAAATATCATTCATTATTCTTTGAAATTCACTTGGTGCATTTTTGAATCCAAATGGCATCACATTCTACACTAATGTCCAAATGGGATTGTAAAAGCAATTTTGTATTTATCTTGTTCATAGATTTGAATTTGCCAAAATTCAAATTTAAGATCAAATTTTGAAAATATTTTTACATGAACTAATCTTTAAACTAAATCTTACTTATTGGGAAGAGGATATCCATTATAATGCATCATTTAAAGGTTTATAATTGATGACTAACCTTAGAGTTTCTCTTTTAATTTCAGCATTTTTATTTTCATAAATTATGGACGATTTATAAATTGTGGATTATTTGTACCAATCTATTTTTTAGTTTTTAATTAATAATATATATTTGTTAATCATTTTATTTAAATTCTGTCTAATGAAAATCAAGTATTTAATTGATAAGATTATTGTCATATTTTTTTGTATTTTAAATATAAAATATAGTAAATTAACAACTAAACCTAATTTAATTTGAAAGTAATTAATTTTAACCCTAATTGAATTTTTACCCATAACTAAATTGAACCCAACTTTAATTTTAAAATAATTAATAATAACCGTAATTAACCATAAAATTCAATGTTGAATTTTAACCTTAATTTAATTTTCAAATAATTAATATTAACCCTGATTGAACTTTACTCATAACTAAATTTAACCCTAATCTAATTTTAAAATAATTAAAATTAACCCTAATTAACCGTAAAATTCAAATGTTGAATTTTACCCATAACAAAATTTAACCCTAAATTAATTTTAAAATAATTAATAATAACAAGATTATTGTTTTATTTTTTTATATTTTCATTATAAATTATACATTCAGGAGTTGAATGACTTTAAAATTATTGATTATTTGTGTGAGTTTATTTCTTGACTTTTAAATTAATCATTATATGCATTAATTTGTTGATTGTTTTATTTGAATTTTACCTAATGAAATTTAATTTATATGGTTATTTTCTTATTTTTTAATATTTTCAATATAAAATACAACAAATTAATTAGCAACTACAAGTCACCAAATTAACACACTAATAAATAAACAACTTAATAAATTATCAATTCAACAAACTAGTATTCAATTTAACAAATTAATAAGCTAATAATTAACAATCTAACAAAATAATAAATTAATTACAAATAAACATTCAAAAATTAACAAATCACAATTAACAAATTAACACACTTATAAATTATAATTTGCAATTAACAACCTAATAAATTAATAATTTAACAAACTAATAAGTTAGTTACTAAATTACAATTTAACAACTTAATACAATTAATTACAACTCAAAAAATTAATCAATAAAATTAACAATTTAGCAAATCAAAATCTATGTCAAACAAACTAATAAAATTAACAATTTACATATCAAAAGTCAAATCAAACAAACTTATACAAAAAAATTAGAAAAAATCAACAAACCCCAACAAAATTTCAATGCCATGCCATTAACACCCAACAAAACATCAGAAATTTCATTCACAACAACACCTAACACCCAAGTTGCATTCAAACGACATTATCTTCTAAATCAAAAAAAATTAGAACCTGAAATTCGTTGGAGGAGATGGAACTGTTAGCTCTAAGGGAAAGAAATTTTGGTTAGCTACTCATGGCTGCCAATAAAAAAGGAGAGACAGAGAACTAAAGAGAGATAGAAACAGAAAGTGAAAGGAAAGCAGAGAGAGAAATGAAGCCTTACCTCACAGACGGTCGAAGCAACAATGCTTATGAAGAGACAACCATACTACTAGAAAGTGGAGAGAAAGAGAGGGAGAGTTGAGGGAATATGCTAGGCGCAGGGAGGATTTTCGTGGGAAATAAAAGACTTTTGCAGATCGCCTCAAGGCAGTCAAGCGTATATTTGAAGTGGTCATTTAAAAACCTTTAATCAACTACCTCAAGTGTTCCACCAGTCCCCTTTAATTGTCTCCTTAGTAGTGAAGTGGTCTAGATGGTCACTTGCATAATCTTAGTACTCATCTTGGTACTGGATGTACTCACGAACAGGGTTAAACATCCATTGGTCTAACCTTGTGTTCTCCTTATTAACCGAAACTGATGGATTAATGTATTCATGGTGTGTCAAAGGATCATCTGATGTTGATGGAACGACGTTAACTAAACCGTCCGCTACAAACTGATTTGGCAAATGAGATGGTGGGCTAACAAAATTTTTAGCCATCGGTGGTGTCTATATAGGCTCAAAATCTAAGAACAAGTCAACATGATTGTGATTCAAAAGATCAAAGACATCAAATATCATCTCCACCCCATCATCGTCCAATAAAACTAGAGGCCTATGTATAATTTGACCCTACTCCCAAAAATGGGTTACTGACAATGATCTTCATCGCCAACTAAACTGGATCAACATTAGCAATATCATAGAACTTTGCCAACAACATCAAATACGTGTAATTTCGACTGATCTTAATGTCCCTTTGTATAGTGTATATCATAGATTATATCCTCTCCTACATTGATAATATTCCTTCCTCAAAAACAAAATAGTGAAACACGTTTCTCAGCCATGACCCCCTATGAATAAACAATGAAATCATTTTTAACTAACGAATTTTTAACCAAAACTTGAATGAAAATTTTAATCACTTAAAAATTTAACCAAAATTTGTCAACCATGTGAGGATAGATAACGAGGTGATTTTTTCTGGGTGACCTATTTTCAATATTTAGATAGAAAGGTAAAAGTAAAAAAAAAAATGTTTTACGTAGGAATTCTTATTAATTAACTAATATAACTTAGGAATTTTGATTTTTTTTTTCTTTTGAAAAAATTCACATATATATGACAATCTTTGGCAAGATTTTTATTGAAGTCTTATTCTTATAATTTGAACTCTTTAGGACCTTCTACTACTAGTGTTAGTTTCAGTTTCACTAGAGAGGATTTGATAGAAAATTCAATAACTATTTCATTATTACAAATGCTATATTTATATATTTATTTAGAATATTATTTTCTTATCAGGGATGGCTAGACATTATTCCCCATCTACTTCCATAAATAGATTGATCAGTAGCATTTTTACTGCTTTTCCCTAATCTTTAGGAGAATTTTAGTGCCATTATGATAACTACTGAAAAATAAGTATTTTATGAAAATATTCCTCAAATTATCTTCTTTTTTTTCTATTTCATCCTTAAACTATCAAATACACATATTACATCCTTAACTAACTAACTTCGTTGCATTTGGTCTGAACACTAACTCTATCCATTAAAATTAATAGAAAATTTGTCATATGCAAGTCACGTGACCTTTATATTTAATAATTTTTATTTTTATATTATTTTTGTTTATATTTAATTATTTTTACTTTTATTTTTTAATTTTTTGGCCATAACAAAAAAACAAAGTTATATTAATGAAATTTTGTTCATAGTAATTAATTTTATTTTAACAAAATATTTATTTTTTATGAAATGAATTAAATTTAATCAAATATATTAAATTTAATTAATTAATTTAAATACATTAACTTGAATATTATAAAATTTTCATTTTTTAAATATAATTAGTATTACTAAAATATATTAATAGCTAAAATAATTAATAATAAATTATTATTTTCTAAAATTAAATTAATTTAATAAAATATTTTCTAATGTGTAATTATTATTTATTAAAAATAATTTTAATTCATAAATAAATTTTTTTAGTAATAATAATAATCAATTTTAGTTTTAATAAAATTAATCATGTTAAGATGTAACAACTAATTAGTATATAAAAAAATATTTTTAACTTAATAATATTATTTTTAATTTAATAAGATAATTTATTGTAACCATTAATTTAATAAGATAATTTATTACAGTTTGTGGCTGTTTGGCAGGTTTCCAAACAATTTTGAATAAGGTTTTCGAACAGGTTTTGAATCAAGTTTTAGAACTAGATTTTGGACTACTTGTTTGAAAACTAGATTTTGGCTGATAATGAGAAAGTGAAGAAGAGAGATGGGTATATGAAAAAGGGAAATCTACATGCTCGGTTTTTCTAGCCATTTTTCTTTGTCATTATATAGAAGCAACTAGCAATTGAAGGAAAACATACACTTTTTAGCTCCAGATGGGAAAAATAGATATAGATTGACCATTATGCCCCAAGAGTGAGGTGAAAAAGGTCACATGACCTACATATGACTATTTTTTCATTAATTTTAACAGATAGATTTAGTATTCAAACCAAATAGCACGAGATTGAATAATTCAAGAATGCAATTGATACGTTTGATAGTCTAAGGACAAAATAGAAAAAAGAATGATAGTTTAAGGGATTTTTCATAAAAAAAACTCTTGATAAATTATCAACATTATTAATAACTTTTTCTCATCTTTACGTTGTACAATACAACAACATAAGTTGACATAGTTTTTCCTATCTATCACTATGAAAGGAAAATATTAATTAATTATATTATTTAGTAACATATATTTCATATTAACTAAATTATTTAAATTAAATTTATAATTAATTAAATATATTTCATATTAATTAAAACATATTTCATATTAATAATTATATTATTTATTAAAAATAATTGAATAAAACATATTTCATATTAATTAAATAATATTTAATTACTTGCAAAATAAAAACCAATGAATGCTAGAAAATCTAATCAAAATCATAATTATAAAGTATCGCACAAGAGAAACTAACAATATAGCCCAAAATCAGACTATCAAACATATTTCTTCAGTAGAGTTAGAAAGGGTAAGGATACTGCCACGCATTTGAATAGAAAAATAAAACATACAAGCATATATATACTTTTATTGAATAATGAATTATATCGTTCAAACATCGCCACAATGAAAATATATATATATATATATATATAATGAGCTTTTAAATTACTTACCAAAAAAAAATGAGCTTTGAATATGACATTCCAAAAGTTTCCCCAATTTCAAAAAACAATAATTATCAAATTTAAGGTCAAATAAAAATCCAAAACATAAAAAATAAAAAATCGGCTACAACAACAATAGAGAAATATGAGCAAAAATCCAAAATTCATCTAACAGAATTAAAATCTCACACACTAGATCTAAAAATCAACATTTTCCCTTAATTAAATTACCATATGGTCATTAAAAGCAAACCCAAATACACAATGTCTAATAAACAGAAGATATATATACCTTCTGAATATGCAGATAAGTAACCAAAAATCACTTCAATGAACCCGAACTCCAATTTCTCAAGTCAAAATCAATATATCAAAACCAATTCTTAAATAGTTATGAAAACAAAAAGCCCTATAATACGTGTATAAAGAAGAGAACTTATGTGGTGAAAAACTGAACCCTCTTCAATGGTGAGTCTAATCCCATCTAAAAAGGCTTTAATTCCTTCACCTCTGAAAATGTTTCAGTGGTGAGTCCAGTCACATGTTGTAAAGGTAAAATTTGATAACTCCTGAAAAGCCTATCCTTCACACCTCTTTAGCAAGCTTGATCAATCGTCGCTAGCCAGTTTAATCTCGTTTATTGTAGGATCAAGGAGTTACAGATATATGAAAGGGTGGGAGAGAAGTAACATTGAAAGAAATAGACGCGGGAGTGAAGTAACATCAAAAAATAACAAGAACGAAAGTTGATGAACAATGGGTCCCAAAATCATTTAATGGTTAGACGAGCTTCACTTAATTTGTTTACCAAGTAAATGAGTTTGAAGAAAGTTTCTGCACGAGTTTGAAGGAAAAGTATAGTGAAAAAAAAAGTGACAAGTTTGAAGTAAAAATATAAAAGTGAAGAAAAGTTGCTACATGAGTTTGAAGAAAAACAATAGTGAAGAAAAAGTCATTGTGCCTGAATTCATTTACGTGGGCAACAATTTTAGGAAGCTTTGTTTCCACTGCAAATGAATTTCACTTTTGTGAGGTTTTAAAATTGTTTATGTAGTAAACAAATTTTATTAAAATAAACATTTATCCCGTAAACGATTTTGGCCTTATTTTGGTGAAAAAGTTACAAAACCACCTAAGTCTATATAAGTTGAACCCCACTTGCCTACTGGGGTCAAAGACCCACAATGTTCATTGATTTTGGACATTTTGACCACAGTCGGTTGCATAGGTTTAATTTATATAGGCTTAGGTACATTTGAAACTTTTTTACCAAAATAGGGCCAAAATCATTTACGGTGTAAATATGTGTGATTAAATAAAATAATTTACTACATAAACGATTTTCAAACCCTACAAATTGAGTTTAGATTGAAAATGTTTACCTTGTAAATGAATTTACAGGAAAACTGTTTACACAGTCAATGGCTGTTTTCAAATTCGTTTACACTGTCAAAACGAATTTAGTGGCCACACCTCTAGCAACTTAACCACCCACCTGTTTATACAAAGCAACATCAAAACAACCAACAACCTATTTATACAAAAAGCAACATCAACATCAAACATTACAACTTCAAAAAAAAATTGTAAATGTCAAATAAACAACCAACACTATAAATCCAAATAATAACCTACATTGAATTTGTTTCCAATAAAAAAACAATCTGTAACCTTATAATAACAAAATAAAAACTATATATATTTCCACTGTACACAACAAACTATATACATTCAAATCTATTTTTTTTTTTTTAAGTTGAAGATAAATATATTAATTGAAATAAAAAAATACAAAATCTTAGGGGCACACCCTTGTATTTACACTAAAAGCTCAAAAATAACTGTTCAAAAGGACCTCTATGCCACCTGTATACACTAAAAAGGGACATACTTATGACAACCCAAAGCACCCTAAATAAACTTAACTATAAAGGACATAAGCAAGCAATTTGTTTGTCATGTGGCCTCCTAGACCATAAACCAACATTCTTCCATAAGCAGCAACCCTGCACCTATTCAGCATCCTAACAGCCTTTGTTTGTTTTATGCTATGTATCCTCTTGAGCAAACTCATAGCAACCGAACCTTCCTATTTGCATCACTTGAACTATCCTCGTGGAGTAGCAAGCGTATCAAAATATCAATAGGAATCAACCAAGTAAGGACTACACATCTTGGTGATTAATACCAAACGAATACAGTAGCCCCATACCACTCTTAACAGCATCAGCACAACATAGCTAAATCCACAAATTTAGAACATTTCCAAACTGCCCAATAGAACCCCAGCACTGTCAGTTGCTATACCAGCAACCCCTAGACAGCTCACTCTATTAGATTTTGTAATTCAGTACCAAGCAAAATTCATGCAAAGATATCATTGCTCAAAGAGAAAAATAACTATCAAGTCAGCTCCAAATATCAACATTATATGCACTAGCTTTGTAGCAGATAACATAAAGCATAAGGAGCTACTAAAAGTGCAGGAAGTACAAACGACAACCATCACACTAGGAAACCAACAATGCCAATAATTAGGAAATCAATAGCATCAGTGGTCCTCAGTATAGCAGCATAACATAACAAAATTAGCACAGGTAGCCTATACCGGCAAGACCTTAATACCATCTAATATTACTGTATGGAGAACACTACCTAAATAAAATAAGAAACTGGCAACCAATCTCTCAATTCAACAACTGAAGCAATAACTTTGCAATAAATAATTACTATACCACCTAAGGGTTTTGTAAGAAGCCAAATAGAAAAATGGTAGTGCAGTAGCAGTACACCTCATCACCCTATTCCACCACCAACCATCAAACTGCAACAAACAGCAAAGAGTATCTATAATGATGGAAAATAGAAAAATGAGAAATAAAGTAGCACCCAAAAGTTTAGACCAGCACATCAGTTCAACTAGCCACCTCAGCAATCATTCCTCCTTCCTGTAGTTTAGAAATGTCAACTAGCAATCCAACAGGTTGCATCATTTTTGTTTCTTTAGGGCAATTATATTATGAGGCAAAAATTACAATTCATAACCTTTGTAACTAATGTAAGAAAGGAAAAAAAAATAAAAATCTAATTGAAATAAAATATAACAATCTTTACAACTAAAAGTAAGAAGGAAAAAATAAAAATCTAATTAAAATAAAATATAACAATCGATAAAATTTAACAACCTTTGCAACTAAAGTAAGAAGGACAAAATAAAAATCTAATTACGTCAAATATTTATATAATCCATTAGTAAATATGTCAAAAATAAATGTGTCTAATGGCAACCAAATTTAGAGATGCTAATCAAAGGTAAGCCACCCGCATGAAACATAATTAATGTAAGCTGGAAAGTAGATACAATTAAAAATAAACCAAACCAAACCAAGCCTTGTCCTACTAGGTGGGGTCGGCTATATGGATTTGTCTACGCCAACTAGATCTGTTTAGGGGCATATCCTCCAATAAATCTAGGTAGGTCAGGTCATGTTTAATGGTTTCTTTCTAGCATCTCTTGGGTCTTCCTCTACCTCTCCTAATGGGAAAAATATAAGTATATAATAATCCACTAAATCATGTACTCACCAGATATGAAGATACGTACTCACATGTACTACTCAATGCCACATTGTGGTCCCTTGTGCTTACATGGTGGTCATGGCAAATGAGGTTGTGGTTGTTTAGGTGGTAATATATCAAAAATAGGTGCACCTAGCTATGATTCGAGCTCGACGCCTCCATGTCCATCTATAAGCTCTCCCCCCAAACATCACCCAACTCATACGACTCCACATCTACTTGGATAGCAGTTGCCATATTTATCTCAGGGTCTAGTAGTGACATGGTACATGACATCAGCACTGGCCTATGTCTATAATGTCTAATGGTCACAGGTGATGTAGATGTAGAAGTTGATACAATGCCATGTAGTATATTAGGAAAGCACAAGAAGGGCCCCCAAAAGCCTCTGACGTCAACACAAGATCTATTGGAATTCATGGTTTTAACCATGATTTTTTGCAAAGTTTAATTTAATCTTTATGTGGGATCCACATATAATTAAATTTGGATCAAATGTTAAATTGAAAATATTTCAAGTTAACTTTATTGTTCTACATTTAATTGTTCAAAATCATAAATTAAATAAATGAAAATTGACTTCAAAGTAAGGACCTTGGTAACATAGTAAGTTGATTTGTCCCACATTAAAAAAACTATGAAATAATTTATAGTTTTATATGTGCCAATATTGGAGGAAGGGGGGAGGCCCAAGCAGCACCCATGAATGGTAAAGGGGGAAGACCTATATGGGTTAGCCATATCCCCCATGTGGGTCGCTCGCTCAACCCAAATCAGGCTTGGCTTCAAGTTAGGTCAAATGACCCATGGGTGACCTGCCTTTTTGTCATACCCCGAGTCTCGTAACCCAATGGGTGAGTGATAAACACACATAACACGCACTAACACTACCATCCCATGATCAGAGTAGCGCAACAACTCCTGAATGAGCTATGACATGTATTAAGGTAACATAAAATTAGCCCCAGCTAGTGCCAGGCCACACACTACAACATATCCATCCTCTTTAAAGCATTACATAGGCCTTAAGGCCTTTACAACCAAATCAAATGAGTACTCCCAATATATTAATATTACAACCTTCAAATAAATATTCAACTTAAGTAACCAAAAATTCTACTAAGTCTGGAATGGCTCATGCAAATGCACTTCTAGTCTAGCCCCATTAGCCCATCTGGTTATTATGTTCTGTTCCTGCAACAAAATTTGTATGGACGTAAGCACGGGTCCACTTGTGCCCACGATGCTACATACAATATATGGTATGTAACCAACACATGCATGTCTATACTCGTTCATATGTACATACGTCAACATCAACAAGTAACCAAGTTAAGTAAAAGCATGGCACTAGTCAACATTATCATAATATAACATTTAATTCCAATTATTTCACATTATGAGATTTCTTAACATTCAATCCAAGCACATCTCATATTCACATTATCACTTATCTATCTTTCAATCACATTATTGTTCCACACAAGTCATCGGGGGTTAGGTACATACACAGCACCATCTTTTATGGGTCCAAACCCAACTGAAGCGGTAAACTGACATCGTCATTTAGGATCGCAGTCTAGGGCCACGAGGAGCCAATACACATGTCATGCTGTGGGCTACTAACGCACTAGTATGAACACCTAACCCTGCGTAGGTTCCGGGACTTTCAACCTGAGGGTAACCTCAAAACCCTTCCTATTTCCACACCTCACCACAACCCCCGACACACAATCAAACATTTCATCACATTCAATTCTCTTTTACCATAAGTTCATATTCATCATCAAATGCTTTCTATCAATGCATAACCACATTTCAATTCATCATAAAGCTCATCACATTTTCATCTCTTCCAATTCACTTGTTCAAAGTTTAATTCATTTACCATCACTTATCAATGAAAGTTCACATTGCATAGCATACATTCTTATATCACAAAGTAAACAATACTTATTAACATTTTGGAGTATGAAATACACCTTCAATTCATATATTTAGACAAATAAAATATCATGCAAAAACATGGTACTAAACTCTTTATGGACCTAGGGTAAAATGTCCAAAAATAAATTAAGTCAGGAAAATACACTGGCCTCGGTGGGCGCCCAACTGCCAATAGGCCATGCGCCCATGAGGTGGGCGTCCAATTGATAACACCTTGTGCGCCCACAGCTTGGTTCGAATTATAGGTTTCATGCTCTATTTTTTGGGTCTATCATCTTCCACACTTAGAACCTCAATTTGACCATGTTTAGGGCAAAATACTTAAAGTCTCTTGTTTCTAACATTACCACAAGGCTAATAGGCATCAAAAGAAACTAACAATTTGAGTTCTCATCAACTATGGGTCAAGTTATAGATCAAACATCATTTTCTCTCTATCAACCTATACATACATATAAATGTGTATATAACTCCCATATTCTCCCATAAATGAAATCAAAGCTTGCAAAGGTTACTTAAATGTTGCTCTAATACTTGTCACACATCATATATGTAAGAATGTTGCATAAATCCCTACCTCAAATTGAATAAAGATGAAGAACAAAAGGTGGTCTCTTCCTGGTTTCAAACTCCCAACTTTGATGGATTCAATCACTCCATCCTTTGATCTAAATGACAAACAAATTACATGGATGGGTTCCTTGAGTGCTCAATTGCATCTTTGCAAAGTTAATTTGATTTTACTCAAGGCTAGAAGGACTTACCATCCAAATCGTTTCCCGGTTCTCCTTGTTTCTTCTTCCTCTCCTGGGTTCCTCTCTCTTTAACACCAAAACATTTCTTTTCCTGCAATACACACAGTTTTACATACAAAAATTTGATTATATTTAATCCCTCAACAGTATTTTTCAGATTTTTCCATCCCCCTAGTTAGTTATAGGTGTGTAGGGGTGAGGGTTCGGCCGCACAAGTCAGAACACACCATACCTATCATTTCTGCTATAGATCGGGCACCCAATTGAGTTCCTCCTTGTGCGCCCGAGCCTTAGGTACCCAAGAATTGACCCCTTGTGCCCCCAAGGTGCCTCCTTCCTGCACTTGTGTCAAAATTTCAACTCTTGAATGTTTGGCTTACCTCTTCCAAAGTTCTCCACGTTAAAGTACTACTAAAGATGAATACTTCTTAACCAACATACTATTACCTCAAAATGTATGAATAACCATCTATTTACATTGCACAAAAGTCTAGGGTATTACACTTTTTTAAGTTTTAACTGACAAATTTTTGTTATTCCTCCAACCGACACACACCTCCTCCAACCCTCCAAACAGACATGTCTGTTCTTCCAAAGGCCATGTCTTATGACCAATGGTTGTTCACACTTTCTTAAAAGGTACTTCTTTTGCCTATTTATACCAGCATTTTGCATAAAAAATTAATCAAATTTTTTACATAATAACCTTGCATACATACAACAGTACAAACATAGTTCCAGTTCGCTAGTACACACAAATTACTAGTTCCTTTTGTGTGGGTGATCATTTTATCCTTGGAGGCAGATGTTCGTTGAAACTAGAAACATTTGTGGGGGACAAATTCAGTCTTAAGAACATTGTGTCCAACACTACACTTGATCAAAATGCATTCAATTTTTTATCTGAAAATTGTGAGTTTTATTTTTCTATTTTATTTCTTTGAAATAGTGATTGGTTTGGAACAAAATTTTCCATCAATCTTAAGATTGAATCCTTTTTCTAGTTTTGGGATTGATTCTGTAATTTTTTTTTATTTAGAGTCATTGTTAGCTCCCTGCACAGTTTTCTGCTGCACACTGGTTCTTATGCTATTATGTTATAGTTGCATTGATATTTTACAAAACTAATTTCCGTAATAATTTTTCTTTTAACTATTTCTAAGCTGCTATTTTCAAACTTTTACACAAATTTTATCTTTCCATACCCTGAGATCTACTTCATAATTCTATGCACCATATAGTTTTTTTTTTTTTTTGGATAAATTTTCTACACAGTTTCATTATCAAATAGTGTATATTTTGCGTAGTTTTAGTATCGAATATTTAATATAGTTAATATATATATATATAGTTTTGTTGAAAGTCACTTTTCCAATTTTGCTACACTGCTTTGTATTATTTAAACATATATTTGACCAAATTTGATTTAGTCACTATGAGCATTAAATGCATTGCTTTAGTTTTGGTTTTGCACAGTTTACGAAGTATGATTTTTTGTTTAATTTAATTTTCTTTGTTTTGAAAACCGCATTAATTGCCAAAATTAACGTGTTAAACAAGTCAAGATTCTATGTTATTTCTTGCACAGTAAATTTTAATTTATCTTTAAACAATTTTTTGCACTACCAGTTTATAAAACTTACACTGAATTATAAGACCTACTAGTTTATAAATTTTATAGAATTTTTCGGACTAAAAATTGTAGTTTTCCTACACTATTTAAATCTAACAGTACATAAGAATTATACTGTTGCATAGTATTTTTATCTATACTAAGTTAAACTGTGTTTTTTGAATGTTATTACACACCTTAAAAAATTTTCTATGAAATATAAAATTCTAAATTAAAATCTTTGTGTTAAGGCCAAAATTGTAAATTGACAAATCCATGGTCAAATGTAGTGTTTTGTAATATCTAGACTTAGTGTAGGCTAAGACACTATAGCCTTGAGTCAAGTAGAAGTGTAAAGGCCTTAGGTAAGACTGTTTGCATAATACTGAAAGTCCTGAAGAAGCCAAACAAAGTTCGGATTTGATTTACGTAGGAAGACTACAGGAAGGCCACAGTTTGGCGTTGGAAAATCCTAAAAGCTGAATTCAAAATTTTAGCCATGCGGGAAGACCACATTGATTCACGGGATTGCTACGGGAAGGCCGCAGGAAAGCCCGCGAGTGCGCCCTTCTCGCGAGGTAGGCTATTTCAACCTATTCTGACTGGTTCGAGCCCTAGCTACCTCAGTTTGTTTATATATATTTTTTGGGCATCTTGAGGGTTACAGGCAGAGTGAATAAACATGAGATTAGAAGTTTGAAGGTTCAATTATTCTCTCCATTACTTAGCTAACAAGTTCATGTTCAATCCGAAGGGGTTTGGGTTTGAGATTTGTAGATGCTGAGGATTCAGCACGCTTTGGATTCAGCAAAGCTACTGAGCAGTCAGTATTGTGCCTTCGAGGAGTCGAAGGGCTTTCACAAAAGGAGTTGGTGAATCGAGGAGTCGAGCAAACATCAACAAGAGTATAGAGTCAAGGAGTCGATCTATCAAGAGTTTGAGTTTGTAACCAACGTTTGATTTTAGTGAAAGTTTTGTTTGAGGTTTCCTTTTGTGGGTTTCCTCGTTCCTTCTATCCTGTCTTCTTCATTCTTGTGTGTATGATTATTTGATTAAGATCTCCATCAACATATCATGAAATTTCAATTGGTATCAGAGCGGGTTCATTTTTGAGAGAAAAACGTGATCCTATTACTTGCTAGATAGATCCCCGTAGAGAAGGCAAAAAATTTGAAAAGATTAAGAAGGAGAACAAGTTTAAAGGCGTGAAGTGCTATAAATGCCAAGGTTATGGACATATAGCTCAGGATTGTGGAAACGAAAAAAATAAGGAAAATGTATTAAATGCAATCATGGACGACACAGATGAATCAAGTACCTCCTCATCCTCAGAAGATTTGTCAAAGAACTTTATAGCATTCATGGAAAGAAGTACGGCATTTGTAAATTCGAGAGAGTCAACTAGTTCAAAAAGCTCAAAAAGAGAACCATCAGAAAGGGAATCAGAACATGAAAGTGAATCAAAACATGAAAGTGAAGTTGAAGAGATAGATTTTGAAGATGCCTATGAACAACTGTATCAAGACTATAGAAAGTTTCATAAGCAAAATCAGAAACTAACTGTATAGAACAAGATGCTGAAAAAATAGAGAGACAGTTTGAAAATTGCCTTGGAAAAATTACAAGAAAAGTTTGAAACCCTTGAAACAAATAAGAAAGCTGTGGATGAGTTTTCTACAATCCTAAAGACTAAACACAAGATCTTGAAGTTCAAGTTCAAAAGATTGAAGACGAGAAAAGAACTCAAGACAGGATTATAGAAGCTCTTAAAGAGAAACTTGCAATCAAAGATCACGAGTGCTTGGAGGCTCAAAAGGCATTACAGGAACTAAATGAAAAACTAAAAATTCCTTCCAATAATGTTCATCAACTTTTGGCCATACAACGTAGTCCAGGTGACAAAAAGAGACTTGGATATATAGGAAAGAATGAGACAAAGAAAGAAACCTCAACAAGCCAATAGGAGAAGATCAAAGTTCTAAGGATCCAGTCTCAAAAAACTACTACTCGCTAAACACTAAAGTGCCTCATCCTTCTCCTAAACAAAAGAAAGGTAATCAATCAATAGCTATTTTCAGAATCCTAAAGGTATGCCCCCTAACTTGAAACGTAAGTTTATCCCTATATGTTTTCATTGTGGTATACCTAGTCACATAAGACCACATTGCCACAAATTATATGGGCTTTCCTTATCCTATGCTAACATTAGGAATTCCTTGAGATCTAATTTTCAAGTATCAAATAGGTTTAATTCATTAAGGTCTCAAAAGCCATATCTTGATTCTAGACCTTACATGACTTAGCCAGTGAGGAAAAACATAAAAATAAAATTTTCAAAACCCATTGGTCCAAAACCCAACAAACCCAAGATTCAAAATGCTTTTTCAAAAATAAGAACTGTTTGGGTTAGGAAGAGTGATCTCTATGTCACCCACACCCCTAAGAATGTTGAAGGGGTGAGGCTTGACATGTAGAGGCAAATTTTTTTTTTTTTTTATGAACTAGGTTATGCTTCATTGTTATATTCTTACCTAGTTCTATGAAATCATGTAGATTAGATATTTTTTTAAGAAAAAATTTTTTTGGGTGCAATGTTATTCTTTGTGATATTCTAGGCATATTCTATTACTTCATACACACTTCAAAATCACAGGATTAAAATTGTTGATCTACACAGCGGTCATAAATTTGAAATACTTGATGAACCTAAATCCTAGGTTTTGTTGTTCCTTATCATGGTAGTAGTGTGTCAATTGTAATTGCACGGAGTTTAGTACATCATGACAATTTTTTTTCCACCACTCAATTGGTTTAATAAATTCTTCTTTTTGGACTATTGGTTGCTCTTGAGTTTGAATTAAAAAAAAAAATTGAAAAGGGCTACCATATGGGATAGAGTGAAAGCTAGCATGTTGACGTGCGAGTTATCAAAATAACCACCCTCTGGGTTTAACGATACAGAAAGAAGGCTACCTACCCATAAGTGTGTGAAAACCACCAAGTAAAAAAAAAAATTAGCAGATGAAAATTGAAAAAATGGTGTTTAGTTGAAAATAATAAATTGAGGAGAAACTATTCAAAGAGCTAACACTGTATATCTTACTCAATTCAATTCAAAGTCCAAAATGAGCAATTTTAAAATTCATGTGAGTATGTAAAAGTATTAATCATCACTACTAGATTTTGGTCAATCGGCGAGTAGAAAACTCGAGCGACCACTACTGGCGGTCGCTATAATAGTATTAGCAACCGTTTGGGGCGATCGCTGTAATGGTCGTCGCTAATCCAGTGCAGCAAGAGATCGTCGCTGTATATTGCTATTTTTCTTTACTATCAATTTTTTTTATTTTGCTATTTTTTTATTTTTTTTATTTTGCTATTTTTTAAATTTATTTTGCTATTTTTAATTTTAATGAGAAATTATAGGTACGTTGGAGGAAAATGAAAGTATATTTTTGGTTGAATTAGAGGTATGTTTTTAATTTCATATTTAAAAAAAATGAAAGTAGCAAAATAGAAGGAGAAATATAAAAATTGGTATGTTGGACGAAAAAAAAAAAAAAGAGATTTTAGAAGAAAAATTTAGTGAATGGGAAAAATTTTTGGAGAGAAAAATTTGAAATAAATTTAATTAATATTACTTTAATGGGGATTTTTTAGAATTACCACATATACCTAACTTTTTTAATTTTTAATTTTTTAATATAGTTTGAATTTTGAAAAACTTAAAAAGAGATAAATAACTATTTTTTTGAAAAGTTTCGAATTCAAGAAAATTTTAAATATTTTTCTATTTACTAAGAACAACTTTTTCCATATATATTATGAGATATCATATAATTTTAGGAGACTAAATAAAGATTTAAATTTAAAAAAAATTAATTAGATTAAATAAAGATTTGAATTTTTTGTCAATTTATATATTTTATTATCATTCATTAAACTAACTATAAAAATAATTTTAATTAAGTATGAGTGAAAGGTGACAAAATATTAGTTAAAATAATTATGAATATAGTTTTGAAAAGAGAAATGTAATTTTGGACTCTTTTTATTATTTTGTTGAACTAAAAATTTGAAATCATAACGGAACGAATGTTTTATTAAATTAAGCTTAAAATTATTTTTAAATTCAAATATTTAAAGTAGGTATTAAAAATAATAAAATTAAGTATTAAAAATCAGTATTAAAAAAAGTAAAAATATTTTGATTGAAATATAATTTTTTGAAATTATAAAGAGTGAATACTTTTTTTTTAAATTTAAAAATGTGAATTGAAATTAGCTCTTTGTAAGAAAATATAATTTATTAAATAATTTTATTTAATAAATTATATATATTATTATCATTGAGTGAAATAATTATCAAAAATAATAAAATAGTGAGTGCTTAATATTTTTTAATTTAAAAATATAAAAATATGAAAAATAATATTTAATATGATTTGCTTTTGAAGTAATGATTAAACAATTAAGAAATTAATTTTAAATATGAACAATATTAAAGTAAGATATTTGGAATTATAAATACATAAATGTATAGTTTTTAAAAATAAACTGATTAACTTACCTTAAGAAAATTAAATTATATTATGATATTTATAATGTTAGACAATAATATTAAAAATATGAAAATTAAGTAAATATTAATATTAAATTATAACTTGTAGGTTCTTTAAAAATATAAATTAAAATTAAGTTATAATAAATTAACTTATCTTAAGGAAATTAAATCATATTATGATATTTATAATGTTAGACAATAATATTAAAAATATGAAAATTAAGTAAATATTAATATTAAATTATAACTTGTAGGTTCTTTAAAAATATAAATTAGAATTAAGATATAATAAATTGACTTATCTTAGGGAAATTAAATTATATTATGATATTTATAATGTTAGACAATAATATTAGAAATATGAAAATTAAGTAAATATTAATAAAATAATATAATTTATTAAATAATTTAAATATATTATTATCATTTACTTAAACAATCATAAAAAATAATATTAATTAACGTTACCTTAATATTGAAATTAAATTATATTATAAATTTTTAAAATAAATTAATTATATTATGATATTAAAATTAATTAATATTACGTTAAGGAGATTAATTAATGTTATCACCTTACCGAAATTAATTAAATTATATAATGAACATTACCTTAGGGAAATTAAATGATATTATGATATTTATAATATTAGACAATAGTATTAAAAATATTAAGATTAAGTGAATATTAATATTAAATTATAACTTGTAGGTTCATTAAAAATATAAATTAAAATTAAGTTCTAATAAGATAATATAATTTATTAAATAATTTAAATATATTATTATCATTTACTAAAACAATCATAAAAATAATATTAATTAACGTCACCTTAATATTGAAATTAAATTATATTATAAATTTTTAAAATAATTTAATTATATTATGATATTAGAATTAATTAACATTACGTTAAGGAGATTAATTAATGGTACTACCTTACCGAAATTAATTAAATTAATAAACGTTACCTTAGGAAAATTAAATTATATTATGATATTTATAATGTTAGACAATAATATTAGGAGCATTAAGATTAAGTAAATGATAATATTTAAGTTATATTAATATTAGTCAAAATATTCAATAATAAAGTAATATTAGGTAAATAATAATATTAAATTATAAATTTTAGGTTCATTAAATATTAATATTAGTTAAAATATTAAATAACGAATTAGAATATTGATAATATAATTAATTTAGGTCAAATTACATTGTTTCAATTAGTAATGTAATGGCTGGTTACTCAAATTATTGAAAATAGTTTTATTATTTGAAATCATAATTTGATTTATGTTATAATGAGCAAATATTGAATTGTTCATAATATCTATTGTTAATTTATTTAATTTGTATCGTATTATTTTATTTGTTGTATATTTGATTTTTGGATAGTTTATTTAAGTGTTATTTTTTTAAATAACAATAATTAATTCTAATCCTTGGGACCAATCCAAAAGTAAACCCCTAATCTTGCCTGGGCCAAATCCAATATCTTTCTTGAGCCCAGTCCAATCCAATATCTTTCTTGGGTCCAGTCCAATCCAATATGAATACGATAAGAAAATTAGGTCAAATAATAATATTATAGTATTATCTTTAGGTAATTTACGTAATAATATAGTAATTACTTAGACAAGCAGCAGTAGTTAATTAATAATATTTAATTAGTTCAGTTACTAATTAAAAGTAAACCCCTAATCTTGCTTGGGCCCAATCCAATATCTTTCTTGGGTCCAATCCAATCCAATATGAATACGATAAGAAAAATAGGTCAAATAATAATATTATAATATTATCTCTAGGTAATTTACGTAATAATATAGTAATTAATTAGACAAGCAGCAGTAGTTAATTAATAATATTTAATTAGTTCAATTACTAATTAAAAGTAAACCCCTAATCTTGCTTGGGCCCAATCCAATATCTTTCTTGGGCCGATTGGGCCCAATCCAATCCAATATGAATACGATAAGAAAAATAGGTCAAATAATAATATTATAATATTATCTCTAAGGTAATTTACATAATAATATAGTAATTAATTAGACAAGCAGCAGTAGTTAATTAATAATAAAATTATTGCCTAAGCCTAATTCATATCTAATTCACAATCCCCCAATCTTTCTTGGACCCAAACCAATATCCTGGTTGGGCCAAATCAAATATGTTAAATTCGTAACAAATATACAATCTCCCTAATCTAACTTGGGCTTGTTATCAATATGCTGTTTAGGGCCCAATGAAAAATATTTGTAAATACTTTATTCTAAGTTAGAAAAGAAACAGACATTGAGATCTACTTTATTTTATTCATTTGCATACATTTGTGAAACTTAGACCCGTTTGAGAATCTCGTACGTCACCCGTTTGGTCATCCCTAGGGAACGGATTAGGTCTTCGACCAGATTCGTTGTTCTTTCGATGAACATGCGGGGATTGACGTACGCGATTCTTGAATTGTCCAGTTTGGACAGTTTGGGAATGCAATTATCCATCCTGCCTTCAACAACTCATGAACTGTCCTATGTTAGATGAAGTTTCGGTTGACATCCTGTTGTTCTCCGGGTGCATACACAAGGTACGACTGATGTCGTCTGTGTGTCGTGTACTTGGAGAACCACGCAGACATGCTTCCGAAATTTTATCTAATTAGGGGACAAAGGCATTGAGTTGTTGAGTGCAAGTTGGATCGTGCATTCTCGAATGGGATAGGACCAACCACCTTGTAATGAGGAGGTGAAGTTTAAGACTAGGTATTTTGCATATGGCACTACTTTTTAGAGTAATGACCTCTTATCCTTTTGGGACTCCGCAGACACTCTAAGCGAGATAGACAAGAGTTGGATTGATTTGCCGAATAGGATGTCCACGGAGTATATGGAGGGGATTAATCAGTTTATTGTATTCACCAATGGGTTTCCCAGTGAGTACATTAGTTATCCCTGCAGAAAGTGTGCTAACCAGTATTATTATACACAGGAGGTTGTCAGGGAGCATCTGATCCGTAATGGGTTCTTGAAGCAGTATAAATATTAGACTCTCCATGGAAAAGAGTATACCCACTCTCTTCTGGATAAAACCGTTGAGGTGAAGGCGAGACTACAGAGAAAGCTAATCCAATACTCGCGATGCTAGCTGATATCGCGTGTGGATTGACACATGAAGATAGCGGTGCTGGTATTAATCTAACGGGTGGAACCAGTCCCCGCTCGGGTACGGCTGACGAGTCATTGAGATATTTTGAAGTACTCGACGATGCGCAGACAGAATTATATCCTGGATGTAAGGAATTCAGTAAATTGTCATTCATCGTTGAGTTGTTACATTTGAATGCATTGAAACACTGGTCGGATACGTTGTTTGACATGCTTCTGTAGTTGCTCCGTAGGGTTTTACCAACGGGAGCTAAGCTTGCTGATTCGTACTACCAGGCACGCAAGTTAACTGAGAATTTGGGATTCACACACCAAACTCTGATGTATGTCCTAATAGTTGCACGTTGTTTTGGAATGAGAATGGCAACCTCGATACGTGTACCGTGTGTGGGGTTTCGAGATAGAAGAATGTTGGTAGTATCCAAACTCGGCAGAATCGTTTGGGTATTTCAAACCGTGGTAAGCTTGTGGCTGCAAAGCAAGTGCGCTATTTCCCACTTAGGCCACGACTGAAGAGATTTTTCATGTCATCCAAGATCTCTAAACTAATGACATAGCATGCCGAGAACAGCGGGGAGGATGGGAAGTTATCCCATCCAGCAAACTCTCTGGTGTGGAAGGATTTTGATCAAAGACACCCTGAATTTGCTACCGATTCTCGCAGTGTGCAGCTTGGTTTGGTTGCTGATGGATTTAACCTATTTTCAGGCATAACTGGGGCAACTCACAGTACGTGGCCTATACTGTTAGTTCCATATAATCTTCCACCTTGGCTGTGCATGAGGTAACCAGTAGTCATCCTATCAACATTGATTGATGGACCTAAAGGTCCTGGGGATAAAATAGACATTTGTATGTAACCATTGATTGAAGAGCTTAATGAATTATGGGCTGACGGTGTGATGACGTTTGACTCAACAAGAAATGAAATGTTTAAACTACGAGCAGCATTACTATGGACAATTAACGACTTCCCTGCGTACGCTAACTTATCTGGTTGGAGCACGAAAGGAGAGTTCGCATGTCCTTGTTGCAATCAGAACAAGAAGTCAACTTGGCTAAAGTATGGTAGAAAGTGGGCGTACATAGGTCATAGACGCTTCCTACCTCCGTTGCATAGGTTTAGGAAGGACAGAGTCTCGTTTGACGGCACTCGAGAGTTTGGTTCGGCACCACGAGTAATGACCGGGGTTGATTTGCTAGCCCAGATGGAGTGGGAGCAAATACGAACAGTATATGACTTTCATGATCTGTTAGCCCCCCCGCTGCCATCTATTTCTGGTGCAAATAGGAACCGAACCCATAATTGGAAGAAGAAAAGTATTTTTTATGAGTTGCCCTGTTGGAAAGACAACTTACTCAGGCACAACTTGGATGTCATGCACATTGAGAAGAATGTTTGCGATAATATATTGTGGATGATCCTTGGTGTTAAGGGGAAATCAAAGGATAATGCTAATGCTCGACGTGATTTGCAGAAGATGGGATTGAGAACTCCATTGCACTTGCAGGCGGGAGAGTCCAATGCGGCATATATGCCACCTACACAATACACAATGAGCAAGGAGGAGAAGGATGCGTTCTTGTTAATTCTGAAAGACGTGAAGGTACCTGATTGGTATTGCTCAAATATTTCGAAATGAGTGAGCATAAGCAAACGGACATTACAAGGTTTGAAAAGTCATGACAACCACATCCTGCTTCAATAGTTGCTACCTATAGCAGTAAAGAATTGTCTGCCTAATAATGTTATACAACCGTTGATCGAGCTCAGAAACTTCTTCAGGCAATTGTGTTACAAAGTAATTTGTACAGAAGATTTGAAGGGTCTGTAGGACAGGATTGCTTTAACACTGTTTCATCTGGAGAAAATTTTTCCACCGACATTTTTTGATGTCATGGTTCATTTGACCATACACCTAACTGAAGAATCCCGACTTGGTGGCCCTATCCAATTTAGGTGGATGTATCCGATCGAGCAGTATATGAACACATTAAAGAGGTATGTGTAGAACAAAATTCGACCGGAGGCATCCATAGCTAAAAGATATTTGATGGATAAGTGCATCAATTTTTGTGCTGCATATCTAAACAATGATGTCCAAACAAAGTTTAGCAGGCCGGAATGGATAAATAAAGGCCCTATTGGGGAAGGCACGTCATTTGATCTCAACCACATTGAGTGGATCCAAGCTTATCGATTCATGCTCTTCAACACCCAATCAGTTGTGCAATTGACCCAGTAAGTCATGTTTTTGTAGTAGAGAAAGTTAATTACACAATATTTGTAATAAAAATCGTGTTTATTCTCAATCCAATTTGATTTGCATTGCAGGAGACACATAAACGAGCTGAAACGGAACATGCCTCATGCAACAGACAATCAAATTCGAATGTCCCATTATCAATGTTTTTATGACTGGTTTAAGAACTACGTACGTGTTAAATATTTTCATATAGTTTTATATATTTTTCAAAGCACAATGAATTTATGTTTAATTAATTCATTATAATTTACATTCTACAGGTATACAATTTACGAAGTACTACCGATTCTATTTTGACCGATGAAATAAATCAGTTAGCTGATGGTCCTTACACGACAGCCCAACGTTACACAGCTTGTATCATCAATGGGTTTCGATTTCGCATCAAGGAAGTGGATGATAAGCGAGTTACACACAATAGAGGCATCGGTTATCCATCTGTTGATGGTAGTTACTACTACGGCCAACTGAACGACATTATTGAAATTGTTTATAATCGCGGTCTAAGATATTTATTATTCAAGTGTGTCTGGGTTGATCCAATTTGTGGGGTTAAAACTGATAAGTACCAATTTAAATTGGTCAATTTCAACAATTTGTTACACCGAGATGGACGAATAGAAGCTGAACTGTACATACTAGCATCCATGGTAGAGCAAGTTTACTACGTTGGCGATCGAGTCAATCCCAACTGGCAAATTTCAGTTAAAATGTCAAGGAGGGGAGTGCATCAAATCAACTGCGATGAGCCAAATATTGATCCATTCGCCCAACAAACTCTTGACGAAGATGCAATCGTCCAACGTGATGAAGATGTTAATTGGGTTAAGGACACAGTCGAAGGAGATACGATTGATTTACATACCTAATACAGGGTTGTGTACTTTTTTATCCGAACAAGTAGATTTCACATTTAGTTTTCTTTGTATTTGAAATTGTAATAAATCTAAATTATGAACAGTTAGGGAGCCATGTTCGGACGCTCTAGGAAGAGGACTAGTCCTAGGACGATGGCTGAGCGCCTTGGCCTATCCTGTGGCGGCAGTAGCTCAGCAGATGCTATCCCACCATCACCCCCATATCCACGCGTCCTTCAGTGTCTGGTTATACAGAGGGAGGTAAAGTTCGTTCAGTTTCAAATTTTATCTTATCCAACCACGGTGATTATATTCCGTATAGACTTATCGCGTAACAATTTGTTTGATACAGATTCTCCCACTTTGAGTAGGCTTTCGAGGTCTAGCAGATGGCCCTCGAAGGGTCCACTGCGGCTCTCAGTGGATGACCGTTCAGTGGAATGACACGTCCCATCCAGTGGGGAAGGATGGATGGTCTTTGATTTCACAGCTCAGACATTTGGTCCAGAATCCGATCAGATTCCCGTTGACCGCCCTCGAGTGGGATCGTTTCGTAGATTCTACGTTCGAGGGTCTATGGACCGAGGTGCAGGAATGAAAATTTTCAATTTTATTTGTACGTGGTTTATCTATTGAAACTTGTAACATAAATAATATTCTACAATTTGTTATTTTTTAGGCCAATGTAGTTGATGTTCCTCCAAACTTCCGGGACGTTATGTTCGCCAAGTGTCGGAAGATGTGGAAGGATCATAAAAATAAGATTAAAGATAAATACTGGAAGGGTCATGAGAATGACCCTGACATCTTCCAGCGGGTCCCACCGGGCGTTCTTTCCTACCAGTGGGCTGAGCTCGTCAGGTATTGGTCGAGTCCCGAGGCACAGGTGAGTAGATTGCAAGTTGATTTTTTTTTTCTTAAGTTTTGATGTTATAATGCGTAAATTATAAAAACTAATCGAGAAAAACTTAAAATAGGCGGAGGCCTAGAAGAACTCGCGAAATTGAGAAATGCAAGGGCCGGGCCACAAAGAGGGGACTCGACGCTTTTCTCAAGTTCGCCACGAGGTAAAAACGTTAGCTTACCACGTCAATAGCGACTTTTTTATTTTCATATTTAATGATAGTAACTTATTAACATAAATTACCTTTCAACAGAGGACAGAGGGGGGCCTGAGGACAGATCGGATGTCCATGTGGTTGGTGACTCGACGTACTAATTCGCCGAAGGTTTAGGCCATACAGGTAACTAATTTTAATATTTTGTCCAACTGAACATATAATTGAATTTTGCGTTAGATAATATAGTTACTTATCTTGTTTTTTCCGTCTCGGCTTGTTTGCAATAGGCGCAATTTAATGCACGTTTAAACGAGCTACCGCCAGATGAGAGGGAGTCCGAGGAGAAGAGGGACGAGATATTTTTCTCCATTGTCGGACGCGATGGTCATGGATACACGCTTACGTGGGGCACGGGTATTCCACGCCGATCCATTGCACGAGCAAAGTCATCTTCTCAGGCCAGACGTCGCGACTAGTATCTACTCTAGACCCTTCGAGCTGAGATGGACGAGCGAGAGGCATCACTTCGGGCCGAGATGATGGCTGAGATAGAGAGGCACCTCTCTCAGAGTCAGAGCCATCCACCTCCTCCTCCTCAGGTTAAAATTTTTATTTTTCGTTACTATTACTCATTAAAATTTTATAAATTTATTTGTTCATGTCTGTTTATCACGTTCTAATTTCGTTATTATTCCATTGTAGGATCCGGACGATGGCGGATGGCCCTCTTGGACTAGATTAGGATGATTAGGATCCATTTGTATATATTTTGATCAGTACATTTATATATATTTTAGTTTTTGTATTTTGAACATTTACATATAATAAAATTTTGTTTTAATTGCAATCTAATTTGATATTATGTTTCTATATATATAATCATGATCAGGAGCTATGTTTGTTTTTTTGATTGATTTTATGAAAAAATTGTTTAGTTCAATGTGCAAATTAATAAAAATATAAGTAAATTAAATTAAATTAAATTTGAATTTATACATAAATAAATAAAATATAATAGTTATTATAAATAATTAGCAAATATTAAATAAATAATTATTATAAATAAATAATAAATAATTATTAAATAGATAATTTAAATAATTTGATTCAGTAAAAATAAATTATTGAGATTTATAATTAGATTCTACTATAAAAATAATATATAAAACCACTTATTGCGACCACTTCAAGCGGTCGCTGATACACCAAAAGGGTCGTTAATTCCTCGGTGCCAAATGGCGCCAAATAACCTTGGTTTCTTGGGGGTAAGTATTAGCGACCGCTTGATAATATTAGTGAACCGCTAAGCTGTCGTTAATATTTCGCGTCACTTGGCGCCATCTCTAAGCATTTCTGCGCCAAAGTAATAGCGACCGCTACTAGCGGTCAGCTAATTTCCTGACGTTTTTCCCCCCAGCAGTCGTAGCAGCGGTTGCAAAAAACTTAGTGACTGTTTTGATGGTCGCTAATACTTTTTAGCGATGACCCAAATGCGACTTGCTTGAGGCGGTCGCTAAACCGTCGCTAATACTTTTAGCAGCCGTTTTTTCATTTTTAGCGACCGCTTGTGGCGGTCGCTAATACTGGTCTTTCCAGTAGTGCATGTTGCACTTAAACTCTATTTCACACATCGTACAGGCATTTGACCATTGGTGTGACATGTGTGAATAACTCATGACATAAATAGTAGGGTGATTCTTGGAATTCTTATTTATTACTAGTTATGTATGGTCAAAATTTTGAAACTATGTTTCGTTTTTGTGTTTGCGAAAATAAAACTTGGAATGAATTGATCAAGAATACACATTATACCTTATTATTTTGTCAATTCATGTCAAAAAGGGGGGAGATATAGTTAAGGGGAAGAATGCTTGAAAAGGGAAAAAAGATTGAAAAGAATTTTGTTTATTAAGGGAGAGAAAGAATTTTGTTCATTAAGGGGAGAGAACAATCATTTTGTTTAAAGTTAATATTTGTGTCAATTAATTAAGGAGGAAAATACTTTGTTCCATTTTTTGTTATAGTTTCATTTAATTCCACATGATGCCTCGATCGTTTTGTTCAAGTATGGAGCAAATAGGTTCTATAATCATAATATATTGATCAAGGAAGAGTCTACTAAGGCCTTTTTAAAAAATAAGATGAATTCGTTTGTAATTTCGCATATTGAGTTTTGACGTGGAATTGCCAAAGGGAGAGATTGTTAAGGCCAAAATTGTAAATTGGCAAATCCATAGGTCAAAGATAGTGTTTTGTAATATCTAGACTTAATGTAGGCTAAGACACTACAATCTTGAGTCAAGTAGAAGTGTAAAGGCCTCAGGTAAGACTGTTTGCATAATACTAGAAATCCTGAAGAAGCCAAACAAGGTTCAGATTTGATTTATGCAGGAAGACCGCAGGAAGGTCGAACTTTGGCATTAGAAAATCCCGAAAGCTGAATTCATAATTTTAGCCATACGAGAAGATCACACTGATTTGCGGGATGGCCGTGGGAAGCCCGTGGGTGTGCCCTTCTCGCGAGGTAGGCTATTTCAGCCTATTTTGATTGGTTTGAGCCCTAGCCGCCTTAGTTTGTCTATATATATCTTCTAGGTGTCTTGAGGGTTACGGGCAAAGAGAATAAACATGAGATTGGAAGTTTGAAGGTTCAATTATTCTCTCCATTACTTAGCCAAGATGTTCATGTTCAATCCAAAGGAGTTCGGGTTTGAGGTTTGTAGATGCTGAGGATTCAACACACTGTAGATTCAGCAAAGCTACTGAGGAGTCATATCGTGCATTCGAGAAGTCAAAGGGCTTTCACTAAATGAGCTGGTGAATCGAGGAGTCAAGCAAACGTCAACAAGAGTATAGAGTCGAAAAGTCGATCTGTCGAGAGTTTGAGTTTGTAACCAACGTTTGATTTTAGTGAAAGTTTTGTTTGAGGTTTCCCTTTGTGGGTTTCTTTGTTCCTTCTATCCTGCCTTCTTCATTCTTGTGTGTATGATTGTTTGATTAAGATCTCCATCAGCATATCACGAAATTTCACTTTGAATTTGTCAATTTTTTAGATTTGAAAATGACATATGAGATAGCAAATTCTGTTACTCTTCCAATTGTAGCACCAGTCACTATGGCGAGAAATTGAAAAAATTCAGTAGTGTAGATTTCAAAGAATGGCAACAGAATATACTATTTAATCTCACTACATTGAATTTGACAAAATTTCTCAAAGAAGATGTGCTTGTGATCTTCCCTCAATGATAGAGAGAAGCGGATACACCCCAAGTGGAAGGTAATCAGTTGTAGCAATTTAAATTTATAAATGGTGAAATACCACTCGTACCTACAAGGAGAGGAGTAGTGAACTCACGATTCTTCTTCTCTTAATTGTTTGGTGTCACACAAGAAAAATTAAGAAAAAAAAGTTTTGAATTTTGAAAATGAAACCTACCTAAGAATTTGTCAAACACCTATGAGACTGCAATAAAATCCAATTTGAAATATGTAATGAAAAGTTTAATGAAACTAAAAATGACTACAAAAAGATCTTGGATCAAACTAATTCAAGTAGTGATTTCTATAACTTTTCAAGGAGAACAATAACTAGTCAATTTGGTTGTAAAATAAAATTCACTTGGTTGAATATCTAGATCAAACACTTAGAGCACAATAACCTATATAAAATAATAAGAGTCTTAGGTAGCAATCCACATACAAAATCTTTAAGATCGGCTCCAACTTAGTAACTCGCATATAATGTACATAGAATATACAATCAAGGGTTAATCTAATAACATCAAGTAGTAATTTTAGAGGATCAAAATAAATTAATCATCATTCATTACATATCTAAAGGAATTTGAACATTGAAGCACAATTTAGAACAATGATCAAAATAATTTGAGTATGAAGTTAAGTTCTTGTAATTGAAAATTTAAATCAAACACTTAGAGTGCATAGGATATAAATAGTATGTGCAAGATTTATATCAGCAATCTATATACAATTTTCCCAATAAAGTGCATGAGAATTCTAAATAGAAACTCACATATATTTTATATAAGCTATACAAACAAGATGAGATTTATAATTATCAGCTAAAGATTTCAACAGATCCAAACTATTTAATCATCATTCGTAGAGGTAAAACCCAAAATACCTTGAAAATCCACATACATCTCATATTTTCCTTGATTTGAATCCAAGCAAGAAGACTACTCACTCATAGATGCAGAGAAATTAAAACTTGAATTTAATTGAAGCATCTTTACAAGAACAATTTGAAAAAGAAAGTAAAACTTTCTAGAAAACCAAACAAAGATTCACTTTCTCCCTCTACAAATGTATATATGTGTGTAACCAACTCAAATCCTCAGGTCTTCTTCTCTTATATAGTACAAACTAGTTAGCTAAAATGACCAAAATGCCCTTAGGAATAATGAAAAATTACAAAGTTTCTACAGAAACTCGCATGGTTTGAATAAAGGTTCATACCATGCTTCCATACTTAGACAAATTTCAAAATTTTGAAGTTGCTACTCTTTTGTTGTTCAAACAAAGGTACGAACAACAAAGGTGCGAACAAGGTATGGTTCAAACCTTTGTTCACACCACTTCAAGCCTTAGACAATTTTTTAGGGCTTTTTGATGCTTCACCTTCTGTCGTTTGAACCTAAATTCGTACCATATCCTCAACACTTCATTTCTTTGTCCCTTTTAAGCTCTTTTCCCTCCTCTTTTTGCCTCACATTCAATAAGACTTCTTCCACTTGCATTTTTATGTTGATTTGGCCTCCAATTGCATAAAATTATTTCTTGAAAATTACAATCAAGACAAAATATAAGTGTATAGGAAGTATACAATAAAATCAAGTTTTAAATGAATATATTTATACAATTAGCACATCAAAAAGGGGTATAAATATACAATATTATGTGCTAAACAAGATGTGCCACATCTGGATGAGAATAAGACTGACAATCACATTGTGGTGGTGGTTGAGGCATGGAAACATGTCGATTTCCTATGCTGTAACTATATCATCAATGAATTGGACAACATAGTTGTATAATGTGTATAGTCTAATACAAACATCTAAGGAACTCTGGGAATCTTTAGATAGAAAGTATAAGACAGAAATTGCCAGTTTAAAGAAATTCATAGTTGGCAAATTTCTTGAATACAAAATGATTGATCCAAGAAGTGTGATTAGTCAAGTTCAAGATCTCCAAGTAATCATATATGAGATACATGCTTAAGGAATGACAATCAATAAGTCATTCCGAGTTGCTATAATAATTAAGAAATTACCACTAACTTGGAAGAAATTTAAAAGTTACCTAAAGCATAAGCACGAGGAGATGAAATTGAAAATCTTATTTTGAGATTAAGGATAGAGGATGATAACTGCATTTCTAAGGAAAGAAGCAGATATCAGCACATGGTGTCTAAGTCTAATGTAATAAAGCAAGTGAAAAATACCAATAATAAGAAAAGGAATTACATTTGAGAAAGCTCAAGGGTTGGTAGTTTTAAAAAGGTTTCAAGGCAAATGTTATGCCTGTGAAACTAGGGCATCGAGCAAAAGACTACTGTATGTGGAAAGCTTAAGTGCCTTTTACAAAAAGGAAGAAACCAAATTAAGCTAACATAACAAAAGTGGAAAGTCATGTAGATGATATGCATCTTTCAGCAATTGTTTTTGAAGTGAACCTAATTGGAAGTAATCTAAAGCAATGGTGGGTGGACACTGGAGCCACTTGTCACATTTCTACTAATAGGTTGATGTTCTCAATTTACAAAGTTATGGAATAAGAACAATTATATATGGGAAATTTAGCAACTTCCAAGGTTTAAGGACATAGAAAGATCATGCTAAAAATGACTTTAGGAAAGGTGTTTATTCTTAATGATGTACTTCATGTGCCTGATATTCATAAGAATCTGATTTTAGGGTCAATATTAAGCAAGAAAAGGTTTAGACTAGTTTTGGAATTTGATAAGTCTGTACTAACTAAGAATGGTTTGTATGTTGGAAAGGGATACATGCTCGATGGCCTTTTTAAACTCAATATATTGACTATTACACCTAAGTTAAATAAAATTAAATCTTTTATTTACTTGCTTGAGCCTGTTGATGTTTGGCATGGTAGATTAGGACATATGAATTTTGGCACTTTACGTAAATTAATAAATTTAAATATTTTACCAAAACTTACCATTAAAATGGAACATAAGTGTGAGACTTGTGTTGAAGCCAAATTGGCTAAAACTTCATTTCATTCAATTGAAAAAAGTATTGAATCTCTAGAATTAATTCACACATATATTTGTGATTTGAAATTTGTTTAAACTAGAGGTGGTAAAAAAGTATTTCATTACTTTATTAATGATTGTACAAGATACTATTACGTATATTTGCTAAGAAACAAAGATGAAGTATTAGAAATGTTTATACAATATAAGAATGAAGTTGAAAACCAACCTAATGGAAAGATTAAAATGCTAGGAAGTGATAAAGGTGGTGCAAAATTTTGTGCTAAACATAGCATTATTCATCAAACAACTGCACCTTACTCACCTCAACAAAATGAAATTGCTGAGCGAAAAAATAGAACTTTAAGAGAGATAATGAATTCTATGTTAATTAGTTTTGGTTCACCTTGGAATTTGTGGGAGGAAGCTTTGTTTTCCTTAAATTATGTTCTCAATAAGATACCTCAGAAAAACTTGGGCAAAACTCCTTAAGAATTATGGAAAGGACAAGAACCTACCTATAAGGACTAAAATTAGACATAAAACTATTGATTGTATATTCATTGGATATGCTTATAACAGTAGTGCATACCAATATTTTTGTACATAAGTCTGATAATTTTGAGATACATGAGAATACCATTATTGAGTTTAGGAATACATCATTCTTTGAAATATATTTCCCTCTAAAATTACATAAGAATTAAGTTTCCTTAAAGAATTTATAAAAGTATAGCTACAAATTGAAAAAAGAAAATGAAGCTGAACCTAGACAAAATAAAAGGGTAAGGACTGCTAAATCCTTTAATCTGGTTTTTTTAACCTTTTTGTTAGAAAAAGAACCTCAGAGTTTGAAAGAAGCAATGTCTACTCCTAAAGCACCTTTATGGAAAGAAGCCATTGACTATGAAATTGAATCCATCATTAATAACCACACTTAGGAACTGGTGGATCTTCCGCCAAGGAGTACCCTTAGGTTATATATAGATCTTCAAGAGGAAGATAAAAGTTGATGAACCCATTGATAAATACAAGACAAGACTTGTAGTCAAAGGCTATAGATAAAAAGAATGAATAGATTATTTTGACATATATTCGCATGTTACAAGAATAACATTCATTTGTATGTTAATTGCTTTTGTAGCATTATATAATCTTGAAATACATCAAATAAATGTAAAGCCAATTCTTGAATGGGGAATTGAATGAAGAAATTTACATAGAACAACCTGAAGGATTTATAGTTCCAGGCCAAGAAAGTAAAGTATGAAGTATGCAAACTTGTTAAGTCCCTTTACAGACTTAAACAAGCACCTAAGTAGTGGCATAAAAAATTTGACAATGTTATGATGTCAAATGGTTTTTGCATTAATTAATGTAATAAATGTGTTTAGGTAAAAATCATTTCAAATGGATATATCATTATATATTTTTATATTTTTATGTGGATGGTATGATTATCATAGGTAGCAATAATGATATCATTAATGCTACTAAGAAAACATTAACTAGTAAGTTCAACATGAAAGACTTAGGTGTTGTAGATGTTATACTTGGTGTGAAAATCACCAAAACATCTGGTGGATATACTTTATCTCCATCACATTATATCAAGTAGATACGGGATAAATTTACTAGAGATAATAGCAATATTACGTAACCACCTATTGATATGAATCTTTATCTCACAAAGAATATTGGAAATTGCATATCAAAATTGGAATATTCATGAATAATAGGCAGTTTAATTTATCTCATAAACTACACTCAGTTCAAATATCACCTACTCAGTGAGAAAGTTGAGTAGATATACTAGTAATCCATGGATAGACCACTAGAAGGCAATAGTTAGAGTACTTAGATATCTAAGATGTACTTCTAACTATGGGTTGCACTATATAAGATATCTAGCTGTATCATAAGGGTATAATGATGCTAATTAGATTTTTGACAGTAAAGAAACTAAGTCCACTAGTGGATATGTCTTTACACTTGGGGGTACAGCTATTTCATGGATATCCTCTAAACAAACATGTATAGCCAGATCTATTATGGAATTTGAGTTTATAGTATTAGATAAGGTTGGAGAAGAAGCTGATTGGCTTTGTAATTTTTTGGAGGACATTCCTATGTGGCTGAAACCCGCGTTTTCTATTTGCATACATTATGATAGTCAATTAGCAATAGAAAGGGCAAAGAATAATTTGTATAATGTCAAGTCATGACATATATGTCGTAGACATAATACACTAAAATAGTTGATCTCTAATGGAATAATATCCATTGATTATTTAGGATCGAAGGATAATACTGTTGATCTTTTAACTAAAGGCTTAACTAGAGATCAAGTGTATAATTCATCGAGGGGAATGGGTTTAAAGTCTATAAATTGAGAATCGCAACAACGATAACCTAACCTAGCTGACTGGAGATCCTAAAATCTAGGTTCAAAGGGACAACCAAATTGTGGGGGCACTCGTTGAGATCACTAAGGAATTATTTCTTATAACCTTTCATATGATAAAATGAATAGTGACGACTTGATCCGTGTGTTAGGATAAGCCTTACTTTTAATGATCCTTATATCTTGGAAGTCTAAGTAGAGTATGATAGAATACTATTAATAACAGATCACTTATATTGAGTGTAAACATCTGCTTCTATGAGAATAGATAAGGCTACATTCTCTAGAGCATTCAAAGAAATTTCCAAGCATGTCTAGGGCCAAAATGGACAGAATCAAAAGAACCAAACTTTGTAGGAAATGAGCTATGTGAATATTATTGTCTTGGTATATACAAAAACTGAATAGTTCAAGACATCAAGTTCACTAGTTAGCAAACAAACCAGGTAATATATACAAGGGAAGGTTCAAAGCCAAAAGCTACCTATCTTGATGCAGTAACTTTTCATTGTACTTTATGCCGAGTCTGCATCTACATTTGCATTTCAGCCATTTCATTCATGTGGGGGATTGTTGGATTCGTGGTTTTAACCATGATTTTTTGCAAACTTTAAGCCAATAATTATGTAGGATCCACATATAATTAAATTTAGATCAAAGGTGGAATTAAAAATATTCCAAGTGAACTTCATAATTTTATATTCAATTGTTCAAAACTATGAATTAATTAAATGAAAATTGGTTTCAAATTAAGGACCATGGCAATATGATAAGTGGGTTTGTCCTATATTGAAAAAACTATGAAATAATTTATAATTTTATACATGCCAAGGTTGGAGAAAGGGGAGAGGCCCAAGGGATACCTATGTATGATAAAGGGGGAAGACCTATATGGTTTAGCCCATATCCCTTATGTGGGTTGCCTGCTCGGCCAAAATTAGGCTTAGGTTCGAATTGGGTTAAATGACGCAAAGGGTGACCCGCTTTTTTTAAGTTTTAACTAATAGAATTTTCTATTATTCCTCCAATAGATACACTTCCTCTAACCCTCTAAACAAACATGTTTGTTTTTCCAGCAGCCATGTCTACTGACCAATGGTTGTTCACATTTTCTTAAAAGGTACTTTTGTTGCCTATTTAAATCGTCATTTTACATAAAAAAAAATTGATCGATTTTTTTACATAATAACCTTGCATACATACAACAGTACAAACATAGTTTTGGTTCACTGGTACACACAAAATTGTTACTTTGTTTTGTATGGGTGATCATTTTATCCTGGGAGGCTAACATTTGTTGAAATTGGAAACATTTGTGGAGGAAGAATTTAGTCTTTAAAACATAGTGTATAACACTAGACTTGATCAAAGTGCATTTAACTTTATTTTTCTATTTTTCTTTAAAATAATGACTGACATGAAATATATCAGCCCATGCATCATGTACAGTGTCAAAAGAAAAAGAAGCGTGCTCAATTACCTTTAAAGGGTGCTCGACTGGAGCTAAACTATGCTCTACTAGCTCTAAAGTGTGCTCGAATAGTCTAAGGGGCCCCAACTCTATGGTAGCATGGTCCAATGGTGGAGAACTCTGGTCCTTAGGCATGATCATTTGTGTCATCCAATAATCCAATGTCATCATCTGCTGATGAACTATCTAGCGATAGGATAGGACCAACTATCTTGAAGGGACTATATGGTCATACGCTTGGGCCAATCATCAGTCCTCTACCCCTATTGTGCCGTCTAGCACCTAGAACGAGCACAGTATAAGATGAACCTACATTATCTCGAGCTAACCTAGGTTTGGGATGTCTCGGTGGTGCCCGTAGTCTCTTCTCATGGTTCAAGGCCCTGATCACTATACCACTAAGTTGTTGTATCTCATAAATGAATCGTAGTACAGTCTAGAGATTAGTAGCTTGAGATGCCTCATTGGCTAGTTGGTGTGTGCATACTGCTACTTCGTCCTACATGTAAAAAAAATACAATTAAAATAATATTCCTTATTAAGGAGTAAAATATATTGTATACTAAAAAGATGACTATAGTTTGCTAAAATAGCTCTATCTGCACTAGCTACATGGTCCCCTATTACCAATGCAACCATAGGTGGTCCAATGACTACTCAAGTGACGGAACTATAGTGTTGCATATACGGATCACCAAATCTCATACGTCTAACAAAAGCCTCACCCCTAACCACGTGTTGCTTTCTTTCTATCCAAATGGCAATGTATGGTGTGTGGTGTAGGTCCTAATTAGAGTTAGGTCGACCCTTTCTATCAGTCGCATACAACTATCTATTTGTGTCATACGGCTCTAGCACCCCCGAGATAGCTTGAACTATCGCATGACACGTCTGGGCGAATGCAGCTTCATGATATCATAGCACTAGGTATTGCCCATGCCAATGGCATGAAATCATAATTTGACTTGTAAAGAACTCAAATTTAAATTTGTAATTGAAATAAATTTATATAAAAAATTATAAATATAACTTAGATACAATCTAAAATGAAAAAAATAAAAATAAATAATTCTATCATTAAATAAATAAAAAAGAGTATCAATATTTTTTGCATGGCACTCCCTTCTTATCTCGGGAAAAAAAAGAATACCATTCCACTCATCATCTGCCTCTCCCCATGCCACGTAAACAACCATCAAATCAACAAAATAAATTAAATGAATATTATTTTTAAAATTTAATTTAAGTACATTAAAATTAAATTTTAAATATTATTTTTTAAAATTTAGTTAACTTTGTTTAATATTCATTCATATAAAAAATCTAAAATGGAGAGAAAAATAAAAGTATATTTTTTATGTAAAATGACCAAAAAACAACTAAAGTGGAGAGGAAAAAATAATTCTGGACTAATAAATAAATTTAACAATTAAAAATATAACAAATTTAAATTCTTTAAAATTAATTATTATATAATAAATTAATTATTCTAATTTGTATGTATTTTAAATAAAAAAATTCAGTTTTCTAATGGCATTGGTACACTATTAATGAAATTCGTTCCGTGTTGCTACTTAAATATATATTTTTTTTATAATTTTGAGTTATTTTAATTCAAATCATTATTATATGTTTTTTAAAATATTTGACCACGGTTGAAAGTTGAGAGAGTATAAAATATATGATGAAAAAATAAATAATATAAAATATAGTAAACTGATATTTATAAAATTTAAAGAGATTTCGGATGTTTGATTATCAAAATTATCAATTTTTACTAAATTTTTTAAATTCAAACACATATTATTTTTTATTAAAATTTTTATGCTATTATTGTTTTTTTTTTCCAACCACACACTCACCCTGGATTTTTTTCACTACTGTAGAAAGATAACACAAATAGTATAAAAGTGAAAATATTTAAAATTAATTATTCTTATTTTACTTACCAAAAAAATATTCTTATTTATTTATTTTTGTTTGATGGACAAAAATTAATTAAAAATTATCAATTTTTAACCTTTTTTTACTTTTTTAATAAAATTTTAACTAAACATTCCTTTAATTAAAATCTGTCAAGTTTGGCCTACTAATTTTAATACACATTACTTTTATATATCAAATTTTAACTATTTTCCGTCAACATCTCTTTTTGTCTTACTTACTGCACCAAAAAAAGTCAGACTGCCTCTCTCTCACTGCACCCATTTTTGTCTCGGGAAAGACAAAAAAAAAGAATACCAACGGCCTCTCTCACTGCCCAACCCTTCCCCCACTCTCTCTCTCTCTCCCCAGCCGCCCTCTCTCTCCTAGCGACTGCCACACACACTCTCAGGAAAGACAAAAAAAAAAAAGTCAGCGGCCTCTCTCACTGCCTAACCCTTCCCCCACTCTTTCTCTCTCCCCCAGTCACCCCCTCTCACTCTCACTCCTTCTCTCTTCCAGCGATTGCCACGCACACAAATGTTACATCAATCCCATTAAAAAACTGAGTGAATTTGTAATATAGAATTACCTATGCTTAAAGGCACAAAAATATAATTTGGCCTACAAATAACTTAAATATATGTATGTATTTACAATTAATTATTAATTATTTATATAGTTAAATAGTAATTATTAATAATTTTTTATTTGAGTACATCAAAATTCGACAAATTTTGACAAATGTTTTAAAAAGTTTGACTGATATTTGTACCAAAAAGTTATATAAAATTCCAAAAATTTTAAAAATTTTTAACTAAAATTTTTTCACGTGTCAATTTAAAATTTTTATTAATTAGTGCAAAAGTAAACTCAAAAATTAATTATTATATAGTAAACAAAAATATTTATAAAACATTTATAAACATTTAATATAGATAGGTAATATAGATTTTAAAAACATTTATAAAAAATTTAATTTACCTTAAAAAAAACCCAACTTCCTAGCAAACCCACCTCAATTAAAGTATATGTTTTAAAAATCTAAATTGGAGACAAAAATAAGAGTGTATTTTTTGTAAAGTGACCGAAAAGACAAGTAAAGTGGGAGGAAAAAAATAATTCTGACCATTAAATAAATCCAATGGTTAAAAATATATCAAATTTAAATTCTTTAAAATTAATTATAATAATAAATTAATTATTCTTATTTATTATATTTATTTTCAAAAAAATTAATTTATCTTAAAAAAACCGTAACTTAAAAATTTAATCTATCTTAAAAAACCCTAAGTTCTCGACAAACCCACCCCACACCCCCCGACCCCCAACCCCCATGTAGCCCACCCCCCATCTCCACTCTCTGCCCGCGTGGCCCCACCCCCACTCTCTACCCCCTGACTCCCCCCACACTCTCTCTTTCTTTCTCTCTTTCTTTTCAGCCATGGCCCCCACGCCCCTCCCCATTTGACACACACATAAGTGTCAAATCAAGTTAGCTCCCTTGTATAATAGATAGTAGGGCCACATTACTGCACCAAATGTCAGACCCCTCTCTACAGTAAGCCAATAGAACACAGATTGAGGGTAGGCACACCACCTCATCTGCTCCTCTCGCATTAGTTACAATTGATCCGTACGCTCCTGTAGCTCCCAAGCATGGGAGGGATCAAGGTGCCCCTTCCATTGGCAACCTAATGGGTCACCTAGTAGCGCGACATCAACAGGTATATATGGTAGAAGCAATGGAAATCTAATAACTGATCGAAATATAAATAATCTCTCCAATGCCCACACCTGTCACAAACTAATATAATAATGTATTAAACATATATAAAAAACTTTTCGTTCATAAATGTGAATGAAAAAATTTAGAAAACTAAAAATAATACTTATAAGAGGGCAAGAGGCCCAGCAATATTAGACGTCCCCCTCTTGGAGACACAACACATCTCTTAATAAAGGCAAACTAGGGCAGCTACACCCCATGCGAGCCTGCCACATTGATCTAGGTTGAGTAAACAAATTATTTATAAAATTTAATTTTTATAAATAATTAATTTTTAATATTCTTGTTAAAAATATTATATAAATAACTTTATTTTAATTTTTAACATATTTTCTTGTATCAAACTAAGCTTAAGTGTTTTTGTCAAAATTTGTAAAGGATGATTTATGAAGGATAATTATGTCTATTCAAATTATATATAAGAATAGAAATTTGTAGTTTCACTTAGGCTCCTTTTGCAGGATAAAAAAAATAAAAAAACACAAACTTTTGGTACTTTAGGTGTTTGCAAAATACTAAAAGTTGTTAATAATCCTGTGTAGCAGATTGCTGACATATCAATTTTTTGGTAACTTTTGAATTGAATTAAAGTGAAATAACTATTATACTTCTCGTGCAACTTAGAAAAAAAATTAATGTATTGGCAACCTGCCCTATAGGATTATTAACAACTTTCGGTATTTTACCAAATACCTAAAACACTAAAAGTTTATATTTTTTTATCCTCTAAACAAGATTTGAGTGAAATTATAAATTCCTATTCTTATGTTCTTATATGTAATTTGAATAGATATAATTATTCTTCATAAATAAACCTTTACAAATTTTGATAAAAACACTTAATCTTAAGTTTAGTGCTAGGGATGGCAACATCAGACTGGGGTCAGGTATTGTCTATACCATCCTCAAATCTATTGGGTAAAAAAAATATACCTAGACTAGGCAAGTATCCAACGGGTATTTTAGATTGGCTACAATTCCCTAACACATCAAGTACGTAATTGGATAATAATCGGGTATGTTAAGTCTAAACATTGTAAATTGGCAATCCATGATCAAACAGTAAATGTAATTACGTTAGACTTAGTGTAGGCTAAGGCACTAGAGTCCTAATGTGATTAGAATTGTAATAGGCCTCAGAAAGCAAGTTTCCATCCGCAGGAATTCAGAACAGCACTCGGATTTGCATAACGCGAGAAGACCGCGGGTAGCCGCGGGAAAAAGCCGAGAGGCTGAAAATCAGTTTAAGTCGTGCGGGAAGACCGCGGGATGACCGTTCTGATTGGCAGGAAGACTGCGGGATGATCGCAGGAACGCCCTTCCTACAAGGTGTTATTTTTCAGTCAATTTTAACCTAATTCAAGCTCAGGTTGGAGGTGAATATATATATTTTCACAGAGCTCATTCAGGGGCTGATAACCCAGAGAGAATATACATCAATCTGATGATCCAAGAATGCACAAGAATTCTCTCATGCTTTAGCCAAGAACTTTTTCATCTGAGTTGATTCGAAGGAGTTTGAATCATTGAAGTGCTGAGGATTCAGCGAGTGAGTTTCCGAGGATTCGGAGTTCGTGCCTTCGAGGAGTCGGAGGACTTTTGCTAAAGGAGTTGGTGCAACGAGGAGTCGAGCAAACGTCAACGAGAGTATAGAGTCGAGAAGTCGATCTATAGAGAGGTTGAGTTTATAACCAATGTGTGATTTTAGTGAAAGTTTTTGTTAGAGGTTTTCTTTCGTGGGTTTTCTCGTTTCTTGTATATCTCACATTCTTTTATCTCTGTGTGTGATTGTGATTGATTGGTTGGAATCCTTCATCAACATATTTCAAAATTTTCAATTGGTATCAGAGCGGGTATATTTTTTAGAACAAAACGTGATCTTGTTATTTTCTGATGGATCCTCATAGAGAAGGCGGTTCGAGCATGAGACCCCCATGGTTTGATGGCACCAACTATGCGTATCGGAAGGTTTGAATGAGAGCTCATCTAATCTCATTAAACGTCAATGTTTGGTTGGCCATTGAAAAAGGTTGGGTAAAACCAACTCACTCTGTCAATAATGAAACAGTGGAAAAGCCTATGGATTTGTGGACAAGGGCTGAGCAAGAGAAGGCAGAGTGGAACTATAAGGCTCTGAGTTCTATTTTTTTTTGCAGTCTCAGCCGATGAATTTAGAAGAATTTCTAGTTGTGAGATTGCAAAGAAGGCTTGGAAGATTCTGGAGTTGACGCATGAAGGGAATTCTACTATTAAGAAGTCAAAGCTACAAAAAGTAACCTTAGATTTTGAAAGTTTGAAGATGGCTGAAGATGAACCCTTTGATTATTTTTATGCAAAGCTCTGTGATCTTGTCAACACCAGTTTCAATCTTGGAGAACCAATTCCTAATCGAAAGATCGTAAGTCAAATTCTTCGATCCCTACCTTTGTCCTTCCAAGCAAAAGTTACAGCCATTGAAGAGGCTAGGGATGTAGATTCAATGAGGATGGAAGACTTGGTTGGCTCCCTGCAGACTTATGAAGCCAACATGATCAAACCTAAGTCTAGAGGAGTTGCCCTAAAAACGGTGAAGGAAGACGAGTCCTCCTCTAGTAATGATGAGTCAATCCCTTCTCCAGAAGAAATTGCTATCTACAGCAAGAAAATCAGAAAATTCTTCAAAAAGAAAGATAACAAGCAAGGAAAGACGAAGAAGAATGAGAAATGAGAGAAATCTTTGGAGAAGAAGAAGATGGAAAACAAGTCAAAAGGTGTGAAGTGCTACGAGTGCCAAGGATATGGTCACATAGCCCAAGATTGTGGAAACAAGAAGAGTAAGAAGAAGGTTCTCAATGTAACTCTTGATGATACAGATGATTCAAGTACCTCCTCTTCTTTAGAAGATTTTCCAGAGAATTATACTACCTTCATGGTTAGAGCTTGTGCCCCCTCTAATTCAATCGAGTCATCCTCTTCTGCGAGTAAGAAAGAAGAATCCTCCGAAAGTGAAGTTGAAGAAGATTCAAATGAGGAAGTAGATGTTGAAGAGGCATATGAACAGCTGTACCAAGATTGTCGAAAGCTCCACAAGCAAATAAGAAGTTGACCGTGAAGAACAAGTTGTTGAAAAGGGAGAGAGATAGTCTAAAAATTGCTCAGGAAGAATTGCAAGCCAAATTTGAAGGTCTTGAAGCAAATAAGAAAACTCAAGAGGAGTTGATAGCAACACTTAAGGCCAAATTGGAACAAAAAGAAAAAGATGTGAAAGATGCCTAGAGTAAGCTGCAATCCCTGCAACTCAAGATGAATACTGCTTCTTCACAACTTGATGACATACTTGGGATGCAAAGGAGCCTACGTGACAAAAGAGGACTTGGCTACACTGGCATGCAGGCAGTCAATCTTGAAGCAAAAGTTACCCCGAGTTCCTCAAAGACAACAGCTTCAAAAACAGTCAAAGCTCCTCAACCCAAGAAAGGTAATCAGTCAAGAGCTTACTTTCAAAAGCCTAAAGGTACACCCCCAAACTTGCAACACAAGTTTGTTCCTATTTGTTTTCATTGTGGTATACCTGGACACACAAGACCACACTGTCACAAACTTTATGGTCTTCCCCTATCCTATGTTGACACTAGGAATTCTTTGAAATCTAATCTTCAAGTGTCAAATAGGTTTAATTCTTTAAGGTTTCAAAAGTCTTGTTTTGATTTTAAACCTTAAATGACTTGGCTAGTGAGGAAAAATATAAAGAAAAATTTTTCAAAACCCATTGGTCCAAAACCTAACATTCCCAAGACTTAAAATGCTTTTTCAAAATTAAGAACTGTTTGGGTTAGAAAGAGTGATTTATATGTCTCCCACACCCCTAAGAGTAAAAGCTAACCTGTTGACATACGGGTTATCAAAATAACCACCCTCTGGGTTTGACGATACAGGAAGAAGGCTACCTACCCATAAAGTGTGTGAAAGCTGCCAAGTAAAAATAAAAAATATTGGCGGATGAATATTAAAATCTTGGTGTTTAGTTGAAAATAATGAATTGAGGAAAAACTAGTTGAAGAGCCTACATTACATATCTTACTCAATTCAATTCAAAGTCCAAAAGGAGCAATTTTAAAATTCATGCGAGTATGTGAAAAATGTTAATCATGTTGCACTTAAACTTTATTTCACACACCGCACAGGCATTTGACCATTGGTATAATATGTGTGAACAACTCATGACATAAATAGTAGGGTGATTCTTGGAATTCTTATTTGTTACTATTTATGTATGGTCAAAATTTTGAACTTGTGTTTAGTTTTGTGTTTAGGAATATAGAACTTGGAATGATTTGATCAAGATTACTGACTGTACCTTCATTTTTGTCAATTCATGTCAAAAAGGGAGAGATAAAGTTAAAGGGGAGAATGCTTTGAAAAGAATTTCATTCATTAAGGGGGAGTCAATAATTCAATTATTTTTTTTAATAATTAAGGGGGAGAATATTTTATTTCATTGCTTATTTTAAATTATTTCTTTATTCCACATGATGCCTTGATGAGTTTGTTAAGTGTGCAGTGATTATCAAGTATAGAATGGAAAGAGATTTCAATGAAGGTTGATGAATCACTTTGCAACAAGCTAAATGGATAATCTGTTTTCTGAGGTCGTAGTTTAGGATGTTCAAAGTCATAATATTTCTTTTGATTTGTTGTTTTGTTGTTTTGACATGGAATTGCCAAATGGGGAGATTGTTAAGTCCAAGCATTGTAAATTGGCAATCCATGATCAAACAGTAAATGTAATTACGTTAGACTTAGTGTAGGCTAAGGCACTAGAGTCCTAATGTGATTAGAATTGTAATAGGCCTCAGAAAAGCAAGTTTCTATCCGCAGGAATTCAGAACAGCACTCGGATCATAACGCGGGAAGACTGCGAGTTACCGCAGAATGGCCGCTGGATGACCGCGGGTAGCCGCAGGAAAATGCCAAGAGGTTGAAAATCGGTTTAAGTCATGCGAGAAGACCGCGGGATGACCGCTCTGATTCGCGGGAAGACCGCAAGGTGTTATTTTTTAGCTAATTTTAACCTAATTCAAGCTCGGGTTGGAGGTGAATATATATATTTTCACAAAGCACATTCAGGGGCCGATAACTCAGAGAGAATATACATCAATCTGATGATCCAAGAACACACAAGAATTCTCTCATGCTCTTAGCCAAGAACTTTTTCATCTGAGTTGATTCGAAGGAGTTTGAATCATTGAAGTGCTGAGGATTCAGCGAGTGAGTTTCCGAGGATTCAGAATTCGTGCCTTCGAGGAGTCGGAGAACTTTTGTTAAAGGAGTTGGTGCATCGAGGAGTCGAGCAAACGTTAACAAGAGTATAAAGTCAAGAAGTCGATCTATAGAGAGGTTGAGTTTGTAACCAACGTGTGATTTTCGTGAAAGTTTTTGTTAGAGGTTTTCCTTCGTGGGTTTCCTCGTTTCTTGTATATCTCGCATTCTTTTATCTCTGTGTGTGATTGTGATTGATTAGTTGGAATCTTTCATCAGCATATTTCGAATTTTTCAGGGTACCCATAACCTTTAAAGAAAATGTGGTTAAATCAATAATAAGAATTAAAAAGTTTCTGAATACAATAACTTTATGAGTAATTTTACATCTCAATATGCTAAAAAAATTATCTTTCGATAAAAATATTTAAATATTTTTTACTTAGTAAAATTTATTATATTACTTTAATAAAAATAAAATTTAAAATCAAATCTCATATTAGATCACATTTTAGACCTCTACTATAATTATATAAAAAAATAAGTGTTTATTTGGCACATCGAGAACTAAATCCTAAGTTTAAAATATACATTGAGAACTAAATCCTAAGCCAAAAATAAATTATTTGGTGTTAGAATCTTTAATGATTTGGTATTAATTAAATGGATTCCGTTCTTTGAACACAATATATATATATAAAATTTAGAATCCAAATTAATGGTATTATTTACATTAAATTAAAATTTAGAATCCAAATTAATGGTATTATTTACATTAAATTCGGTATATCCAATTAATCAGGTAAAACCCTTTGGATACTCAATAAATGGGTAATTAGTGCGGGTAATTTGAGCTGCTCTCAGGTAATACCCATCAGATACTTTATAATTAGGGTAATTAGGACGGGTTTGAGTAATACTCGTCAGGTACACTACATTTACCATCTCCATACTCGTACTCTACAGTTATTTTATTTTTATACTCTAACTTACCTCATTACCCGTAAAATTTAAAAATAACCACAGTTATTGGTTTGGGGTCAGATGGGTACTTGTTGGGACTAGTTAAAATTGCCATTCCTATTTAGTACAAGAGAATATATTGAAAATTAAAATAGAGTTATTTATATTTATATTTTTAACAAGCATATTAAAAACTAATTATTTTTATTTATTTTAATTTTTGTCTACTATTTGTTTTACTAAATACCTAAAAATTACCAAAAATTACTTAATTATATTAAAAATATTTGTTATTTTATTTTCTAACTTATTCAAATAAAAATTAATTATTTTTATTTATAAACTTTTCTTATTCTCACACACGATGCACTCAACCAACAAAAGGCCATCAAGTTGCCTTAAAAAAAAATGCCATCAGATGGTGGCTTTTCTTGCAAAACGACGGTGTTTCACGCGTATTTAGCTGTTAAAGTCAACCCTCGACTTCAGCCCCCTTTTCGGCAGGAACCATACTTGATCAAGGTTGAGTTTGGGAGTAAAAAAGTTAGCTTTTTTGTAATTGTCTACTAAAAAGTTAATTTTTTTGTGGTTGGGAAGAAAAAAAGTTAATTTTTAGTAGTTAACTTTTTAGTTTTTTATTAATTTGACATTTTTGCCTTTCATAATTTAAAATAACTTAAAAATGTAAGAAAGTAAATATGAGCAAGCTACAAAAAAAAAAAATTTAACTTTTTGTGTTTAGGAAGGAAAAAATTAACTTTTTAGTAGTTAACTTTTTATTAATTTGATATTTTTGTTCTTTATAGTTTAAAAGAAATTAAAAACATAAGAGGGTAAATATAATTATTTTAAAAATAAAAATATAAGCAATTAAAAGTTGAATAATTAATTATGGTTGTCAAATGCACATGATGTTTGGTTGGTAAAAGTTTAGTCAAAAAGTATAGTAAAAGTACAAAAATTTAATATGAAAGTGCTATGTGGTAAAATTTGATTGGAAAAAAGTACAAAAAAATTAATAAAAATTAATAAATTTTGGTTAATTTTAACCAATTAAACACTCCTGAAATGCATTCCAACAAACTGTTTTTTTTTCCAATGGTATTGCAAAAAATTGTTAGTTGTATTTAAAAATTTAAAATCTGGTCCGAGTAATTGAACCGTAAGCTGGACGCATGTAAAATATTTAAATTGGTAATCCTTGGTGGCCAAGCGAAGGAAATATGATTTATTTATTTTTTATAATTAATAAATAAGAGAAAAAGCACAAGCAGTTTATCCGCTTCTTCATACGTGGCTTCCATGCAGACGTGGGCCCACGCCCCCACACCCTCAAACACGTTCGCTTCGCCGACGGTCGCGATTGGCGAGTTGGCAAACACTTCAAATTTCACACACACGCACATGCTCTCTTTCTCGGGCTTGGTTTGAGAAGAGAGTTAACGTAACTTATTTTTAACAAAAAATAAGTTAGTTAACTTTGTGTATAAGAAGGAAAAATAATTTTTTTTTGAGGTGAAAAAGTAATTTTTATTAATTAAATATTTTTACTCTTAAAAGTTTAGAAAGAAAGTTACAATCTAAGAAAATAAAATTAACCAAATACTATTGAAGTAAAAAAAAAAAAACCCGCTACCAACCGGTTTCCAAACGGACCCTCGTTCTCAAAGACCTCATTCTCAAAGACCGTGGCCCCACATCTATTGTCATCTCCACCGTTGACGCTCGTGACAGCGCATCATGAAGACCATCGACTGCGGAGATATGGTACTATAGTAATTTCAGAGAAATACAAGGACATATGCTACTTAACTATACTCGGAATCTATAACAATCTACTTAACTAGGCCCGAAGTGAGAAAAAAGCGGAAAGATTCCCCCCCCCTCTCTTTCTGTGTGTGAATAAATTCTCTCTCTAAGCTGAGAGACTCTCGCATACACTTTTCTCCATTTAGAGTTCGCGATGCAGACGTAAGTACAGAGCGTTTCCGAATTGGGTGAAACGATCGAAGCATAGAGCCCTAGGTTTCGGCTGCAGAGCTCATCCATGGAGTCACCGCCCCTCGCTACATGCATCCCTCAGCAATCCAAGTGACCCTCTTTCCCCTTCCTCTCTCTATACATATATGTATGTATCTATCTGTATATGTATTTGTGTATATGTATTCGATTTTGATCGGCGACCGATGCAGGAAAAGAGTGTTCCCTGGGAGTAGTTCATTGTGTATTGATCCTGAGGTCGTCGAAATCTCTCCGCCTGTGACTTGGAGTTCCAAGTCCAAATCGCTTAAACAAAAAGAGGTAACAATCTACGCTAAATGATTCTTTGTATTGTCTTTTGGATACGCTTGGTTGATTTCGTGGAGTGACAGGTGTTTTTCTTGTAAGAATGTGGTTAGTTGCTTGTTCGATTGACTTGACTAGCTTTGAGCCGCGACTGATAAGTAGCTTTGGGTGTCATCAGCGATTGATTCTTTTTACGATAAAACTATGTTTCACTTTGGCGATAGCTACCTTTCTTGATTTGATTAGATGATGAATATTGTCTTGCGGCTCTGTTGTTTTAATCTCAGATGGAATTAGTTTGGGGCAACTGTCTTCAATATGGGGAATTTGTCATTACAGGGACAAGTAATAGCCTCTTATTTGATGCGCGTTGAAAGTCCATTGACCCCTGGTAGATCGTTGTTATTGGAATCCTGTATTTATTTTATGAGTTGGGGTTATACAGGAAGCCTGTTTTCTTAAACTTTGAAGAGGCCTTTTTATTTTGGGATTTGTTATGACATACCACTGACATGGTTGATGTTGTTGGTTGAAATATTCTTCCAAGCTTTTAAAATACAAAATCGACTGGAAATGTAGAGTTTGGAAAGACCCGTTATTTAGGCAAACATTATGATGTGACAGATGGGAGTGCTTGAAAGGAACTTGTGGAAAAATCCTAGACCTAGTTCCAGTGCATACAGATAATTAAAAAAAAAAAAAAAATCTAATCTATCCACGTGATAAAGATCATACCTTCAAGATATCTCTGATTTGATCTCCAAAAAAAAAAAAAAAAAAAAATGACTGAGCAGGCTTGATCACTCAAACTAGACTTCTGGTCCCCTGCTATACCCCTCCAACATGCCTTGCTCCAGAGATGGTGGGATCTCAAACTTGCAGCTTATGCTGCTCTTTCTCTATCAGAATTCTAATAATATGAGAAGACTGTAACCTAGTTGTTGGAAGAACTCGTGTATATAGAGGATACAATAGAGGCCAAAGGATAAATATGGGTTTGGCTTGTGTGTAAATAAGGAATTATAATCAAGTCTGAGGTAAGCCTTATTTATGTAAATTACAATTCATACCATTACAAATTGTAATTGCACTCCTGGTCATATTTGAAATTAAATTTCGAGTTTTATGTTACTAATATTTATAAATTTCTTCATGTTAAGATTACAATTATCCAATAATTAAATTAAATTACTAAAAATTTAATTTATGGCGTATTAAATTTATTGAGACCTTCAACTTAACTTATTTAACGTATCAGATTAAGAAATAATCTGTAGGGTTTGATATGAACAAAACTTATAGCTTTCCTCAAAAAGGTAACATCAATCCCTATAGGATTCCGTCAATATTTAACATCCACTATATAAATAATATCATCGCCTAGCTCACTAAGCTTATTGACTCATAAAAAATCTCACTTTTTTGTGAATTAAAACAATAAACACTATCTATATGTGTCTACTAAAAATACCCGGATTAATAGTATAAACATTCATAATAATTACAAGGCATTAATTGTTTTACCAATCCAATGTAAAACAGTTACTTTCAATTGATCTAGTTCAATACGCACAAAGTGTACTAGCATAAAGAGTTGAAACCATATTGTTTCCAAAGTTAAGATAGACCTATTAAATCCATGTGACGATGCGTCTAATTCCATCTAATAAAACTGTGAAAGTAAGCTTTATATTCTAAAAGAACTGATGATCTGATCTTCTGAACGTAAGCTATACTCTACACACAAGATCATCTACCATATATAGAATAAATGACACGTGCATATTCATTAAAGAAATAATGTTATGTCAACATTGTTTACACAGATTCTCATTAAAATGATTGAAATTGTAAATAAATACTAAAGTCATAACAAAAACATGTCTAGTAGTCTATATTCCTAACAGTGCTATAGGTTAATGTAGTTGGTAGAAATATTGTTATTGGGCTACTTAATAATGGAATAACCTAGTAGATTATGCAAAGTTGGAGAAAATGGATGCTAAGCCTTTTACAATTGACAAGATATTGGGTTATGTTCCTAAAGTTGATATGCTTTGTATAATTAGTAATAACTACCACATTAGAGGGGACAAAAAGTCTTAGATGTTGTAGGAATGGTGATGAGAAGAGTTGTGCTAATAAATTCACTTAAGACATGGCTATGACAGGATTAGAACACAATGACACGCTAATTTGTCAAAAATTCAGGACGAAATCCACATGGACATCAAAATAAATGAATTTCTTCAAATAGTATATAAATGCAAATGGAGGAAACTGAGATTCAAGTATTTTTGCTGACATCGATCTGTAGTTACCAAAGTTTAGTAGCTACAAAGTGTTTCTCACCAATATGTTTCTCTGTTGCAATAGTGTGACTAAACTATGATGATATATTTATAATATGATGATATATTTTTTAGAAATAAATGTATGTTCAGTAGAGAAGCATCAAGGGATGCACCTCAGCACAAAAAACTCCTAATACATGTCATGATTCAACAGAATCTATTGAATATGATGATTTGTTGCTTTCGACATTGTAAACGTTTTACTTCTCAAACACATTTTGATGATATTGGGGTTCTGCATATCAAAATCAGTTTGCATTTGGAGTTGCATCACTGCTTAGTTGATGCTTGTGTGAGATGAATGTTTGTTTATTTTGCTAATGTTATAATTGATGAAGAAATCATATTTTGTAGGTTATTCATCATGAAGTAATTGATATTGACATGGATGAAGATTCTGGAGATGTGATGCTCATTGATGAGAAAGTTGACACACATAACAAAGGGAAGGTAATTAAAGTGATTTGGATAGTTGGTCCATAATCAAGTTTTTGGTTTACAGTTAAATGTCTAGCCAAGTGTCATTCTCTTCTGAGCTTTTTTTTGTTCCATATTTCTTTTAGTTATAATTCAGTAATTGTACTGAGTGGTATCTTGCTCCCCCCACTCCCCAATTTTAGGAAGCTATGGCGAATTTTTCATATAGTCACAATTCAGCAAAACCTGTATCAGTGGATGGAGAGCAGTCTTCGAAGAAGAGCTCTGTCCCTGGACTGCATAGTTCATTTTATCTAGAAGGTTTAAGTAATGATTTTTCTTATGTTGATGATGAGGGCATGGATATGTATTATGATGATTTGACTTATGACGACGATTATGCATTTCTACAAGCCCATTTTGATAGTATGGATATTCCTCCTGGAGTGGAGGTTTCCATTCCTTGGTTCTCTGATCCAGCCCAGAATAAAAAGAACCCAGCTACTGCAAGTAGTTCAAACAATTCAAGCTTTTCAATCCAATTGGATGCCTCAGGGACTGGCTCATCTCATTATTGGGGATTAGAACTTGCAGAAACTGGAAAAAAGTCAACTTCCATGAGCAGCTCAAATTTGCAACTCCATACACACACTCAGAGTCACCCTTCCGGAATGGATCTGTCTTCATCTTGGCCATATCCAGAGTCTGCCCACAATAAGAAGAAATCAGCTGCTTCAACTAGTTCTACTTCTCTGATCCCGCAAACAGAAACAGGTTCCATTAATCATTCAGCTGGATTTAAATCTTGGTGCATACCAGGATTTTCTAATGGTAAAAAGAAACCTTCTGTTTCTGATGGTACAACAAATTATACTTCACATAACCAACTGGGCATGGTGAAGCTCTCTTCTGGAATGGACCCATCTTTTAAGGGGTCTAATCTTCGCAGCAGGCGTAAGAAGCCAGTTGGTAAAAATAATCAAACTTATTCGGGGTTTTCATCAATGGATCCAATGAATCTTCACCCTGGAGTAGATGCATATATGGCTGGGTGGAAGGGTCCTCCCATATTAATGAACCATCCATCTGTTATCAATGATGGCATCTGTTACTCAGCTGGTTCTACACATCTCTTTCCCGAGAAAGAGTTATTTAGCACCTGGGTCCAGGATCCTTTTAACTGTCACAATAGTGCAACTGCTGGTGGAAGTTCAACTGCTGCATTTGGTTCAATATCTAGCATCGAAAAGCAAGGGAATGAAAGTGACATTCTGAAAAAGTTTGAATTTTTTAAACAATTTGATACAGTTCAAGATCATTCAGATCATCACTATTCTAGCAAAGCTTCTTCGGTGAAGCAGGTATGTAAATCTAAAAAGATGCGTCCCATTATTTGTTCACTTTAACATATTGTTGCTTGGGGAGCGTATAGATTGGAGTTAAGAGCAGCCACTTTTGGGTAAATTATGTGAACCTCTTCTAGAACCTTTGATTACGAGGGATCAACAATGGGGGATTTCCTTCCTTACATAGTTGTTTACTTTCTTTTGACAGCCTTCGAAGAATTGGGCAAAGAAAATACAAGAGGAGTGGAAGATACTGGAGAAAGATTTGCCAGGCAAGTTTTCATGATTGGTGCTTGTGGTAAACTATTTCTTCAATTGATTTCCTTATTTTTGTGTTTCGGGTAGACAAATATGCAATCAACTATATAGACTGGTTGTTTGCAATTGCTAGTCTCCCGTGTGTGCACACCTGTCTTTTTCTGCGACATTGCCACCTTTGATCAACCTCCTTGATGGAAGATCATTAGCTTTTAACTTCTCAGTCATAGTTTATAGAGTCAAGCTTGTCTCATATTTTTTTTCTTTTCCTATCACTTGAACAGATACAATATTTGTCAGGGTCTTTGAATCAAGGATGGACCTTTTGAGGGCTGTAATTGTAGGCGCTGAGGGGACTCCTTACCATGACGGTCTCTTCTTCTTTGATGTTTTCTTTCCTCCTGGTTATCCAAATGTGCCACCGGTATGTAAGTAAGCTTCTTAATGTGTGCTTATGCTTAGGTTTACATGCATTGTAGATTATAGTCCTAACAACTTGGGTATTACTTTTGTCAGCTTGTTTACTACCATTCTGGTGGTCTTCGAATCAATCCAAATTTGTATAATTGTGGAAAAGTATGCCTGAGCCTTCTTAATACCTGGAGTGGTAGCCAAAATGAGAAGTGGATCCCTGGAGTATCAACCATGTTACAAGTTCTGGTATCCATACAGGCACTAATTTTGAATGAAAAGCCCTACTTCAATGAGCCTGGTTTTGCAAGAATGAGTGGATCAGCAAATGGAGAAAAGAAGTCCCAGCAGTACAATGAAAATACATTTATTCTATCGCTAAGAACAATGGTCTACACCATGAGAAAGCCACCAAAGGTAAGACTGCTGCTGCATCTCTTGATTTAAAGTAGTTTGAGCTATTTGTGAGCCATTTGCATTTAAGGGATTGATTAAATTAGAATTTTATCCCCCTCCAATGTAACTACACCCATATTTGCATGCGGAGATTCAAAGAGAAGAGGTATTATCATTAATTGAAGTGATTACCTAGTATATTTATTGAAAATCCATATCATCAGCTACAACAGTGACTAGTGTTAGTAGAACAGAATCAAATTGGCGAGTTCAACAAAGTTGAATTAGGAACTGGAGCTTAAATTGGGCCAATTTGATTATTTTACCAGATTTTTATATAGTTTTGATTCGAAAAACTGTTATATGCATTAATGCTATGTTTGGAACATGGATTTGTGGATGGAAAGGAAAAGTGGTTGAAAAGATAAGTGGTATTTTATTTTCCCTTCACTTTTTTTCTATCCACAGGTCCATGTTCTAAACGTAGCATAAATGACTTAATTTATTTATGTTTTTTTAGAATTGAGATTTTTGTTAGGATGATATTCTATGTGGTAATTTGATACTATAATAGAATGATATTATTGGTGAAAATATAATAAAAATGAAAACTTGATAATTAATCAAAGAATAGGTTGTGTGCCTAGTAAATGTTGAACCATTTGGATACAATCATAGTCGTTCTGAGTATGAAAAACTAGCTTCTTTTTCTTTATTCATGAATAAACATTGTTTCTCTACTTTATATATATATATATATATATTTACAAATTTTATCTAATATATTAAAATGAGTGAAAGTTATGAGAGGATGACACAGTTTTGGAGAGAATGACACGTGGCTTTGACATGTTCTTCCATGTCACCCTCACTCGACCCTCTATTTTCTTCTCCTTCCTCGGCTTCGTGCCCTGGCAATCGGAGCCGAACCAAGCCCTTCATCGAACCATACCCATCCATTCCCTGCTTCTTCGCCGTATCCACCAAGACCTCTCTAGAAGGCGAGTGTATTGGAGTTGGCAGTATCGCCGGTGCCACGGGACATGGCGAGACCAGGGAAGCAATTTCGGCAGACTTTTTCACCCAAATTATGAACAACATTGTGTTTCTTTGAGCGAACAGATTGTTGAATTTCTTCTACGGGTGAAATCGACATGCTTTTTGGCGATTCTGAGATTGTAAATCGTTGATTTGGTAGTTTGTAGCCCCATCGGTGTCGATACCACCGCCGGTGACATTTCTAATACTGAGGAGGTCTTCCAGTGCATTTCAAAGTCTTAGACCTCTTTCCCCTTTCGATTGTTTTGCCCTAGCTTTGTCGAACCAAAATTCATCCTGTGAGAAGATTGGTACTTTATTCCTCGAGTTGCCGGAGTTCTACAATGTCACTACCTGGACATTTTGAGCTGAGGGCATGGCCTGGCAAGAGCAAGCAAAATCCTAAACCAATATCATTTCATCCACCAAACATTGCGTTTTTCGAGTAGTGGGTCACTCGAGTCTGCCGTGATCCTTAATGTTGTCCACCTGTGGCATTGGGGTCGTTCAATATACGGCAGAATATTTGCTTAGAGTGTGTGATAATAGTTCGAATGTGACTTCTCTCAGTGGTTGCTGCTACAAATCATGTGAGTTCGTTGATTGTTCCAATGGGATTTGCGAGCATGACCCAATTAGATTCGTGAAATCAATGATGCGGTCCAGCTTTTGCTTGCAGTCGCTAGGGGACATGCCGATGCAGCTGTTGATATTTGACAGTATTCTTTGAGGAGCAGTTGGCGAAGACCCAGTACGGTTGGCTTCTGCCAGTGGCGTAACATGGGAATTCTCAGTTTTCATACCCAAAGAGGTGGTGGTGTTCAAGGGGCTGAGGATTCTTGATGTTTTGATGGGTATTCCGAGATCTGAGGTTTGGAAGATGAGAGGGTTTTTGGAGTTGATGCCCAGAGTTATGCACGGGAAGCATGGAAGCTCACTGTGTTTGAGGACCAAGAAACATGCGTTTGAAGTTGTAGGATCATACCTAGACTGCAAGAAGTTTCACTTCAATGATCTTGCAGCTTGTAATAATTCTTGTGATTTTTATATTTATTATTTTTCTGATTCTGCTCTTTCACACCCTATTTATTCACCACAGATGGTGTACATAAATTAGATGCTTTATATTCAATTAAACAATATATTATATGCTGCTATTAATGCATTTAATTTTTTTAACATTTGAATATTAAATATTTTTTACATTAAAAATTTCAAGGATTGTTAATTGTTCAACACGTATCTCATATTTTTTGCTTTTGCATTTTGTTTTTTGTTTGGAGAATCAACATGTATTGTACTTTTTTTATTTTCTTATAAATATAATAGTGAATCATTTTTATTGTTATTTGGGGTATTTGAAAAGTTTTATTTTTTTATTTTTTAATGTTTGAACATTAAATGTTATTTTTAAATTAAAAATCTGAGGAATTGTTAACAATTGATACGCATTTCATTTTTTTTTTGTGTTTTATTTTTATTTTTTATTTGAAGGATCAACATGCATCGCACATTCGCACTTTTTTTTGAGTTTTTTTATTTTTTATTTTTTTAATTTTTGTACGTTTATAAGGTTAGTTGAATATTTAAAATATTATTTTTAGTATTGAAATATTATATATGTTTATATTAAATATTATATTATATTTAATATATACTTATTTTTTATCTATCATAATTTGAATATATTTATAAAAACCTGCAGCAAAGCATGAGCATTCAACTACTGTTATATTATGTTAGCAATAAGATTTTCGCAATCTTGTCACTCCAAGGCTACCCTCTAAAATAGTATACTTATAATTTTATTTATATACATTTCTATGTGAAATTAATATTATTAGCTAAAAAATTAAAATTACATGCAAGAATTTGAGGTTAATGTAAAAGATTTACATTGAAAGTAATATTGACATTATTACCTAGAGCTTCTAGTTTTTATTAATAACTGAAATTTGTATTATATATATATATGCATGACTGTTTATATTTACTGGTTGGGTGCTAATGCACTTCGCTTGTGTCAGTATGTATTATGTCAATTGTCTGTTTAAATTTCACACATCTGTAATATGTAGTTGTAGTTTTCCTGATGTACTTTTTGGGGTGAAGTAGTGTTTGTGGTAAGATTTGTTGTGGGAAACAATAGTTGTATTACTGTAGCCATTGGTAACAACAATACATTGTGTGTTGAATGGGCTAAGTTTTTGGAACTTGGTTGTTATATGGTGGAGATTAAACTTATAGTAGAGGGAGGAATATGTTTTAGTGATCAATGAAAATTTTGAATATAAAGAGAAATATTAATTTTTGCATGAGGAAATGCATAGGGTTGTCTTTGTGATAGTTATTATTATTTTAGAAAATAGTGTATTTTTACATCCATGCACATTTCAATATAAGCATATGTATTAATTACATGTATAGGGAATTAGCATGTATAAGTGTGAGCTTACTTACAAGTGTGTTACATATATATTAGATACTAAGGTGAGCATTTTGCCCCTTAGGGTATTGTGGAACACTAACTATACTTGACGAATTAACATTACATTTTGTTTGATATCGAGCCGTGCCACGATTGCATTAAATTTTTTTTGGCCCGACACCGCAATTGTGACTTTGAGATAAGATGTGAATTACATTCATTTAGCATTAAAGATTTGGATTCACTAAATTATTTTCTGAGTATTGAAATTGCTAGAACATAGAAGGAATTGCTTATCCCAGAGAAATATGTACTTGATCTCTTATTTGATACAAGTATGTTGGAGTGTAAACCTATAGACACCCTAATGGACCCAAATACCAAATTGCTTGCTGATGGAGAGTTAGATAATCTAAGTTAGTATCTAAGGTTGGTTGGAAAACTCAATTAGTTGACAGTAACTAGACTAGACATTTCGTTCACCACGAGTGTGATTAGTTAGTTTTTAGAATCACCTTATACTTAGGGATGTCAATTTTAACATGCCTCGATGGGTACTAGGGGTCCGACCCCGATCCAATAAGTGCGATTATTTTTAAATTTTACAGGTAATGGGATGGGTTAGGGTATTTAAAAAAAAATTTTGGGTTTGGGTATGAAGATGGTAAATGTATACATTTACCTAATTGTTGTCTGAACCCGCCCTGATTCCTTAATTATAGGGTATTCGACGGCTATTACTTGATTATTACCCAAATTATTCACACCAATTACCCATTTATTAGGTATTGGGCGAGTATTACTTGATTATTTGTCCAAATTACTCAATTACCAACCTAAATTATTAGATATTAGAATTTATGCAATTAACACCATTAATTTGGATACTAAATTACATATATATATATATATATATATATCATGTTCAAAGAATGGAGTCCTTTTAATTAATATCAAATAACTCAAGATTCTGTTACCAAATAATTTATTCGAACTTAGGATTTGGTTCTTGATGTAATGAATGGGCACAAAATCTCTTTTTTTTCTTTTTTTCTTTTTTCATTTTTACTTAATTATAGTAGAGGTTTAAGTCGATCTCAAATATTAGTTTTTTTTTAAATTTTATTTTTATCAAAGTAATGTAATAAATTTTACTAAGTAAAAAATATTTTAAAATTTATTTAAAGATAATTTTTTTAGTCTTGTAAGTTGTAAAATTACTTATAAAGTTATTATATTCAAATAATTTTTTAATCCTTTTTTTTAATGTAATTGCCTCATATTTGAAGGTTATGAGTACCCGATTACCCAATAGGTATCTGATTAATCAATGGGTTAGGATACCCACCTGGTCTAGATATTTTTTTTACCTGACGGATTTGGGGATGGTATAGGCAATACCCGACCTCAATCTGATCTGTTACCATCCTTACGTTGTACTAGTCATTGTGAATAAGTTTTCTGAATTTTAAGATATTTGAAATGTGCACTTGGAAAAGATTTGTTATACCAAGTCAATGGACACACATCAATTCAACAATGATGTATGTAGATTGGGTTGCATTACCATCTAATAGGAGGTCTACTACCAAATACTGTGTTTTTGTTGGAGGTAACTTGTTGTATTGGAAAAAGTAAAAAGCAAATAGTGGTAGCATCTTTAAGCGCCGAGTCCAAGTATAGAGCTATGACTCACTCCTTATGTGAGTTGATCTGGATTCACATACGTTGGGTTTTGAAAACTAGGGATTTTCATCCATAGCTTGTGAGTTATTATGGGACAATCAAGCTGCTATGCACATTGCTTACAATCTCTTGTTTCATGAAAAAACACAAAGCATATATAGATTAATTGTGGCTTCATCAGAGAAAAGATTTCGTAAAATCTAATCAAGACTAGTTATGTCAAAATTGAAGATCAACTTCTTGATCTATTTACTAAAGCTTTAAGAGGGGCGCGAGTGAAATATATTTGTAATAAGTTTGGAACGTATGACATCTATGCTTCAACTTGGAGGAGTGTGTTAGATTATGGTAATGTAAATATGATATTATAGTAATATGGTAGGATTAGAATTGAAAATATTATTCTCTAAGATTTTGTTCTCCTTTATTCTTCTTTCCTTACTTGTATAGGCCTTATGATGAGAAAATATGATTATTTATTGATGATAGATATGGATAATTGTGATAATTTATGAATTATTTGTCTTTATGATGAAATGTGATTATTAATGTGTTATACAGAGATATTAATTATCCATTTGTATCAATTATTTTTTGCTTGAGTCTAATATACCCATATGAATTGCTGATGTTTTGGATTTATCAACAACTACCGAGCAGGTTGCTGCTAACCATTCTCTGGCCCTACTTTTACCCTGAATAAAATTAAACTCAAGAATTGAGTAATTAAAACATAATTCAAAATAAATATAAACTATGTGCATATCATCAATTATGCTAATTCAAATCATTTATTTTGTTTTACTTATTTGTAAGTAATTACTCTAGGCACATGGCATAACAGTAGTCCAAAATAATCAATATTGAGTACTGGATCAAATAATTTAAACATTAAAATGAAGAACTATAAAATTCACATACCTCGATTTTATTTGAATTCTTGACTATTAATCACAAAACTACATTTTTATTCTATTCTACTCCACTCTCCTCCCTCAAGATCAAACGTTTTTGTTCTTCCCTTTCTTTTTCTTTGATTCTCTATTTTATATCTCGTTCAGTTGCTAACCAACTCACTCTTTTTTATTCTTTTATCTATATAATGATTGGTGGTTGTCCTTGAACAAGCATTAGGTTTATTCTCAAAATAGCTAGAGATGCCCCCCCCCCCTTTTTAACTAAAATTAAGACTTTTTTTTGGTAACTCATAACTCTCACCGGTTTATTGCAACTCTAAATGAACTACGTAGTTGATGGTAAATCGGAGAGATATACGCTATCCCTTATGCATACCCCACTTGAGTCAGAATTGAACGTGTGTGGTCTCTATGGGGAGTATACCCACGAGTCACTCGGACTAACCCCAAGGGGGCTAAAATTAAGATTTGTCCAGCAAATGCATGAGATTGCCGCCTCATGCTTAAGTTGGGGCCATGTCAAATATGTCACTCATCTATATGTATATATTTGTGTGCACTGTACGTATATATTACTGTATCTAGTAAATAGCGTTTGATTGTAAGCTATACCTTCTATTTTTGGTTCTATGCAGTGTAATGAAAGAAAATTGCTATGTTGAATGTCGTGTCAATATGACCCATAGATTCACTAGTCTTGGATCTAGCTTTTGCCCAAATGAGGTGGTAATACAAAATTGGTCTTGCCTTAAAGAGTTAAATCTTAACATTAGAGTTGAGTTTTCTTTGAGTTCAGGATGATGATCCTTTCTCACTTCTCAGGCCAAAACCAAGCCCAACTTCGAAGTTGAGTATGTGTAAGAAACATTGTGTTCTGCCAATGTTCTAATCTTTCACTCCAACAAAAAAAATAATAATAATAATAATAATATATGTATATATTAATGAATTAAAGAGAAGAAAATTAAGGAATAGTTTTAGTTGATCTAACATCTCTTGAACTTGAGCTATTAATAAAGTTTGTGGTTTCATCATTCTTTTCAAATAGAAAAGGGGACTGGTAAGCGTTACTAGTTCTTGTAATGTAGTTCTTACGTTTTAAAGTGCGGATGAAATACCAAGGCATTTTATTGGTTCTGGGCAATTTGTTCTTTCACTTGCAGGTTTCTGACAATTGTTGTCTAGCACTTAGAATCACATTTCATGCAACTTTTAATAGGTACATTCAACATTACTTTTGGGTTGTAGGTAGGCCTTCTATTTGAGTTACGGCGTATTTGTCTTTTGTTGGTATTGTTGCTGGAATGATAACATGTGCATCTGTTTTTAGATTTTTTTTAGGTAATACTCATATTTTTCATGTTCTTGGCAACCAGCATCCATTAATTCCAAAGTGCTATTTGCTGCAGCATTTTGAGGACTTTGTTGTTGGACATTTCCACAAGCGTGCTCAAGACATTTTGGTGGCATGCAAAGCGTACATGGATGGTGCTCAAGTGGGGTGTCTTGCAAAAGGTGGGGTTCAGGATGTTGATGCAGGTGACAAGAGCTGCTCGCAGTATTTCAAGTCTACTTTGGCTGGCTTTATGCCTGTGCTTGTGCAAACATTTTCACAAATTGGAGCAAAAGACTGCGAGAAGTTTCTTCCCGTTGCAGATAAGGGCAACAGCCAAGTAGCCTCCGTGCCTGTGGGTTTAAATTATTATTGATCCTGACGAATGCAATTTTGAGTCATCGGTTATGCATTCTGACTTTAAAACTTCTGTGCAAATTAGAATTGAATTTTAAGCAGATAGTTTAGAGTTAAAATTATTATGGAGTTTGACATGTTTGTAGCCCAGGATGCTGCAGGTGTCATCAGGTTAATGTGTGTATAGATGTGCTGAAATCAATGATTGTTTACATTTCTAACTTTATTATAGTTAATTGTTAGTGAGATGGAAGAGGTCTTACTATATTATGTTACATGGCTAATCTCTTCACGAGCAGGTATTTGTTTTTTTAGGATATGAACAACCTATTTGTTTCACTGTAAAATGTTTTCCGAAAATTATTTTACATTGAAACAAATGTGGCCTAAGTTGAACTTAATTATTCAAGTTGCCTTTATTTATTGGTGATTCATATAGCAAAATTTGAGCAACTTGGGTTCTGTGGCAGAGCATCCCTGCACTAGTTAATTGAAATCCCGAAATTTTATGTTGCAGCACATTCTGATGGTGCTTCTGGATGTGTGCGCAATTGAAAGTGTCTTTGGAGAGTTGGGATTTGTGAGACCTGGTCGGAACACTGGTTAAATTTCCACTAGCAGCATTGTAGTCATCTGTCCGATCATTTTTTTATTTTTTTTCAGATAAAAAATTCGGTAATTATTTCGGATTGATATCATGTGTAACGGGTGGACTGCTTGCTTCTCTGAGATTATGGATTTCTCAAGGAAAGGGTAGAGGATTTAAAATTATTTGTGTGGGTTTGGTTTGTTGTGAAAAATAAAAGGAAAAATGTCATGAGGAATTAAAAATAATTAAATTAAGAAATTAATTTATTAATTAATATTTTTATTTTTATATTTTTTAATCTATTTAAATAAATAAGAATATATATGTATATATTTCTATTCCCACTTCAAGTCTTCAATTAAAATACCTTATAAATCCTATGTTATTTTATAATTTGATTTATTCTAAAAGAGGGGCAACACGATGTTATTTTCAGCGCAAGATTGGGAAGAGGGAAAAGACTAGTATTTGGTTTGATTATTGGTTCTTAATGGGCTCAATTGCTGAGTGGATGGGATAGAATTATATTGTACTCAGGTCTTGGTAGGTAAACTCGGGTAAGCTCTGTTAGCGATAGAAACACACGCAAATGACCAACTACTTGTTCTATAGACTTGATGGCATGTATCGTAATTGTGATAGAAAGGATTAGATTATTTGGAGAGGCCATGCATGTGGCAAATTCTTAATCTCCTCGGCTTGGGAGATTTTTAGAACAAGGTGCCTTGACGTCAACTAAAGCAAATTAATTTGACATAAACAAGTTGTTTCGAGGCATGTTTTCACTCTCTGGTGTGCTGCACTGAAAAGGTTGATGTATATATGTAAGATAATTTCATGAGGACGGGTATTCAAGCGGCTTCGGCTTGTGTTTTATGTAGGGAGATGGATGAAAACATTGACAACTTGCTATTTGATTCTAGTTTTACATACCAGATTTGGAGAAATCTTATAGGTAAAGCTAAATATGTATTGGCTTAGGGGGGATTTGGATAATACCATTAGATGGGGAAATCTTATGGGTAAGCTAAACCTGAGAGCAATTGCTTGATTGATCATGGTAATTGTAGTTTATGTGATTTGGAATGAAAGGAATTACATGATATTTAGAAATGAATACATAGATAATAAGATAGCATTGATTAACATTATTGAAATTGTTCGGATGAGACTTATATCACTTCAGAAAATTTCTCTCTCATAAAGTAATTTGTGGGTAATTAAGGAGTGAAATTTACAAAAAAGTATCATCAACAGTTAGAAGTTTTAATAGTTTTACTTAATAGCGTTGTATTGAGTAGAATTTGTGAATAGTTGTGCGTTTAGTCTAATGGCTAGCTATATTCTTTAACTTATTGTATTTTGGGTTCTTTGTATAACTCTTTTGTTTGTCCAACATATATCGACTAAAGAAGTATACCCTTGATGGATGTAATTTTATAAATTTTTAACATTATTAATACTGCCTTTTTAACCAAAAAATAAAAAAACAAATAAAAGAATAATAAAAAAACAAATAAAAAAGCTGCTAAACAATTGGTTAGTTTTGAAAATAGTTCCCTTCTGTAGAAGCCGTATGACGATTGGGTACAACTACTTCCCTTGGTCCTTGTTTGTGGAAAAAGAAAATCTAACCCCAAACAAAAATAAAAATAAAAATAAACATAATAAGTGAGATGAGATATACTCACTCTTATCGGAATATTATTTTTTAAAAATTATATTGTGATAAATTTAAAATAATATAAGAAATAAAATAGGGTACAATGTAATAAAAAATGAATATGGTACAATATAATAAGAATGAATATCGAAAATTATACTCTACTCTATGTTTTTGAATCTAGTTAAAGAATACTGTGTAAGTGCAAAATTTTGTATGGAAATAATATGCGGGTGGTATATTAGTGTTTTTATTTTTATTTTTATTTTTTTAATATGTTCATAATGGAGTTAAGAGTGATCCTCACAGATTGAGAGAATTTAACATTTAAAAAATAAAGGCAGTTTTCAGTACCATATTGAGGACAGGTAACATGGTAACTTCGGTTTTATACATGGATTCCTACGGTTTCAATGATTAAATTTATCTCATTCCAATGTCCAAAATCGCGGGTGTAACTAAAACGGCCTACCTTGGATTTTCCAGCACGCATGGCATTTATCGAAAATCACCAGTCCAACATCTTATTCAAATCCTCTTGGTTTCTTCACCCATCCCTTTGTCTGGGTCTGCAAATAAATTAAGCTTTCCTAGCCTTTGCTAGCATCGAAACCATTGTATAAACCGATGACAATAGCATTTATATATATATATATATATTACTATATATATATATATACATATCAAACCCATTATTTTTTTGATGGGACAGACCCATTATTAATTCAAACGTAGTTATCATTATTTGTGATCAGCTATATATACATATATATATTTAATTGAATGCTAATTCATCATGAATCAATGACTCTGGAAATGAATACTTCTTCTTTGATGATGATGATGATTATGATGATCTTTATCTTAACCATCTTTTCTGCAACTCCGGTTTCGTCTCGGAGTACTAGTGTCTCTTACAATGATCACTGCGGTTCAATCGTCCCCCAGTCAACCCCAATCGAGCCCGACACTAGCATCTTCCCAACTCTCCAAACAGTGGACAGCCGCTACAGCGGTGGCGAGGAGATTCTGGGCACAGCCTCCTCATCTCGATTTTCCTTCAAGCCCAGCGCCAAATACGTCTCGTTCGAACCCACCAAAGACATCTTCAAGACCAATGTCGGAGGTGTTTACAAGATCGAAGCTTCCTTGGTCTTCCAGACATTGGAAGCACGGCCTAGCATTCCTTTGGATTCTGATCATCTTACCTTTCATCAGTACACCAACTTAACAAACTCGTTGAGATTCCAACTAGATGGGTTTTGGTCACAGTATTCTGGAAAGCTGTGCATGATAGGGTCAGCTTCTTGGTCCACTAAAGAAGGCAAACATCTCGATCTAGATGCACTTCTCAAGCTTAATTATCCTATGAATTCCACTTTTTCTACTAGTTTGGTTACCGGAACTTTGGAGAGCTTGAGTCCTTCAGTTGATCTGAATTACTTCGAACCAATTTCAATATTGGTGTTCACTTCATCCAGCAACTACAAGTACACATTGGCTTCGGATGAATTCTGTAAGGGGTGTGCCCAGGGGATTGATATTCCCCAGAATAAATCTCTTGCTTTGCAATCAGGAAGTTTTTGTTCAACGGTTGGTACTCGAACTAGCACCTTTCAGTTGGAGTACTCAAAAGAGTGTGCTTCCTTGCAAAATTGTACCATTTTTGGCCGTGAAGTTAAGTACTTGCCTCCTACAATGTACCTGAATCCGATTCTGTGTTCCGAGGAAGAAAGAAAGGTGCAGTATTTGGCAGGATTCGGGAATGATACTTATAGATGGTATTCCAGGCCTTTTGATCCCACCACGTCGCTGATTGCAGAGGGTTCGTGGGACGGAGACAAGAATCAGCTGTGCATTGTTGCTTGCAGAATCTTGAATTCAACCGATACTACTCTGGGAAATGCACGCGTTGGCGATTGTTCAGTCAGGCTGAGATTGAGGTATCCTGCTTTTTGGTCGATCCGAAGCAGAGCCGATGTGGTTGGACAAATTTGGAGCAACAGGACTGTTGACGAGTTGGGTTACTTCAGGAGAATCGAGTTTGGTGGTTACAGGAGTAGCCTTTGGAGAGAGGTTCCGGGGTTGAGATATGAGTACACTGAAATTGAGAGAGCAAGGAAGTTTTGTCCGGTAAATAGGGCTGCTGCTGCTGCTAACAGGAAGAGGGAGATGTATCCAAATCCGATGGTGAATCCGAACGACATGCGTTTTAGCATCTTGGTTAAAGATTTCAAGGGAAGAAAAGCATCGGGTTTTGCATATCCCGTCTTTGTGGGAGATCAAATTTGCCAGCCTTATCATAATTATCAGTACGTGTTGTTGAAATCACAGAGCAATTCTTCTGATGTTGGGGAAAAACGAAGCTCTTCTCGCAGCGCACCATTAAACATCAGCTACGTGATTACCCTAACTGAATTACCTGTCAACACACCTCATTACTTGTTCTCTAGGCCCAATTATTCATACATCATTCCCGTGGGCCGAATGGAGATTAAGGCAGAAGGTATTTATGATGACCAAACAGGGTCACTCTGTATGGTGGGCTGCAGGAGGGTGGGTGCAGATATAGACTGTAAGCTTGTTTTGAAGCTCCAATTCCCACCAACAAATGCCAAGACCGGAGGGTCCATTGAGGGAACCATGGAGAGCCTGAGGATGAACACCACTGACCCTCTTTACTTGGACCCTTTGAGGTTGTCCTCGGTCACTTTCTACTCCGAGGAAGCGAAGAAATCACTTTGGAGGATGGATTTAGAAGTCGCCATGGTCCTTGTCTCCAACACGCTGGCGTGCGTCTTCGTCGCGCTACAAATCTTTCACGGGAAGAAGAATCGTGATGTGCTCCCGTTCGTGTCCATTGTGATGGTCGCAATCCTCGCCTTGGGGTACATGATCCCTCTCGCACTGAACTACGAAGCTCTTTTCATGAGGAACCACAATCACCAGAGGAATGTATTGGCGCGGGGCGGGGGATGGGTCGAAGCAAACGAGGTGATTGTGAGAGTGGTTATGATGTTGGCTTTCCTGCTGCAAGTTCGGCTTCTGCAGCTAGCAGTGTCAGCACGTTTGAATCACCAAAACCAGAAGGCTTTGTGGAAATCTGAAATGAAAGCTTTCTGTGTGTCTCTACCGTACTACGCAGTGTGCTTTCTCATTGCATTTCTGGTAAAAATGGATAAAAATAATCAGGTCGGCAATCATTTGGACCCGGTAAAAGTATCAGGAACAAGAACTCCGCTGATTTCAGAAGGGGGAGGCGGCTTTTTCGAAAGAATTCCATGGGAGGCTTTGAGGTTGTATTTCGGTTTGTTGGTTGATGGATTCCTTTTACCACAAATCGTTCTCAATGTGTTGGGGATTTCGGTCATAAATAAGGCACTATGCGTTCCATTCTACGTGGGAACGTCGTTGGTTCGGTTGGTGCCGCACGCTTATGACATTTACAGGACTTGTAACTATGCTCGGCGAGAATACTATGGGTCGTACATATATGCAGATCCAGGTGCAGATTTGTACTCCATGGCTTGGGATGTGGTTATTTCTTGTGGGTGTGTGGTGTTTGCCGGTGTCATCTACTTCCAGCAGCGATTCGGCGGTTGCTGCTTCCTCCCTCGGAGGCTGAGGGACGGAAAGAGCCAACCGCACGAAGTGTATGCCTGAGAAACTAGTGCCTGTAATAAGCTGTGAGTGATATATGCAACTTAATATCTGTTTGCTTTTGCCACTAACTGGCTAGCCAGCAAGAAATATTGCTCTATTCCCATCTTTCTTCCCAGTAACTATTCCCGGCAACTTTTTTTTTAGTAATCATTTTGTTTTTCAGTTTTTGATAGAGCTAGATTAATGTAAACATGAGCATAAAATGCAAAAGAAAAGAGAAGTTGTGAAAAAAAAAAAAAAAAAGTTTCTCTTGTTAGGTGCAAAAGATGGTAAACTACAGAAAAAAAACGTTTGAGAGATTTAGAAAGAATATGAAAAGCAATTCTATTGGGTGAGATTATCGATACACCTGGGCAACCACCTTCCTCTCAATGGACTGAGATTATTGGTAAATCTCGACGGACTAAGATTATTAGTAAATCGGAGCTATGATACCAGTTGTTGGGTAATTTTGGGCCTCTTTCATCCCCAAAAGGTAGCTTGCAGGGTGAGACATTCACTCATACTTATATACTGACCATAACCTTTTCAACAACCTATGTGGGAACTCTAATAATCTCCCTCTTTACACATCAGGCCTTGGGCTCCCTTCTACGACCGATATGAGAACCCTAACAAATTATGATCTTTATTATAGATTTTGATTTTTTTTTTCACACAAACAGTTAGAGAAGTTGAGTTGCTTAAATAGTAAACCAAAAAGAAAAAAAAAATTAAACCAAACATACACAAATGGCATTGCTCACGTTACATATATATATATATATATATAAGTATCACCCATTAAATCTATAAAAATAGTTTGTGGTCATTTGAGAGCATACAAACTAGGACAGTTAGATTTCTCAGAATTAAAAATTACTATTTTAATATCCCCACTTAATTTGTAATACAGATAAATTTCTTGAACTTCTGCAATTTTTTTGATGAGATTGCTTTAGTGACGGCTAACTGTTCATTGGTATTGATGAAAATTAGTTGAAGTACTTATTCACTAACAAGATTCCTTATGAAATAATGTTGAAGTTCAACATGCTTGGACTTTGCATGAAATATTGAAATTTTTTGTCATAACAATAGCAGACATGTTGCAGTAAATTGTTGTGAAGTCGTTTTCCTTATCTTTTAGATATACCAATATTCTTCTAAGCCAAATTGTTTCATAGGCTACATTAGTAGCCACAATATATTCTGCTTCTGCCAATGAAAGCACTACTATTTTTTGTTTTTTAGATGACCAAGAAATTATTTTAATGCCCATACAAAACACATAGCTTGATTTTTTTTTTTCCATCAATTGATCCAGCCCAATCACTATCAATGTATCCAATGATATTGTTGTCTTTCCCTTTAACATACTAGATGCCAAAATTTTTTGTGCCTTACAAATATCATAATATTCGTTTAGATGTAGAGTAATGGTTCATTCATGAATCTAGAAATAATGCTACCTGGATAAACTATATCAGGCCTAGTGTTGGTAGGATACAATAGCAAACCAACTAGGGTATGATACAAGGTTTGATAAACTTTTGAGGCTCCGCCTTTTGACTATAGTTTTTTATTTAATGCCATAGGTGTTGAGATTGACTTACATGTTTCCATCTTGAACTTCTTAAACAAGTCTTCAATGTATTTTTCTTGAGAAATAAAAATTTCTCCTCTTGCTTATAGGACTTGAATGCCAAGAAAATATTCCATAAGATCTAAATTAGTTATTTCATATTCTTTCACCATGGCTTTTTTTAAATTCATCTAGCATTGTGATGTTTGAGCTAACATAAATCAAGTCATCAACATAAAGGTAGATAGTGAGAATATCATTGTTATCTCCCTTTTTGACGTTTAAAAATGATTTACTAGGATTTCTTTAAAGACCATTGTAGTTGAAGTATTTGTCTATTTTATTGTTCTAAGCACATGGGGCCTATTTTAGACCGTAAAGTGCTTTTTCTTAGTCGGTAGATCATCTTTGCTTTTCCTTCCACAATGTATCCTAGTAGTTGTTCCACGTGCACTTCTTCTTCTAGCTCCCCATTTAAAAAGCTAACTTTACATCAAGTTGATAGATTAGTAATTCTAATTGTTTTGCTATTGCCATGACTATTCTAATTGTCTCCATTTGAGCTACTAGTGCAAATGTCTCATTGAAATCTATTCCAGGTTACTATGAATAGTCTTTTGTTACAAGACGAGCCTTATGCTTTTGAATTGAGCCATCTCTCTAAACTTTGTTTTATAGATCTACTTTAGTCTAACTGCATTTTTTCTTGGGGCAATTAATAAGCTCCCAAGTGTGATTTTTAAAAATAGTGTTCATTTCTTTATCCATTATCTTTTTCCAGAGTTGATTTGAGACAACTTCTTTAAACTTATGTGGCTCACAAGAAAACAATGCCAAATTGGATGAATTATTAATTTCTCTTAATGATCGTACCTTTCTGACAGGTGAGTCTGGTTTTGTATCACTATTCTCAAATGGATTTTCTTGTGGAATTGGTAGATTTGGGATGGCAAAAGAATTTGGTTCGGTTTGGTCTGATTATGTCATATATTTGGAAGAGTTAGCCTCTTAGGAAATTTTATTTTTCTAATCCTAAGCTTTCATTTCATCAAAATGAACATCCTTTGAAATCCTCAGTTGATTGGCTTTTAGGTTAAATAAGTGGTAGCATTTTGATTCATTATGATAGCCAACAAAAATGTACTTTTCTCTTTTTTCATCAAACTTTTCTTTATTTTAAAAGGGAACAAGAGAATATACAATGCATCCGAAAACCTTCAAATGTTTTACCATTGGTTTTTGTTTGTACCTAGCTTCATAGGGAGTTTTATTTGAAACTAACTTTGTAGAAGACCTATTAAGGATGTATATTATAGTGTTAACTACTTCTACCCAATAGTTGTTTAGAAGACCTTTAACTTCAACATGTTCATGCCATCTAGATAATGGTGCGATTCTTTCGTTCTACCATGCCATTTTGTCGAGGAGTGTAATAGATGGTTAGTTGTCATCTGATTCCTTTATTTTTACAGTAGTTAATAAATTCTTTTGACAAGAATTCTCCACCATAGTTTATTTTGAGCACCTTCAGAGGATGGCCACTTTGTCTTTTCACCATTTTCTTGTAGTGGAAGAATTTTTGAAAAGCTTCTGGCTTTTACTCCAAAATGTAAATCCACATCATCATGCTAAAATCATCAACAAAGAGAAAAGAATATCTTTTATTTTGAAATTAAATGAGTTTTTGTTAGTCTACAAATGTTTAGCTAAACCATTTCAAGTGGATCTTTTGCTCGCTAGGTAGTTTTGGGAAATGATAGTCTGTGCAATTTCCCATAAATATACCCTTCATAAATTTTTTCTTTTTTTTTTTTTTTTCAATTTGAGGAAGTCCATTTGGCATATTATTTTGACTTAGCAGTTTAAATCCTTGGTAATTTAGATGTCCATATCTCCAATGCCAAAGACAGGACTCTTTATTTTTATCAACTGTCATGGCAAAATTCTCATACATTGGCATACAAGGGAGGTATTTTGTTTGTTGCCATTTTGACATTTAACAAAATATTTTTGTCAATTATTTTGCAACTATCCCATTAAAATTTACTAAATATACTTCTTAATTAACTAATCGACACTTAATAGAATTTGTGCCAAACCAACGACATAAAACATTGTTGATGAATTTAATGGTACCTCCATTGGTTTGTATAGCCACTTTTCCTTTGCTTTTGACTGGATATTACTTTCATCTCCCATTCTAACTTGAGAGGAAAATTGTTCATGCATTTTGGTTTCTTGCCCATATGATTGCTATATCCACTATTTAGATACCATGTGCTGGTTAAATCTTATTGAATGCACATGTAAGAATAGAACACCAGCTTTGTTTCATTTTCTTCACTATACTGGGCATTAATCTGGTCAACTTTTTGTTGATACCAATTATCTTTTTGTGAATTATTTGGAAGTCGACACTTAGTGCATTTGAATCTACAATTTTTGGATTCATGGTAATTTTTACCACAAATAAGACACTTACAACTAGATTTTGTATTATTAATTTTGTTCGTAGGTTTGTTGAATATTTTTTTTTTTTGTCTTCTTCCTCGATTGCAATTGCCAAAATTCTGGTGTCCATTTTGTTGCTGCTGTTGTTGAAATAAGTCACTTCCTCTATCTTTTAGGAACCTCCTTTTTGAGATATTAATTTTTGACTGAAATGCTTGCTCAACATGTGTTCCTACAAATCCATTCATTCTTTTTTCATGGGCTTCAAAGGAGTCCATGAGCTCATAAAGTGCAAGCATAGATAAATCTTTTGGTTTTTCTTTGGCAGCAACAATATGCTTAAAATTTTGTGGCAAGCTTCTTAATATTTTTCAACAACTTTTTTCTCTCAAATGATATCTCCATATTTTTTTATATGATTGATAATTTGTGTCTCTTGTGGAAAAGAATTGAATTGTTTCATTTTCTTTCATGGCTAAATTATCAAAATCTCACCATAAAGATTGAAATCTAATGGAGATAACTTTTTTAAAACCTTGAAATTCAATTTTGAAGATTTCCCATGCTTCTTTTGAAGTATTTGCACCCAAAATTTTAGAAAAGATAGATTTACTTACCCTATGTTGTATATTAGAGCTTTTGCATCTTTTATTACATTTTCCTTGTATTCGTTTTGTTTTTGTTCTTTTGGTAAAGGAAATCCTCCCTTTACTATCTCTTATAAATCTTGAGTGATGAAAAGAGTTTTCATATGAATATTCTAATAATCATAACTTTTCTCAACAAATATAGGCATAAGACTTGGAGCACAGTTGACGGTAGAAGTAGTTAAATTAGAAGTCATAGACACGAGCTAAGAAAAAAAAATAATAGGGTTATAGTTTGAAACCGAAATATTGTTAGATGCAAAAGATGGTAAAGTAGAAAAAAGGTTTTAAGTGATCCAATGAGAATAAGTAAAATAATTTTGATATCTATTACAGACTTCTGATGTGTTTTTTTCACACAAATAATTACAAAAGTTGGGTTGTTTATATAGTAAACTAAAGAGAATTTGAATCATCTGTACACGAATGGCATTGGTTACGATAATAATATATCTATTGCTCATTAAAACTATAAAAATAGTTTGTGGTCATTTGAGAACCGACAAATTACGACAGTTAGATTTCTTAGAATTACAAATTACTATTTTAATATCTCCTAGAATACCTCTACTGCACATATAATATTTTCTTATACAATAGCAGCTTATATAGTAACCAAAGAGAGGAAGGTCAGCATCTGAATACATAATTATAGAGCTAAAAATACTACATAAAAGATTGACAACTATACCCAAAAAAAAAATAATAATAACTATCATCAACTAACTTGCAACCATTATTTTTTAACTAACATTAACCACAAAATAGTAAGAAACTAGTTTCACAAAGTCAATACTCCTCGAGATTTTTCTTTAAAAGTCCAAGCTTAGCCTTTAGCATTCCAAATAGTCCCTTAGAAAGAGCTTTTGTCAGAATACTTGAATTTGTTCATTTGACTTGCAATGCACCAACTTCACTTTACTATTCTTCTTAACTTCTCTAATGGAATGGAACTTGACATTAATGTGTTTGGTTTTACCATGCTAAACTAAATTTTTATCACATTTGATGACAGTTGCTTCATTTTATTATTGTTTTAACTTAAAAAGAAGTTTCCTTAGCCAAATAGTTGCTGTGGCTGAAATATATCCAGCCTCTACCATAGATTGTGCAACTATATTTTGCTTCTTTGAGTTCCATAAGAATGCACGCGATCCTAGGAAAAAAAATATACCTATAAGTATTGTCCCAATCATCAACATTGCTAGTCCAATAACTATCAACATATCCCACATGTGCACCCTTTCTCTTTTTTAAATATTTATTAGCGCTTGCATAGGTGTTTTTTATATTAGAAATCTCTGAGTAAACACTTTGTTTGTAAAAACTATTAGATTAGAGTTAAAAATGTCATAAGATCGATGTCATGGTATACCAACACATGCTAAAGAGTGTTTATATACTATACTAGAAATTTGGGAGAAGAATAGAAGAAGAAAAATTAAGAATTTGCACTTCAGCAGAAGCTCACAACTTTGTTTTTCCCGTAATAATACCTTTTGTGACTTAGAAAAGCTCATTCAGAAAATAGTGTGTCTTGCGAGCATCTCGCAACTTCTTTTGCCCGTGAGTTGCCTGTAACCTTTGGAACCCAGCTAACCAAATTCTAGTATGCCTCGTAAGCAGATTGTGAGAAGCTTGCACGCACAATTTACCAGTGACATCGTCCAGAATTTTTTAAAGCTACCAAATCTCACTTTTACTCTTTTCTTTTGATATAAATAGTTAAACTATTTTCCAAAACTCCAAGCTCTAGACCTTATCTCTCTTATCCATTACCTTGAATAGCGAAAAACAAAAAAGATGGCTGCCATACTTTAGATCTGAAATTTGTTGGGGAACGCAGAAAATCCTATGAACACAGTTATAGTATATATCAATAATTAAAAAAAAAAATTGTTTTGACCTACAAGAATAAGATCGTACCTTCAAGATATCTCTAGTTTGGTCTAGATAAAATAGTATTCTAAAAATTTGAAGACTTTGAATCAACTGCTTGTTCTCAACCTTTAGCCTTCTACTGTATTCCAAAAATACTCTCCTTCTCTCACGAGATTGTGGGATCGCCAATAGCCTTTAGGTTTTTCTCTAAATCTAGAATAAATTATCACTAAAGAAAACGTAACCCTACCTGCCAACAGAAAGAGTAGTTATAGGGCTACAGTAAGGATCAATAGGCAAATATGGAAAATGTTTCCTACGTAATTAAATCATCTAATCCCTTCCTGAATAAGATTTAATTGCATAAATTATAAATTATTCCACTAAAGAATTATAACAGAAAGAATATTTCAAAATTATATTTTTGAGCTTTAATATTAAATAATTATTATCTTCTCACATTAGGATTATAGATGTCCACCAATTAAATTTAATTACTAACAATTTAATTTAATTGGTTTTTTATTTTTCTTGAAACATTTCTACTTAACTTATTTGATGTATCGAATTCAAAATCTGCTTGCAAGATTTGATATAGTTATAACTTATAAGCTTCCTGACCGCTCGTAAATAGTGCAGTGCTAATTAACCCCCAAGTGCAAGGGTGTGCAGTGTAGTTTTAATCTCGGTGAGTCCGAGGTCGAATCCACAGGGAGCCTATAGGTTTCAGTTTCTAAGTTCAAATATGAATTTTAGGTTTAAATGTGAATTGAGATATCAATTGAATTAAATTGGATTTAAGAGAATTGCAAATTGAAGGATTAAACAAGAAACAAACTAATTAAAGGGATATTTAAACTAGAATGCAAACTACTTTGAAATAACTTAGCAATTTAAAGTTACTGAACTTAAATGTAAAGAGAATTGAATATTTTCAAATTAAAAGCTATTCTAATTTAGAACTTGCAATGCAATCAATTCAAGCAAAAGTGATTTAACTTAAGACAATAATATTTAAAAGAGTTCTTGATTCAACTTTCACAATTCCAGGTAATTTGTTATTTTGCCAAGGGATGATTTAAAATACAATCTATAGTTCACGTCAAAGGATCTATAGATTGGGAAAGATTTTCAATACATTCCAAAATTTCTCGATACACAGTTTTAAACTCACGTTTCATTATGGAAAATAAAACTGGAAATATTTTATGATAAAAACATTCGAGTTCAAATCTGATTTAGGAGTGAATAGATTCCAAAATTTCTCGATACACAGTTTTAAACTCACGTTTCATTATGGAAAATAAAACTGGAAATATTTTATGATAAAAACATTCGAGTTAAAAAGTTTTCTAAACAAACAAATCAGATTTGAAAATTGTAGGTCACTTCACATAGGTTTTCAAAACCCATGCGAAGGATCAACGTTCATCCCTCAACTTATAACGAATCACCCTTCATTGATTCAGTGAATCAAGAACTAGGGTTTCTACTCTAGCATGATTTTAAACGAAACGAAAGCAATAAACGAAAGCATAAACATTAGATCTACCACTAGAAAATAATAAATCATATATTAAATTAACGAAACGAAAGTCAACTTACACGGCAAGCAACTCTGAAACTACGTAATGAAAGAGCAGTGCAGCGAAGAATAACCAAACATCGAACAACTCCATAAACAAGACAAGTAATTGAAAACTCTCAAAAAAAGCTATTCTAAAACTCTCAAAGTATTTGAAAATATGAAAAAGAGGTTCCTAAAGTATGTAGAACTAAAACTAGGGCTCTCTTGGGTCGGCCATGTAGCAGATGTTATAAAGAAGTTGTAAAGAAAACCCTAAAAGATGGAGTGAAGCCGCGCGCGCATAACACACTGTGGTCCGGACCGTTTGGCAGGTGGTCCGGACCACAGAAACTTTGTTCTTCAAGTTCTGCTTCTCGTTTGCTGCTTCTGACAGCTTTCTGTCCTCAACTTCCACTGCGATTTTGACCTCGCAAACGATCGATTCAGGCTTCGGCTAAAGCACGAAAGTTGTAGCCCTTTGAGTCTTCTTTCCAACCCAAAAAGAATCAGGTCAATCCGAGTTGTGAGTGAAAAGTTATGGTCTAAATACTGACAAGGTGTCGAGCTGGAACTTCAGCTGCACACCACTTCAACTATCTTGAACTTTGGACCATTTTTTCCTCCTCGGAAGCCACTTTCAACACTGCTAATCTCACGTATTTTCCCCTTTTATCTGCAATTAAGAGAATAAACACTATAAATAATAAAATAACGATAAAACTTTGAAATTAACTACTTAAATGCATCAATGAGTATCAAAATGTGGAGTTTGTAATTACACTTTTCAAGTGTAATCACTTCCTTAAGTGGATATCATCAATCCAACGAATCAGGACATGGATTCATTCAACTATTAATGTTCACCATATATACATAATGTCATTGCCAAACCCACTGAATTTAATGACTCATACATAGAATCTTACTCTTTGTGCAATCTAAGCAGCAATCACCATATACACGTCTAAAAATAGAATCCGGATTAAAAGCATGAGTAATCATAATAAGCATGAGGTATAACTTATTTTATAAAACCAGTAAAAAATAATTACCTCAAATAGGTCTAGTTCAATACACACAAAGTGCGCTAGCACAAATAGTTAGAACTAAACCATTCTCCGTAGTTAAGAAAGTCCTATTGAAATGTGTGCTATAGTTCTGCTAATGATATGTTCAGTTCCATCCAAAATTGTGAACAATAAACTTGTATTCCAAAAGAATCGATTATCTAGTCTTCTGTATGTAATCCATACTCTACAGACTAGATCAAATGCTCTTTGTGAATACTAGACATAAGCACAAATATAATAAATGGCATTCATTGCTAAAAAAAAATTTAAAAAAAAGAATTCTCATTAAATGAAATAGAAATGCCAAAAACATAAAGCATGTCTTTTAGTATAAATCTCTATCAAATTGACATCATCCTTCCTTCTTTGGCAAAAAACATTCTCTGCTCAAGGTTTCTGTACCCTAACTAGAATTCTTAGGTGCGGAAATGTAGAGGTCTAGCACCCCCTATAATTCCAACTTAAAACCTTCATGGCTTCTTAGGAAGTTGTTGAGGGATAACCACCTTTAAACCTTAATTATCTTCTTTCCCATTTCTAACTCGTTCCTTTTGTTTGTAAATAAAAATTAAGCGGTTCTTCTTCTCTTCTAATCATCACAAACCTCTTTAGAATATTGTCCAGACTCATTTTTAGAATTCAAATACTAACCCAGATCAGATGATAAAGCAAGCTTACATAGTTTTATCGTGCATGAGTCCCCATCATTGCTATTACTCCTCTTCCTGTTCATTCTTTTTAAACTAAGTCTCTTAGTGTTAGCTTCATAGTTAAGTACTCCTCTCTCTTCCCAGTCTTCAACTTTCTACAATTTCTCTTTGTTGTCCTCATTTGCCTCATCTCCTTGAACCATTAGCCTCACATTGTTCTTCTTCTCATTCTTTGTCTGTATTGAACCCATTAAGTTTCTCTTCTTCAAATATTTAGCTTCATCATTTCTTAAGCTTCAATGCTGGTGACTTCTTTTTGAACCAAAAGAAGAAGAGTTGTCTGAATCTAAACTCTCAAACTCCATCATTTTCCAAGAAGAAGAGTTGTCTGAATCTGAACTGTCAGACTCCATCATTTTCCCTTTACCCTGCTTATCCCTTAAGTTATCCTCTACTGTAAAAATTTATTTACTTTCTCTTCTCCTTCTAACCTATTTTCCTCTCATTTTCCCGGTGCCTATTTCTATCCTCGTCTTTTTCAATCTACTCTCTGATCACCAAGGCGCTCACTTGCTCTAACCCTTTTCTTGTTGCTACTTTTTTTTTCTCAACATTTGGCCCGTCACCTTTCTTGCTAATAGACCAGTCTACTTGCTTGGCCCTATCATTATTTAAAACCAGTTCTGGATCAGATTTTAGGTTGACTGGCACATGCCCATTATCTTCTCTTATATAACTGATATAATCCAGTTAAAAAAAGTACTTCTAGAATACTATTATTCAGCCGAAAGCAAATTACTCGGCCTATATTCAAATTTTCTTCACTAGGAAGTCCTCTCCCTTTTTCACACTATATTTCTTTAATTTCAACATCTAGCACAAATCTCACTTCACCTTCCCTACCAAGGGAGGAGGTAGGAGTGGCCATGGCTCCCCTAAATTTTGAAAAATGCAACTCATATATATAAATTTTTTTACTAAAAAAATATATATTATGGGTTCGCCCCCCTTAAAATTTTAAAAAATAATTAATCTTAGTCAAGAAAACACCACTAGTAAAACATATAAATTTTTGAGTTAAAAAAATTATCTAAAAATTTAGGTTATGGACTAGTCTTCCTAAAATTTAATTATTTTTTAATTGTTATTTATAATTCAAAAATTGAAATGTTAACTGATTGTACCATCTATATATATATTAATTGATTTTTTATTTACTAAATATAATTTATAATATCAGTTATAATTTTTTTAGTCCCTCCGAACTCAAAATCTTGGTTTCATCCTTACTCCTTACACCCCCTTTACAAAACATCCCCCCACTTATTGACTTATTAAGCCTCTTACTACCCTTCCTTCTTCTCTGTCTCTACTCACTTCCTTAGCCCCCCATATTCCTGTAGCTTGCACAAGAATATGACTGTGAAGGACTCTCAAATGTGACTGGTAAAGCACAACGACTTCATTGTGTCATTTTTATCAAATAGATTATTAGTATTGATCATTCACACAATAACAACACTAACTACTTATTAATCCTAAGTACCAATTCAACAAGAAATTGTATACATGAATCACATTCCACTATATTCAGTTATAAACAAAACATAACAAATTTGAACATAATTGACTTTGACATTTTATTAAACATGTTACATGCATTCATTGTTAATGAAAGAAAAACTAAGAGTATGTTGCTTCCACACATTAATGTAATCACATTAATTTCAACACTTGCTAGTTTTGACCCATGCGATACACGGAATTGCATAATATTTTTTATGAACAAAATATAATTTTTAAATATATTACAAAATATTTCAATAAAGTTGCAAATTTTCAAAAAAAATAGCTATTGAGTAATTTTTTATATTTATATTTTTTTATTTCTATCAATGTTACTGAGCCAATAGAATTGATCAAAATTAGTTTTTCATACGAATATTAAAAGTCTTCATATTTTACCAAAACTCGATTTAATCAATCTTAAAAATTAAAGTTTTCTTTAGAATATATATTAAATCACAAATTTACCCAATTAATCGTATCTCTTTTTTTTTTTAATTTTAAACTATTTGTTAATTTTAATGTACATTTTTTTTAATTCTCGACTCATTTTGCAAAATTGTACTAGTTAGAAATACTATTAATTTTAATTTTATTAAAACAATTTTTTGATTGGTTTTGTAAAAATAACTCAAGCTAAAAATGTTATTTTTATTAATTGTATATTGTACTTTATAAAAATAACTCAAATACTGATTAATAATGGTCGGCATTATTAATTTAACTTTAAAATTGAACTTAAAAAGAAATTACTCTCTAGCCTAATTAAATTTAGGCACATCCAAGCCTAATTAATATTATGCATTTATTTTAAATTTAAAATATACTAAGAGTGGTTATTAGGAAGGAGTTCACCTTTTGTTAAATTTAATTAATACTAAGTCATTTTTAAATCATTTTTCTATCCTAATTATTATGTTAATTTTACAACAATAATAAATCAATAGGCAAGTGGGTCCATTTTAGAAATTTATTAACTTATTTCATATCATTTGCAATTATATAATACAACCTTTAGAAAAAAATGCAATTGTGGTCATGTTCCGATTGGTTTCTAAGTTAAATTAAAAATATTATTATTAGTCGTACATTGTTCTATATAAAAGAAAATATGCTTAACTTTTAAATCTAAAATTAGAATTTAGAAAAACAAATTACTCCCAAAACTAATTTTATTCAAAGATTTGTAAAAATAAAAACATCGAATGATGAATACAGCTAATGTTACATAAGATTTTATAATTTTTTTTGGTTAACTCTATAAGAATAACTCAAATAAAAAATATTATTATTAATCATATATACTTTATAAAAGAAAATAAATATAGTCAATGTGACCAACTTAAATTTAAAATTAAAACATAAAAAATTACTCTCAAACCTAATTAATATTTCAATATTTTTTTTGTATTTTTAAATTTTAAAAAAATTAAGAGTTATTGTTATAAGAAAAATAACCTGTTATTATTTAATCATTTTTATTTGTATTTTTTAATATAATTTTTATTATATTTTTTATTTAATTACAAATGTATTTGAAATATATAAAATTTGAAAACTATGTTGAATTTATGAGGATCCATTTTTAGTTCAGAATTTATGAGCAAGTGGGTCTCTTCTTAAAACCAATGAGTACATTCATATCTATTGATATCATTTGCCACCGCTTTAGTAGTTTTAAATGCAAAAGAAAAAGTGAAGTTCTAATGTTTAAGCGATGTGAGATAAAGAAACGAAGGTTTTGTGAATGAGAAAAGAGGAGGAAAAAAAAAGAGAATGAAGGAATTTAATATATAAAAAGAAAAAGGGGAAATAGAATGGAGATTAAATAAGTATGCCACATAAGACTGGAGTAAAGAAGAGAAGGAGAGGGAAAATACATTCTTTTAGTATTATAGACTTAGGAGAAAAATAATTGATTTTGTTCAAATTTCTTACCCATTTTTTTGAATTAAGTGGTGCTAGAAAGAAAACTATTAAAACTTCCACAGACACACTTAGGGATGCCAATGGGATGGAACCCAATAAAAACTCATTAAGAAATACCCTAATGGGATTAGGACGGGTTTGAGATTAAAATTTAATTCTCATGCGGCTTTGGGATTTACTTGTAGGGTACCCAATACTCGTTTATACTTATAGGGTACCCATTAAGTACCCGCTTAATAAAATAAAATATATATTTATATATTTAAAATTTTATCTCTAAAATAAAATTTTTGAAATTCCTAAGTCAAGCTCATTTATGAACTTCCACTGATTTTTATCCTAGTATATAATGTCGTATATTAGTAGCCACAACCCCCAAATTTGATAATCAAACACCCTTCAGTCTTTTCTCTTGTCGCTTGCAATCCTACTGCTGTAATCGTCAACAGCCATTGTTTTTTTCTTTGATTCTCCAACTGATCGCTGGCCTTCTTCAAGTGAGCCTTTCTTTTTTTTTTTTTTTTGTTTTAGACTAATTTATTTTGGAATATTTTTTTGAAAGGCTATATGTGTATTATTAATTTCTTTTTACATGTCTATCCTAATTTGTAAAACGTAATCTAATCTCGAATTTCACGTAACTCAAACAAACACAATGGATGATGTATTTGCCGATAAGGGTAGTCGATTGCCATGATGAAATTTGCCTTTGCAATCCCAAACTCTCTTTGCTTGGCTTCTGTGATTATGGGTTTTTGTTTAGGAGGGCAATGGCCTCTAATGTACGTGATTATCTTCAATTTATTCGACCTAAAGTACTACTCAACTCTTATTAATTTTGATACCGTTGCTTGTCCTATAGAGTTTATGTTCTCAATGTGAAAGCAATTAGATTTCTTTATGAAAAAAAAGCTTTAAAGCAAACGGGGCTGAGGGTACCAAAAGTAATTGAATTTGAATATATATATATATATATATATATATAATTGAATTTGAATATATATATAAAATTGAGTATTGGATATATATAACTGAATCTGAATAGTTCAAACATTATCATATTTTCATCTTCTTCTTTTATCATTAGATCAAGTGCATATATATATATATATATGTGTGTGTAAAGGCAAAGTCACACCAGAGGGTAGGCAGCCGCCACACCTAGAATTCTAGAAAAAAAAATTATTTTACTTGTCTACATTCACCTAGAAAAAATTATACACTTTGGAAAAATTTTATTTAGAACACTATGAACAATTTTACGTCACACCTAGAAAACATTTTATGCCATACCTAGAAAAAATTTTTGGCTTTAGCATGTTTAAAAATGAAAGTAAAAATGCATCTAGTATGCCTTAAATGTTTTCTTTTTCTTTTTTGTTTTTATTTAGTAGTGTTATGAGTTAAAATTGTTTGAAGTGTCTATTTTTTCATATATTTTTATTTCATGTTGGATAAACAAATTTTAATATAATATTACATAATATTATAGCAGATGGCTGAACAAAATACTGATGTGCAAACTACATGATCTTATCCTTTAGTTACTCCTATTTCAGTTGATTCAACAAATGACACACGGATACTTCTAGTTTGCCTAAGCCAACTGATACACTTATTATTAGAAAACGCAAACTAACTAGTGAAGTATAGAATCACTTGGAAAAGATTAGGAAAAACAATGAAAATTATGTTGTTTGCCATTATTGCAAATCGCATCTTAGGGGTGCAAATACCCATTGGACTAAAAGTTTACACAATCACTTGAAACATTGTCCTAAAAAAAATTATCAAGATATTGAGTTTGCTTTGAAACATCAAAAACATATTGGCTTTGAAAAAAATGGATGGGACTGTGCAGTTTACTAATTTTAATTTTAATCCAAAGGTCTCTAGGAGAGAGCTAACTTTTGCCATTATCATGCATGAATATCCTCTTTCAATTGTTGAACATGTTGGGTCTAGAAGATTTGTCTCTAGCCTCCAACCTTGTTTCAAAATTGTTTCTCATAATGCCATTAGGAGTGATATTGTTAAAATTTATAATATTGAGAGGATAAAGTTAGCAAAACTTTTACAATGTAATACAAGCCGTATAGCTATCACGACTGATATGTGGACTTCAAATCAAAAGAAGGGCTATATGAATATTACAGCTCACTTTGTTGATAGGAGTTGGAAGTTACAAAGCCGCATTTTGAGGTAATAGATTTATTTTTATTTTATAATACATTTCTCTTCAATATTATTTTACATGGCCTTATTTATTATTTTATTTTATTTAGGTTTATTTATGTTCCTACACCTCACACAATGGATGTTCTAGCTGAGATTTTATTGGAGGGATTAATGTCATGGAATTTAGAGACTAAACTATCCACAATCACTGTGGATAATTGTAGCTCCAATGATAGGATGGTTAGTGTTATTGTGAATAATTTGAGTAATCATTATTCGCTTAGTGGTCGTTTTATACATATGAGATGTTGTGCTCACATTCTTAATCTTGTAGTGAAAGATGGGTTGTCAGTTACAGAAGAAGCTATTGAAAGAGTTCGAGATAGTGTTGCATTCTGGTCGGCCACTCCATCTAGGGTTGAAAAGTTTAGGAGATGGCCTGCCAAATGAAACTCTCATTTGCTAAAAAGTTAAGTCTTGACTATAAGACCCATTGGAATGCTACTTACCTGATGTTACAAGTTGCCATAGAGTATAAGGATGTTTTCCAAAGAATGAAACTTTGGGATCAACTTTATACTTCTTTGCCATCCGAAAAAATTGGCAGAATGCTAGGGTAATATGCAAAAAGCTCAAGTTATTTTACAATGCAACTATAGTTCTTTCTGGTTCAAAGTATCCTACTACAAATATTTATTTTGTGAAAACATATGAGATTAGAGAAGCTTTCTGCAAGTGGATGTTTTCGAGTGACAGAGTAATTAGTTCAATGGAAAAAAATGTATGAGAAGTTTGAACAATATTGAAGTGATGTGCATATTGTTATAGCTGTGGCAAATGCGTTAAACCTTAGGTATAAAATGAAAATTGTGCAATTCTTTTTTCCATCAATTTATTGTGAGTATGCACATGTCGAAATTGAAATGGTTAAAATGAATTGCTATGATTTGCTTCAAGAGTACCAATTTAAGTTCACTACCCAATCAAGTTCAACTTCAAATTCTTTAACTACATGTGTTCCAATTTCAAATGAGGGAGCCATTAACGAGGAAGGTGAGCAAACCGAAGCAAGGTTGGCACAGTATCTTAGCAGTTTCTCATCTAATGTGCATGTAAAATCTGAATTGGATCATTATTTGGAAGAACCTGTCTTGCCATTTGTCCAAGATTTTGATATACTCAATTGGTAGGAGACAAGTAGGATAAAATATCCAACCTTATAGTCGATAGCTTGTGACTTTTTAGCTATTCCAGTCTCTATGGTTGCATCTGAATCCACTTTTAGCACTAGTGGGAGGGTTGTAAGCCTACATTGAAGTAGGCTTCACAAAGATATTCTAGAAACTCTTATGTGTTCACTAAATTGGCTATGGAATGCTAAAATAGAAGGTAAAAATATAATATCTTTGCTGAGTATATAAGACAATAAACTTACATTTGTTATTTATTCTTATTAGATTTTTTTTGTTAATGCAAATGCTTCTATAGAGATGGATGCAAATTGCGTGATATATGTCGAAAAGGATTTTGATGAGTATATTTCTTTCCCTTTTTATTATTTTTGTTATTTTTTATCATTTAGTTTCAAGTTATATCTTTTAAAATAGTTGTTAAAAATTATAAGGATGGTAGCTGTGTCACTATATGATATTGTCGATCACTAAAGTTAAGGAATGAAATTCAAAAGAATTCATCGTGTCATCCAAATCTTGATTTGTTTACCCTTTTTCACCACGCTTATTGTTTTATTTATATATTTAGCATTTTAATTAATTTAAAAGTTCTTTATACATGTATGTATGTATATTGTTTAACTCTTTTTCCAGTTTAAATTATCTCCATTTTATCTTTTATTAGACTTTTTCAAAATTTCCATAAAACAGTTTGAGTTACTGGTATTTTGCTTAGGTTGATAGTTTGTATCTTTGATACTTTGTGGGCAGGTGCTCTTAGCTTTATTGGGATAATTTCTTTGGACTTATTTAATTTATGATTTGTTGTGTGTTATTTTCACATGTGAATCGTTCCATATTGGGTTTTAAATTTCTTAATGAACTGTGATTCCTATTATACTGTTTCATAGGCATGCCCATGTGTATTTTGTACATTTATTTCTACTATCTAGAGTATATTTCTTTTACCTTCCAAAAAAAAAACTTAGAGATCTTTTGACCAATGAATTTGTTCAATCTAAAATTTAACATTTTTGTTACTAATTTTTTTAATTTTCGATCTCAAACCGGATATTTAACTGATACTTAACTAGTAATTTGATTCATTGAACATAAACGGGTTTTATGGGTTTGAACGGAACGGGTTTGGGATTCTAACTAAAAAAATAAAGTGGTTTGGGAAAAAATAAACGGGTTTCCTAATAGGATTAGCTAATTACGCGGGTACTCTACCCGTTTACATTTCTAGGACCTAGACACACTTATTTCAGAAGTTACTGAGGTGAAAAAGGGACGCCAGGGGGGTAGCAGTAGGCAAGGTACTGCTGCCGCAGCAGTAGCAAAAAAGAGGGCATTTTACCAAAAACGACACAGTTTTGATAAATCAGAAAAAACAAAAAAAAGCCAGCGAAACGCAAAAAAAAAAAAAAATGGAGAGTGTGTTTGGTAATTAAAAATACTAATCTCTTTTTGTGTTTTATATTTTGAAAATCTCAAAACAGGAAAAATAGAAAACACATTTAGTTTGACATTTTTTATTTTTCTTATTTTGAGATTTTTTTCTATTTTACATTAAAAACGTTCAAAATGTCTTTTTATCATTTTTCATTTTATGTGTAAATTCATTTTTCTATTTTTTAAAACGGATTTTGAAAACACAAGTAACCAATGCGTTTTGAACTATTTTCCTTATTTAAAATAAATATAAAATGAACTGTTTTCCTTATTTTAAAAAAATACAAAATGTGTTTTAAGCTTTTTTTTTTTTTTTGTACTCTACCGTCCTATAATTTTTTTTTTTTTGTGCTTTACACACTCTTCGTTTGGTTACTTGTGTTTTCAAAATCTGTTTTAGAAAATACAAAATGAATTTATATATAAAATAAAAAATGACAAAAAGTCATTTTGAGCATTTTTAACGCAAAATAAGAAAAATCTCAAAATATGAAAAATATAAAATATTAAACTAAATGTGTTTTCTGTTTTTTATGTTTTAAAATTTTTAAAACATAAAACACAAAATAAAAAATTAACTTTTTATTGAATTTGTGAGTTTTTATAAAAATATTAATATTTTTAATTATCAAACACACTCTCCGTTATTTTTTTTTTCCGCTCTACAGTCCTAAATATTTTTTTTTTGGCATTTCGCTGATTTTTTTTTATTTTTTCTGATTTATCAAAACTACGCCCTTTTTGGCTACGGCAGCAGTACCTCACCTACTGCTGCCCCCCGCGTTCGTGAAAAAGATCAACGTTTCACTTTGTGAAACCTTCTTAACTTGAATGTGATAAATTTACATTACTTTTTAGTCTTTTCTTCTTCAAATAGCCATTCACGTGATCTCTTCTTCAACTGCTTGGATGTACCAGGGGGAGATTAGCCTTCCCATTCCGCATATGTTTAAAGACATGGGGAAATATATTTGAGTCTAGAGGGACTAACGAACAGTTGAGGGATTAAGTTATAAAATTTGTGTGTCCCAGCCGGTGCCCTTAGGTTTAGTTTGGGAAGGAAAATAATTTTTTTTAGCTATCATTAAAAAGTTATTTTTTAAAAAAATTAATTTTTTAGTAGTTAATTTTTTATTTTTATTAATTTAATATTTTTATCCTTTATAATTTTAAATATAAGAAAGTAAATTTAATCGTTTTCAGTAAAAATTAAAAATTCAAAAATGATGAATTATTAAGCTTATCAAACGGAGTATTATTTTTCTTTAACGTCTGACAATTAAATCAAGTAAGAAAGGTGGGCGCTCCAAAAGGGGTAGTCGAGTTGGTTCGGATGGCAGGCTGAAGGGCCTAGGACCAATAGGTCCCGGGTTCAACTTCTCTTGGGGGCAGTCCTTTTTCTAATTGTAGAAGGCCATCTAATAGCCTTCTCGGCTGAGTCGATCAGCCACGGCTTGCCTAGGTTGGTTTACCTCCTCGTGGTTCTTTACCAGTTAGGGCCACGGGGTGGGTTTCACTCAGTGCGCACTCATGGGTAACGGCCGCGGGCTTCTCCCCAACCCCAGAAGTAAGAAAGGCGGGCTTAATAATTTAAAAAAAAGTAAGTATAATTTTTGTATATTAAAAATCGATAACTATAATTAGTCAAATATTAAAGTGAGTTTGTGGGGGGGGGTTGTGTAATTTACCCGTACTACCACCAAATGCGAAAGGTAGCAAAAGGGATTTTTTTTTTGTTTTACGGTTATTTAATTAAAATATTTGGTATCTATTATCGATTTAAAAGTATTTGGGAGAGTGCGGTTAATGAAAGCGGAGTTTGAAAAAGCGTTTTCATATTACACTCAAACCGGAATCGAATTTTTTTAACCCTTCTGAAAACACTATATGAACGAGCACTTTCTGAAAACGCTATATCAAATGGCGCTTTCTGAAAACGCCATATCAAAGGGCGCTTTTTGAAAACGCCATATCAAATAGCGCTTTCTGAAAACGCTCAATGAAAGAGCGTTTTCTACGTTACCTTATACCCAGTTCTCCCCTCATTCGAACCCATTTGTCTCTCTTCCTTCTCTCTCTCGTGCTCTCTCTCGCTCAGGCCGATCTCTCTCGTGCTCTCTCTCTTGCCCAAGGCTGAAGCAACCCTCCTCTCTCTCAACCGGCCTCTCGTTCGTCCGTGAGCTCTCACCGCCGGCGACCTCTACCTACCGAGGTCCACCCACAAACTCAGGTTAGTTTTTATTTTTTTTTTTAGATACTGCGGCAGCCTTTGTGGCTGCAATGGATTTGTTCCATTTTTTATTTTGATTGATCATTTAAATTCAATATATTGATTGTGGTGGCTGTGATTAATTGTGTTGGATGAATGTGCTGGTTTGTTATGTTTGGTAGCCGAGAAAGTGTAGGATTTTTTTGTGTTGGTTTGGTTTGTTGTGTTTGGATGAATGTGCTAGTAGCCGAGAAATGGGTTGGGAAAAGTAGTTTAGAATTATTTTTTTGGATATTTTTCAATTAAAGTAAAAATAGACTCTGAATATTTGATTTGTTTTGCTTTTATAGTTGTGCTTGACAGATATATGTAGGTATATGCACTTGCTTTTCGGTTAATTGGCTGTTTGTAATATATATATATACACTATTCATAATACCTACTTGCAACACTCTAAATGAAATTAATCTTAAGTGAATGTTTAGAGCATCGAAAAATAACGAAAAATATAATTACTAAATTTATATTTTTCAGAGATAAATAGTATTGTTTGTTGTCTTTGCATTAGCTTTTCGAATAGAAAATTCGTTCAAAGATTTGTTTTTTGGGCCATTTAAACAGTTTTATGTTAGAGTTTTTTGAAATCATTAAAAATTTTTAGATTTATAGAAAAAGTTAATGAGATTTGCAGAAGTGTTAATGAGGTTTGTAAAAAAATTATTGAGATTTGTAAAGATTTGTTAAAATATGTAAATATATATAAATTTATAAAAATTTCATAAAATACGAGAAAAGTAAAATATGTTAAAGCGTTTTAGAGATTTTCAAAAAAATTTTCTAATTTTCAGCACACCAAATTCACCCTAAGTTTTTATTTAGTTAAAACTTTGGATAGAAAATTCAAATTAAAAAAATTATGATAATTCATGAGTTCTAACTTTTTTTCAAAATTCTAGACTCTAGCAGTTACTACATGTGTTTTAATATATATATATATATATATATATATCTTTCTAATTAAATTTTGATAAGTACTATAAAAATTATCACAAGTTATGGTACTTTAATTTGAAATGTTTAACTTTTTAGAAACTATAATTGTGCGAAATTTAAGTTAGTAATTTTGATTTGTATCTCCACCATTGAAATACGGTAAAATTTAAAATGCTCAAAACGTTTTGTGAGATAAATGGTAGTAGGATCAGCTAAAATAAGAATTGAGCGAGAAGTTAAAAATATAAAAATGATCTTAATCGTTGAATGAAAGAAAAAACAATTATTAACTATTGATCATCCATATGTTGCTCCAATATTTGGTATGAGTTAAATTAGTAGCAATTTAATAATTTTTAAGAATTGATAATTTAATTAGTTAGCAATTGGTTGAATAGTTAAATAGTTTTTGTGAATTGAGAATGCAATTAGTTAATATGTTTTAAACATATCAACTCCTAATGACACTCAATAATTAAGAGGAAGCTGGCATTTTCCTTAAGTCAAAAGCCCTATTTATTGGATCAATTTAGGTATTTTTCTTTTACACTCCGTGTGAGATGGAGGATTTGATGAAAGTAAAATTTTATAGGTTAGATTTAATTTTATTTCATAATTTAAATGTTAGGATTTTTAAATCATTTGAAATTCAATCCAAAATAATAGAATTTGATTCTTAAATTTAAAGTATGTTCGAAACACAAAATTTTATTTATCAAATAAATTGAAATGAAATCAATTCTTTATTTTTTTATATTTTTAATTTACTCAAATAAAATCATGCATTTAGAATTATATAAACACTAATATCCAAACAAATATATATCATATAATATATTAATATATAATAAATATGTATTATATAACTTATCTTAATAATAAAATTCAGTCAGTTAATTAACCGAATCGACGGTTAATGTCTATTAAAAAACTGAAACCAAACCGAAAACTGAAAATAAAAAAAAAAAAAAAAAACCGAAACTGAAACAGTTGGTTTGGTTAACCACAATTTTCAGCTTGGTTTGTTTAGTTCGGTTCTGTTTTTCGGTCTACTATTTTATTTTTTTTTTTTTTTGCTCAACCCTAGTATAGGCAATTCCTAGTGTAAAATAAGTAAAAAATGATAGAATGGAACATTTATAAAGATCTCCATACTTTTGTAATTAAGTTCAAATTTCATGATTTTAGAATTTTGAACAATATACTCATCTACTTAATAGGCAGGACTTTAAATCAATTTATCTATATAAATCCCGTAATATTATATTACAACATAAAAAAATTCAAACCAAAATAAAGTAATGACTAAAAAAAGATAAACTAAAAAATAAGAAAACTAAAAAAAAAGTAAGAAATCTAACAAATCAATAAAATTTTAAATGTGAGAAAATTAGAGATTCCAACAAAAGTTTAAAAATATATGAAGAGATGCATACTAAAATTACCATCCTTATATAAACTTCTTGAAACAGTAATTTTAACCCCAAAATCTTCCAACATTTCTTCTAAAATTCTTCAAATCCAACATTTGATCATGCGTTCTACGTACTAAACACACCCATAAAGAAATCAACCTAAATGTTGTATATCAAACCAAAGCCCATCCTAGAACTTTTGGTTGTTTTAGTTTTTTGACTTTCTTTTAAATTGATCGAAATTACTTGGTATTTTATATTTTAGATTTCTATTAAATTATGAAAGACAAATATGCCAAATTAACAAAAAATTAAATATTAACTTTTTTTTTAACTTCCCAAATGTAAAATATATATATATATATTTTTAATACCTAACCATAATATATATATATATATATAACTTTTGCTTCTCAAGGGAAACCTAATTTAACAAACCAAAGCTTATATATATATATATATATATATCAAGTAAATCCATGTGAGATCAAAAAAGTACTCCCCGTAGTTCTTATGTAAACTCACCAAATGAGTGAAACGTTCGCAAAACTCCAGATATTAAGGATAAGAGATTTTTTTAACGTTAACTGTAATTGAGCTTTGGGCATTTTGTCTTTTCGTATTTTCAGATTTTGAAAACATAAAACACATAAAACAAAAATAGGAAATAGAAAAGTAAACCAAATGTCACCTAAACTTTTAATTAAATATGTGTAATTTTGTTAATATATTAATATTTTTGTTGTTAGGATATTAATAGGATAGGATATTGGCTTTTTTTGTTGTTGTTTATTTATTTATTTTTGGCTCCCAATTATGGTTTAGTAATATCGAAGCCCACGCAGATAGCTTTGTTTATATGCACAGTCGTTGCAAAGGATAGCTTTGTTTATTCATGCATTGGGCTAAGGCTCTCTCTTTATAAGTTCTAGATGAAACTTGTCCCCCTTTTGGCTGAAAGCTTAAGATTGAAATATCAATAATTGAGATTACTTGAGCATGGCTCGTATATGTGATAAACTAATCCCATTGTTTTGTTGGTAATTGAAGGTATCATGGCTGAAGAATACGTGTCACTTTTTTGTTATTGGGGGGGAAGTATTGTATCAACGTCAGAAGGATTATCATATGATCGTGACTACGAGCGATGCATTCGGGTGCTTCCGAGTGTAAGCTACGAGGAGTTAGTCACAAAGTTGTGCTCCGTGTTAGGTGTGCAACAAGGCCGGGTTAACATTAAAATCATATGTCCTTACCCGTATCTATTTGGAGGTACCGTTCGCACGCGGGGGCTTAGATTAGATGACGATGACTCAATTCGGACTTTACTGGAAGGAATCAAGAAGTTGAACTGGTCTCACACTGACTTGTACATACAGTATGAAATGACATCAGTTGAGCAGCCTATACGTGCACCATTGATCCCCGAGACAGATCTAGCTCCCGTGGCTAGCTCAAGAGGAGAACATAACATTTCAAGTGAGGAGCTTTCTAACCACGTGCCTGTAGATGTTGCTCAGTGGGATGCAGTTAGAGAGCTAGCTGATCACCAGCAGCGAATGGAATACAATCAGTCAGCTGAGTCGCCATGCATGGAGGAAATGATGGCGGATCTTGAAGATGGCGAAGAAGTTGGGATAGATTTTGATGACAGTGTGGATTTTGAGGTGGGCTTCACTGTAGTCCCAGCCAGCGGTGGAGGTGGTAGAACCCGAGTTTCATCAACCTGATTCACAAACGTTTACAACATTGCCTGAAGTTATCAGTGCCTGCTCCACATCAGGGTTTACTTGCAAACAATGGGATCCCACGTGTCAGGAACCTCGCACTGGTGTTCTATTCAATGAGAAAATTGATCTGGTGAATGCTGTGAAAACGTACTCACTGAGGACCAACACACAGTACCAGACGGTTGAGTCTGATAGACGGAGATGGATGATCAAGTGCAAGATGTTTGGAGGAACAACGTGTAATTGGCGACTGCGTGCAACTAAGTTAAAGAAACATGGACAGTGGCAGATAACTGTTTACGTTAGGCTGCATACCTGTGTTTATGCCAGGATGAATCAGGATCACTCGCAGTTGGATGCCCAATTTGTTGCGTCTCACATTGAGGAGATGGTTAAGAAAGATCCTTCAATATCTCCCGGCATGATATATGTGATAGTTAGCAAACAATATCAGTATCACATTTCGTACAATAAGGCGTGGGCTGCAAAACAGAAGGCAATTGCTAATATTTTTGGCAATTGGGAAGAATCGTACCGTAAATTGCCAATCTTCCTGCACGCAGTCCAAACATTCAACCCTGGTACCGTTGTTAACTACTTGTACCACCCATCAGGTACTCCGGGTACTACAATCTTGCGACACGTATTCTGGGCTTTCAAACCAGCTATTGAAGGGTTCAAATTCTGTAGACCTGTCGTGAGCGTTGATGGCACGCACTTATACAGGAAATACAAAGGTAAGCTTCTGATAGCAATGGGAGTTGATGCAAACCTGCAAATTTTCCCACTTGCCTTTGCTGTGGTGGATGAGGAGTCATTTGACAGTTGGTTCTGGTTTCTCCGCAACTTGCGGGTTCATGTAGTGCCAAACAGACCAGGCTTATGCCTTATTTCAGATCGACATCTTGGCCTGGTATCCGCAGTTAATACACCTACTTCAGGTTGGGCATGGCCTAATGGCACTCATCGGTTTTGCATATGCCATGTGGAAGCAAACTTTAAGAAGAACCACGGTGGAGTCCAACTGACTAAGTTGATGTCAAATGCGGCGAAAACCCCTCAACTTCGTAAGTTTGAGGCAATAATGCAAACGATCAGAGAATTAAACCCAGATGCGTGGAAGTACGTCGATGAGATCCCTAGGGAGAAGTGGACTATGTCTCACGATGGGGGCCACAGATATGGAAACAAAACAACCAATATCTCTGAGTGTTTCAACAATGTAATGTGGGGTGCGAGGTCTTTGCCAATTGCAGCTTGCGCTCAGTTTACTTTCTACAAGGTATTAACATATTTCAGTGATAGGAATGCAGTGGGAGTGGCTTGCCAGGGGACTGGACTTCGACTTTCTCCTAATGTCCAAGAGTTAGTTGAGAAGTTCCAAATCCGTGCTCGCGCACATCGTATTGTACGGTTCAACCAACTTGACGGTGTGTATGAGATCACCACAGGGCGCCATGTTAGTGGAGGAGGCAATGTTCAAGTTGTGAACTTGAAAGAGGAAACTTGCACATGCGGTAAATGGAATCAGCTTAGGATTCCATGCTTACATGTAATTGACGTTTGCGAGGAGCGACACTATGATTGGGTGGGAATGCTAGCAGAAGAATACTCCATTGATACTTATGTCAACATTTATGCTCCTCGCTTCAAGCCCCTGCATGACCCAAAGTATTGGGAAACACCAAATGCTCTGCTTTTTATCCCAAATCAGCGTCTGAAGCGACAAAAAGGTAGGCCAATGTCGACCTGCATCCGGACTGAGATGGACAGAAGTGAAAGCGCATCGAAAGTTCGATGTGGAATTTGCCGTCAGGAGGGTCATAACAAGAGGAAGTGCCCAGGCAAACTTCCGGGGTAGCCACGATAGAACATGTTGTATCGAGAGTGATAATATACTGATGTATTATGTTGGATATTTCAAGGTTATGTAATGACTAAAGTGAACGTAATGTCACTGACACTTTTGTTATTTAAGTGTAATGAAGTTGACATTTGCTTTACTTGCATGTTAGTACAATATTTGTCAAATAATTTGAATGAGAATTTATTTATGTATAAAGCCTATCAAGTTAATATTTACTTTATTTCCATGTTATCATTACATGTGATATTTTGATGTAATTTACTGTCCTATATACAAGTAGTTGTTCAGTCGTTATGGACGCACGCGCAGATTTGCTTTCACCCGGACCTGAGGACCCATCAGTGTTGCACCGTCAGGGGTCGCATAGATCTTCACGAATATGGGCTGATGGGGTAAGTTTATAAATTATAATGTAGATGCCACCGATTACTGACCTCTTGTTTAGGTTCTTTACATTGAAGTCATTTTTATGTTATAAAACACATTATTTAGTAAAACACATTGTTTAGATTAAAGTAATCTCTACATTTTATCTTTACACATTTACTAACGTCTTATTTGTCCTCGTTGCAGGAAGAGGTAGTCCTTAAAGTCAGGAGCAGTAAGCAGTTGATGCGTGACTTCACTCGCATCCCTAGAGATGCCAGGGTGGTCGAGTACTTGGTGAGAGCAGGGGTGTATGGATTCTACAGGATGGGTTCCATTCAGCTGTACCACACCCTCCTCACGGCCCTAGTTGAGCGATGGAGGCCCGAGACACATACATTTCACTTGCGTTGTGGGGAGTGCACAGTCACCCTTGAGGATATCAGTGTTATCACCGGCCTTCCAGTTGATGGATTTGCCGTGACTGGCATGGACGAGGAGCACAGTGTGCCAGAGTGGATAGGCATCATACAGAGGTTATTAGGCATTGCCCCTCCTGCAGCTGCTATCCATAGAGCACGCCTACAGATCACTTGGTTGACTCGACATTTTACACGACTACCGGATGGTGCAGATGACGATGTTGTGCGGTAGCATGCACGGGCCACGTTGTTGTTGTTGATTGGGGGTGACTTGCTGGCAGACAAGTCTGGGAATATGGTTAAGCTGATGTACTTACCGATGTTAGAGCATCTCGAGCATGTTGGTCGATATAGCTGGGGGTCCGCAACACTTGCGTGGTTGTATCGAGAGATGTGTAGGGCAGCACAGCCAGGCGCTAAGGAGATCTCAGGGCCATTGGTCATATTACAGATTTGGGCATGGGAGCGATTATCCCTTGTACGACCACGGATCCGCCAGCCGGATCTGATTGCAGCACCTATGGATCCTCCGGACCAGGATGCACCCATACAGGACGCCGCACCTGCAGAGGGGATAGCAGCTGCTGACCCAGCCCATGCTGCGGACGCACATCACGACCCCCCACCACTACCAGCCGACCCATATGGCTATAGGTATGAACAGTAATCACTTATTACTATGGTTGTTATTTTATCGAACATACGCATTACTGCAACTGATACTACCTTTTCTCATTGTAGGTGGCTGGCTCCACTTACGATGACTAGTTCCCGTACTCTCAGATGCTATAGAGATCAGTTGGATATCATGACCGAGGCATAGATGGCGTGGCAACCATATCCAGCTGATCTTCCCATTCCACCACGTGATCGGGCGATTTGGCGAGCTAGAGTGCCCCTTAAATGCTATGATGTGGTCGAGATGTATTTTCCAGATCGGGTCATGCTGCAGTTTGGGATGATTCAGGAGGAGCCAGCCACATGCGACACCAGCCTTGCATTGCATGCACTTGATCGACGAGGTCGCGGGGGGACTCGCTGGGATGTCCACCACCGAGAGCACATCACTGCATGGGAGGATCGACATAATAGAGTGGTCACAGCAGACCCATTTATAGGCCAGATGCCAGCAGATGATCCGTACATGCGATGGTATCGGACGATCACCAGGACATCGATTGGACCTCTGCGACCTGTGCCTCCAATCGGATCTCAGCCTGTTGCAGCTACGACGACTATACTGGTGAGTGACTCGTTATTAATTGAGTAATGAATTGCTATTCTTGTTTTCAATACAGTTTAATTAATTGACATGTTAATCGTTCTTCATACGTTTATAGGTGGATACCGCTGTGAGGGCTACTCAGATAGCGATAGATATCCTCAGTTGTAGGGATTGGGAGGAGGTTCGTCGGTTGGCTGAGATGATGAGGAGCATTAGGAGGAGGACCATTGCAATCATAGATGAGGAGTATCGATTGACTGAGACTGGACTCACTTCGACCTCATCATCTTCCCCCGATGGCAGACCATCATCATCTACTGCAGCGGGACCATCTAGTTATGCAGTAGATATGCCCTCTACTTCTGCAGGAGCCATACCCTGCAGTTCTCTAGGAGCGCCACCTTCTGTGTCTGCCAGGCCACCATCACCGATTCCTGATCCACATCATCCATTAGAGAGCATTGATGATTACACTATAGTCATGGATGACGTGGATGTTACACCGTCACCATTGTCGCAGTCTACGCCATCAGTTCCTACCATTACCATAGCATCGCCATCGCAGGACATCACAGCACCTCTTCCTCTTCCTCTCATACACTACACCTGAAAGAGGCCTAGAGCTCGTTTTGACCCGAGTCAGGATCCAGCCCATTTAGAGCTACCTCAGGACCCACCACCTCAGGTGCAGCCTACAGCACCACAGACTCAGCCACAGGCGCATGAGGGGCGAAGGATTCTTCCTCCTCGTAATATGAGGCATCCTCCTTGTGGGACAGAGTAGATATTATTTATCTTGACTTTTGTAGATTCATTGTACAAGATATACAATTCAAAAATTCATGTATATATTCTTCATAACTTTATTTATTGATCTTGCAATCTTATTTCTTTATATATCTTGTAATATTGTTTAAAGTTTAATTTAGTTTTACTTTATAGATTTTCTGATATCATTTAAAAGTTAGTTTTGTTTTATATTTCGTTATATGTTTAGGATATTATTTAAAAGTTTCTTTTATTATTGCTTTTAACTTATTAAGCTTAAGTTTCTTTTACTTTATAAATGTAATGTAAATGTTGAGTGGTGTTTTCAGTAACTCGGCAGGTTAACAGGAAAAAAATTGGATTTTTATAAATGTAATGTAAATGTGGGGTGGGACAGTGAAAAACGCTATTTCATATAGCGTTTTTAGTACAAACAACACTTACTGAGGTGGGACTTTCTGAAAACGCTATATGAAAGGGCGCTTTCTAAAAACGCTATATGAAAGAGCACTTTCTGAAAACGTTATATAAAAGAGCACTTTCTGAAAACGCTACATCAGATAGTGCTTTCTTTAGTAATGGTCTTTAGTAATGGCCAACTCGAGGAGGGGTTGGTTCACAATTCAGAAAACGCATTTTCAAATAACGTTTTCATTATCAGTACTTCCACAAATATTTTTTCTCCAGCCGTAGATAGCCTATATTTTAACCAATTAACAACATAACCAAAAAAAACTCTAGCAGAAGCTATTGGCAAAGCCGGACGGATTTCAATCTCAGTCCCAGGATTTTTTTGTCGGGGAAGGTTTCGGGTTACCAGAAATTAGGCCCCATCTCGCCGCCTAATGTTTTGCCCAAACGAAAGACGTTCCTCTCTTTCTTTGCTGCTCTCTTCAGCGTTTATCCGTGCATGTGAGAATAACACGCAAACCAAAACCAATGTTGATCTGTGCACCTTCGTCGTCGTCTTATTCGTCAAGTTCGACCAAAAAATGGGTTGTGAACGGCCTGGTGGTCGGGGCTGCCCTTGCGGTAATAGTCGGCGCTCGTGCCTACCTTCACCTCGCCCGATTAGGCAAGTTTCGGACCCGAGTTGTGGGAATTATTGCAGCCCGTTTCGCTTCGTCTCGATTCCGAGGCAAGCCTCTTGTTCAGATCCTCGGCAAACCCATGATCCAAGTAATCGCTCTCCGCCAATTGCTTTCCATTATTTCACTTTGTTTCTAATTTGAATTTTATTTTATTTTTCCTTTTCTACCCTAAAAGATTTTATGTGCATTTGGGATGGGAATGATGTGTCTCTTGTTACTATTTTCTTCACTAATATAATTACTTGAATGAAAGTGCATGTGTTTTTTTAGAAGGGAAATCCTTTATGCTTCTGTTTGACTTTGCCAGATCTAGTTTTTTACTTTGTCAAAGGAAAGCCAATTGCTCTAATTGACAACCAGTAAATATTGTTGGAAAATTAATTTGATGTGTTGTAATAAAATGCAAGAAAATTGGACAAGTAAAGAATGGAGGAAAACTTATCAAGAAGGTGACAAGCCGAGGCACTCCGCTTAATCCGTTGTGGATTAAAAACGTAAAACAATGACTTTTTTCGTCTCCACTCGGATTACCTTAGCGCAGAGGGCTCGAGATGGTTGTCCTCTAGGACACATAGCTGAATCTCTTTAGTGTGTACTGACTAAATAGATTTTGAACTCGTCTCTGGATATTGCCCAAAAATGAAGAGAATATGAGGGTGATAAGAGAAGATAGAAATTGTGAAGATGGATGATTTGTTTAGTAAAATTAGGTGGGTATTTATAGGAAGAGAGAGGTTCAGATTCATAATTACATGTCGTGGAAAAGTTTTTTAAAAAATGGCTAGTTAATTAATTTTATCTCTTTTTAAGCTGAAATGCATTTTGAAAGCTGAAATACTCTTTGAAAGTTAAAATGAATTATGAAAACTAACATGCATTTTTCCATGGTTTTCAAGGACTTGACAAAATCAAAGTTTGAAATTGTTATCATAAAAAATTAAAAATTAATTTATTTTGGAAATTTGAAAAAACCGACTTCAGATAGTGGAGCCACCTTTCTACCACAAGCACACGTGCCAAATGTCCAAGTGATAACGCTTGTGCATATGTCTTGACCATATTGGCCTTACCTTAAGGGTGCATAGAGTTCTTTAAACTAATGGCTTTTGAACTAACTTGCATGGAAACGAGAATATAAAGCCTTAGTCATATGTTGTGCAGAATTTGAATCAACTTTAGTAATAATAGCGAACGTATATAAACAAACGAATAGAAAAGTAAACACATAGGAAAATAATATTTATGTGATTCGGCAAAATTACTTATGTTCACGGGTAGTACGATACACTAGGTTTTCTATCATGAACCTCTAACATTGGAGTAAGGAATAGAAGAATGTAAGAAGAAACCTTGAAGAAGCCTTTAGAAAAATAATTCTCACCTTGCTCTTCGTTTATTTATCTCATAAACTCTAGAAAACCCTAACTTGAATTAGATAATGTGTATAGCACGCCCTTATATAGATGAGACAGAAATCCAAATTGGAAGACCTTTGAAACAACCCTAAAATTATTAGAAGTTGTGTCGCTTGCTTGGATGAAATTCTTAGCGAGCTTTGTTGCACCACTGTGAGGTCTCTATAATTCTTAGCGATATCCAATGACTGAACCAACACACTTCAGACATGTGTACACACTTTATATAATTCGTAGTAGCTCCTAGCAATCAACAATATTATATCGTATTGTGGAGGACAAGTCCTTTGCAAACCCTCCAACCTTTTCTGCATTTTTGTGAACCAATGTAGATATGCCTAAATAAGCAGATACTTTCGCTCCACTTGCTTCGCTTGGACATTTGTCATTTTACTAGAAGCCTGAGTGAAACATATATGGGCCATAACTTTAACAGTATTCTTCTTTTATGGGACATAAATAAATAGTACATTTTTTTAAACATTTCCATCAATCCCCTGCGTGGTTCAAAAATTTTGAAAGAATTTCATTAAGTTTTGGCTTACTTTGAAATGCATTGATGTCGATGTCTTTTGGACTTAGATTAGCACTTATTGCTTACAGATCTTGAGCCACAAGTGAAAGGTAACTCTTAAATTTTGAACCTTTACACTTTGAGTAGTGATTCATTAGAACTATGCAAACACTTTGAGCAAAAGTTTATTTCTAGTTTTGGCTCTTTATGTCCATGCACCTCACTTGGATTTTCACGAAGTGCTCTAGAGAGTTAGCCCTAACTCTCGTAGAATGCATCCTCACCTTCACACTTACATAGGTGAATCCATCAAGCACATGTTGTTACACACCACCTTTACAGGCAATGAGTTCATTTAGAGCTTTATTTTATCCTTGCTTAATTTTCAACATACACTGTCTACACAGTAGGGAGGGGCACTAAAATGATAGTGCTTTTATTGAGCTTTCATGACATGTTATTATCCATTGAACCTAATTCACGGTATCTCCAATCATATATGTTTGGTTGTTATCATGTGAACTTATTAACTCCACCCCCTCAGTGCATCATGTATAATTTTTCTTCTTATTTCTTTTGTTGAAAGGATTAGCCATTTTTTTTTTATCTTACAAATTCAAGGGCAATTGCACTATTGCCAACCAATTGTTGCATAATGTTGTGCCAGAGGCAAATATGCCCTTTTCCCCATTGTACACTTTGTTTTTTGCTTACGCTACGGTTGCCTATGAGTGACACAATGAAATGATATTGAAGAAATTGGTTTTCCCAAAGAGGATACTAGCTATGGGGTTCCTTAAACGTTTAGTTTCATAACTTTCCATTTAAATAGAAATAAATTTAGATTCGATTGCACAGGCAGCTTTGCAAGTTTGTTTGGAAGATATATATGTGATACAGCACTACCACCGAGTGTGAAAACATAGCCACTAGTAGAGTCAGCTTCAACATTATCAGAAAGCTAGTTTGCATCGCAATATTCTTCTAATGCACAAGGATATCCAAATAAAATCCACATTTATGGTACCTTTCAAGTACCTTAATAGTTTACTTATTGCGTCTCACACGGGGGCAGCTTAAGGTAAGATATCTATCAATTGAAGTAAAGGTTATTGGTTCGAACTGCCGGGATTATCTTAGTTCCTGTGAGGTGGGTGGGCTAGAAGCTCTAGGGGATTAGTCCCACTGAAGGTTGGGGGATACCTCTTGCAAAAAAGAAAATGCTTTACTTAGTGCTTTCTAATGTTCTTTATTAAGATTATGTGTACATCTACTTAGTTGATTTACATCATTTTCAATATTTGGGTGTTTACAATTCATTAAATACATTACACTACCAATGATTTTAGTATATTCAGATTGTAAAACACTAACCCCTTTTTCTTGCTTAAGATGTATACTAGGGTCATAAGGTGTTCTTACGAGATCAACATCAAAATGATTGAATTTATTAATAAGTATTTTAATATAATGTGATTATGTTAATGTGAGACTATTGGGCCCATGAGTGAGTGTCATGGCCGGATCCACACATTGGGTAGGCGTGGGCCATGGGCCTCTATTGCTTGGTGTGTCCGATATCTCCCGTTTTGTGAAAACTAGTTTTGATTTTTGAAATAAGGCTGTGATACAGAGACTTAGAGTTGCCACCTGACACTTCAAAAATGAGTGTGTCGAGAAATGTAGGGTTTTGATCCCATTTTAAAATGTTTGTACTTTCGAAAATGTGATAAAAGGCCCTTTTAAGTAATTCTTGATTGATCTGAGCAATCGGAGATAGTGGATTTGAGTGTTCAGCTATGCACAAGAACGGTCACACTTGGATATCTAAGGATATCCAAAATCCCTTTCCACTCTTTGCAATCATAATCTCACAAGATAATTTCTAGTTTATAATAATCATTACAATACAATCTTAAAATAAGTAAAAGTGCATATGATGCATGAAATGCGAGAAGGCTGTGATTTGTAGGGTTGCCTACATATCTTATTGAGCATTAGGTCAATCCTAGTTAGTGTGTGCGAGTGTAGTGAATATCTGCCTATTTAGTAGTAATGTTTCCTAGGAGGTTCTATATGCTGGTTTGACACTAATTGTAATCCAAAGATTAAGCCAGCTTTTGGTGTTCCATTTGGGATGCTCCATAAAAAATGAGCTCCTTTGAGACGGAAAACTAGACTGAAACTTGTATCTGAGAGGTTATATATTTCATGTAAATGTATTAATGAAGTTGTGGCCCAAGGGCTCGTGTGGTCGGATTCAAGCAGTCTGCTTAAGTTGCCTCCATACCTACGAGGGAATCAGGTTGATGTAGTTCAGACCTAAGGTGGTTTGAATCGTGTGCTTATGTATTTATGCAATGCTAGATCATGACTGTAATAGATTGGAGGTAGGAGCCTGGCTCTAGGTTTGGTCAGCACCTCGCGCTTGATTGGGTACTACATAAATAAACTGGTCTGGATGTGATACCACAATGTTGAGAATGGTAGACTAGGGGCCTCAAGCATCATCATCAACCCTAGTGGGCTAGGTGTATGCTGATGTGTATGTAAATGTGTGATAGGGTAAGCAATGTCAGAGATGTTGTGGATAGCATTCTGAGGGCCTTAGTTGTCATCATTGGCCTAGTGGGCTAGGTGTGTGTGCGGGTAAGTGATCAGTAAAGGTTAATATTTTCGTGTTGAATTTGTGTGCTCTTGGTCTTGGATCTGATATGTGAGTGCCTTGAACTTAACTTTGAGGGTGAGCTTAGCTTTGTATTTGAGTGGGAGAGCCCAACTGTGTGATTGATTAGTGCCTTGTGCTTGAGAGCCGAATTAGTGCTTCACACTTAACTCAGTGAGAGGGAGCCTTGCTTTATGGGGAACTTGGTTCCTAGTGAAAAATGCTCAAGTCCGTGTGATATGGGCCTTAGAGGGTAAGTGTAATGCGAGTGATGCAATTAATGCGATAAGATATGCCTTGGGCATGTTAAAAATGATGACAATTTATATTTTAGTATTTATTCCTTTCTTATAGATGACAGTAATAGGATGCATGTCTAATATCTCTATGGGAGTCATGATTCAGATATCATTGGCTTAGCCAATTCTAAATAATTCAGTCTCTGGTGTGTTGTGCTCTGAATTGATAAGCATTTGATTTCTAAGACTGTGTCAACCTAAGTGGTGTGTGTTTGTATATGTTATAGTGTTCAAACATGTCAAGGCATGCTAAGATATGCTGAGGCATGGCCTATGGCATCGCATAGTATGTGATGACGTATTATAAGATGTCCTAGCATGGCTTGGCATTGTATAGGATGATAATTAAGCATGGTAGCATGTTACAGTATAATGATATATTATGATATGATCATGTGACCCATGCCATGATGGCATGTGATGGGTCATGTGACGTTAAGAATTTCCTAAATTGTCTCAGGTAATTTCGATCAATATCACCTGTTGTGCTCAGCCCCGTATGTGAGAGTTAAGACCCAAATGATTTATGATCCGAACACTTTTTATTTACAAAATATTCTATTCACATAGTCGGGATTTTTTATCCTAATCATGCAAATATTTTGAATTAAATAATAAAATAAATTCAGAGGAGAGAAATTATACCTACATAGATTTGTAGAGAGAGACTTATATATCCTCATAATTGCCTTGAGTACTGTGAGTGCCTTGAATGCATTAGGAGGGATTTTGGAAATGATTTTTGGGGAGGCCATATTTATAGGCTTGTTTTTGTGCTACAGGAAAACTTGCAAAACAGATCTGGATGTATTTTACCGAAAATTACATGAGGTGCAGAATTTTTGTCTGTCCAAAAATGCAGGATTCCTTGCATATGATGTTGGGCGGAAAAGTCTGCATGATAGTAAAGGCGGAGAAACTTGCACGGTGTGATAAGCTAATGGCGTTGCCCCTCATGTGGGGGGCAGGGGCATGTCCTAGCCTTACTGCCCCCCTTTCTATGTGGCATGACCATTTTTGTGCCATTTTGGCTTGGCTCGTGGTGCTCGGATCAGATTTGAGCAAGTTCAGTCCAAGAATTTGAGTTCTGGGAAAGTTTCGGGAGCGCCGGGAGCTCACCAGGCATGTTGACAAGAAATTTAAGTTTTTAGGGTTGAGTTGGTCAAAATTAGGTAAAAATTGGATTTTCCAATGACCTAATTATGACTGTTTGAAAATTACTGCTCTGGAACGGGTTGACATGGTGATGGTCCCATAGGTTTTCTTCAATAAACCTTGCAGGCATTCATAGGATGACCTCTCTTAGCATCTTTGGGTATGAGGAATTTAATGATGAGGTCAAATTGGCCCCTGAACGTTTTTGTTGGCTTGTGTGTCAATATTGGCAATTTCGGGTTTGTGTCCTGAAACACTTCTCAAAATTTGATGTAACTTGGCTTAATGGTGGCTAACTTAGGAATTGTGTCTAAAATACTTTTGTGAAATTTGAACCCATTCTGACTTGATTATAGGAGCCAATTTGTGTCTGAAGCCTTGGTCACTGCAATTTTGTTAGTGGGAACTATTTTGAGTCTGTGGCCCCTAGATGACTTCCAGGAGTGCTAATTACTTGTTCCAAGATCTCTCTCATCTTCTTGGATGTGTCTTTGAATATTCTAGAGCTTCTTGTATTTTTTTGGTTTGAACTGGGTAGTCCGGTCAATACTGTACCTTGGGTGGCCTTTAGACTGGATTTAGTCTTGAATCTTGATTCTGCGTTTTTTTCCCTCCAATGTGGGAGTCTTAGTTCCATGCTGTGGCTGCTTTTATGTAGTTTCATGACATTCTGATTTGATTTGAGCTTTCAATTTGTCTGTTCTCTCTAGTTAGGGACATATTTGTCATTTTGCCAAACAATTGCTTTTGTTGAATTCTGGCAGACCTCTCTTATGCTCATGAAATTTGATCAGTAGCATTCACAAATGGTTATGAATATAAATTAGGTGTTGGTCGTTAGTGTTAATGAAATTTACAGTTGCTCAAATAAAGGGGACAAAATTGGGGGTGTCTGCAGTGAGTTTGATCCCTAACATTACATTAACTTCGCCTAAGTCTTTCACATCGAAGTATGAGGATTGAATAGTTTGATTTACTAAATGTATGTTAGTACCAAAAATGGGCAAATCATCCACATATAAACATATAATCACTCTAAAAGATTTAGAAAAGTTTTCCATACACACATGTCAGACTTATTAGCTACAAAGCCATTTGAAGTTAAAATTTTATGGAATTTTTCATGCCACTGTTTGGGAGCTTGTTTTAGACCATATAAAGTTGACAAGTCTGCACTTTTTTTTTTTTTTTAATTTTCTTCTCTTTTTTATTATAAAATCTTTTAGTTGGTCCATATAATTTCTTCATCAAATTCTTCATTTAGGAAGACAGTTAGTATTTAATCAATTTATAAAAAATTGATGCTATGGCTATTGGCTACAAGCAATCTAATAGTGTAAATTTTTGTAATTGGAGATTAGGTATTAAAGTAATATTTTACTGGGGCCAAAGTTGCTTGGGATGCGGTAACTTGTACAAAGTTGGAAGGTGGTTTGGGGATTAAATGAATTAGAGACTGGAATTATGTGGCAATGTGTAGATACATTTGGCTTGCTTCTTTGTGATCCATGTTTTACTTCCTTGTGGGCAAAGTGGATAAGGTCTAATCTTCTAAAGAAACTTCACTTGTGGGTGGCTAAAATTCCGGGGGAATGCTCTTGGACATGGAGAAAGATTCTTTGATTTCGTGACAAAGTGAGAAATAAAATTAGTTATAAGGTGGGTAATGGGAGATCAATTTCACTTTGGTATGATAAGTGGTTGCCTAATGGTGATTTCATTCTAGATTAGGACGTAGAGTATGTTATGATTCGGGTTTAACTCCTAAGGCAACAGTGAGTGATATCATTAAAGATGGTGATTGGGCTTGTCCTTGTGCAAATTCCTTTGATCTTCTTAATTTGAAGAGGGAAATTGATTACTTCCTCAGCCAATTGTGACTCGTGATGATAGCTCTTTGGGACCAAGGATCCACGGGTTTCACTATTCGTAAAGCATGGGAATCCATTAGGGTGACGCATCAAAAAGTTGAGTGGTCCCATCTGGTTTGGTTTAAAGGTTTTATTCCCAGGTATGCATTGATTCTTTGGATGGCTATTTGCTGCAAACTTCCTACACTTGATAGGCGCTCTTCTTTTGAAAGGGTACCTTCTTTGAGTTGTCTTTTTTGTCGAAGAGGGCTGGAATCTCATGATCACCTGTTTGTCCAATGTTCATACAGCAAGTGCATTTGGGATACTTTGATGAGTATTCGTTTATGTCAATCTCCTTTTTCTCTACATAGCTCTTGGAGGGATAGGATCGATTGGACTCCGACGAGCTTGAAAGGGAAATCTTTGCAGATAACTCTGATGAAGCTATGTTTTGCAAGCATGTTTTATCTGGTATGGCAGGAAAGAAATAGGCAAATTTTTGAGAATTGTTATATTGATGTGGATTCGCTTACTAAGAGGATTGTGAATGTGATTTGAGAGAAGATCTTGAGTTGTTCAAAGTTTTGGAGATCTGATATAAATGTTGATCTTATTGATAAATGGAGGCTCCCTACCTTGGTTCTTGCTAGTTGAATTGGCGGGCTGGTCAAGTTTGAGCCTTGTACTCCCATTGTGTTGCGGATCCTCCTTTTTGGCTGCTTGCCGTTTATTGCTGCATAGCATGCTGATGATTAGATACATTATGGTATTTTTCTCCAATGCAGCTGCCATTTGTTGTCTTGCTATTGTTTGCTTGGCTTAATTGGTGGAATGCTAGCTGGATTGTGGATATGTCAAGTGATTTACAGGTTTGATTTGGTGTTGACTTGGCATTTTCATTTCATGGCATTTGGATGTCTTATCAACATCATTGTTTTGTTTGAGTTGTTCGAACTCTTGTCCTTGGCTATTGTACTAGATCGAATTTTCTTTGATTGCAAAGAGAGTCATGAGCTTCAATGTATTATTAGGGGTATGCCCCGGAGACTTTGTATTTTATTTTCATTAATTTAATTCTTTCTTACCTTTCAAAAAAAAAAAAAAAAAATTAAAGTAATAAAATATTGTATTTGTTCGCTGCTAACCAAGTCTTGAATTTATCAATTGTACATTCTTCCTTAAGTTTCTTTTTGAATATTCACTTACGTCCTATTAGGTAAATCCACTAGTTCCCAAGTGTGATTGGCCATTGTAGATTCTAACTCACTATTTATGGCATCTTTCCAAAAGGTGGCATCTACTAAGTTTATAGCCTCTTCATATGTTTCAGGATCATCTTTATTAATGAAGGCAGTTAAAAACTAGTTTTTTTTCTGTCTTTTGCTACGTTTTAGGTTCTATTGGGTTTCAGATTCTATCTCATTCGAAATCTGATAAATAATTGTTGATATTCTAGATTGATGATCAAAATTCTTTTTCATGAGAAATATATATTAAGAAAAAAACAAAAATTCAGTATCTTTGACTTCCATTATGGCGGTAGCTTCTACTATATCTTTTTTTATCATTCGATAAAAAATCAATAAGCAACACTGTTGAGCATATCCTATGAAATACAATCATTGGTTTTAGGTCCTATTTTATTGCTTTTGAAGTTCGGGATTCCTACCTTATGTAGATACCCCAGGCTTTTAAATACATCAAGTTAGGTGCATATTTCTCTTGTAATTCATAATGTGTTTCATTGGTTTTTTGATGTGAAACAAGAAAGAGAATTTAGCAAAGAAGAGAAGAAATAGTCAAGGAGAGAAAAAAATAGCCAAGGAGAGAAAAAATATTTAGAGAGAGAGAGAGAGAGAGAACACAATGAGGGAGAAGGAAAAACAACTCACAAGCTGTATTTTTAGTCAAATATTCAACCATTCCTTACAAGCAATACGTGTAGCCCTTTAAATAGTAAATATAAAAACAAACCAAAAGACACATCCTATGGAAGAGCATCTTAGGGTAGACCAAAAGACAATTTAAGAGAATGTATTATTCAAGGGGAATGAATTTATTAAATGCTTGATGTCCTATCAATTCTCCCAAAACGGGAACAAACTCGACTCCGTTGAGTTGAAAATCAAGCGCCCCTTCCTTTAATCACTGGGCCATGAACAAAGTAAATGTTTAAACTGTTCCTAGAGCTCATGCACTTGCGTAGGGAGAGGTAGGAACTTAGTGTCCCCACCAATTCTCCCAAAATGGAAATATCTAAATTCTAGTGAGAGATCTTGTTGAGTCCAAAAGAATATCAACAAAATTGGATTAAACTGTTGACGAGACACTTCAATGAGGAGGACGAAATCCTAAGAGACATTGTGAGGATGAAGCACATATTTCAACTAAGGCGATAGCACATATTTCATCTGAGGAGATAGCACAACAAAAGTAAGGATGACATTGAAGCTACTACCGATATTTGTAACGTTTTGGCAATCAATCTCAAGAATATCAGTAATCTTAATAGTATCCATGGATGGTATCGTGATGTCTGATCAATATTATCCAAAAAAGTAATCGTATTAGAGATAGGCTCAGAAGTCTGCTCTTCAATATGTCCCTCATTAAGTGATGAAATGATGCAAGGCTTATCAATCAAATTACCAAATTCATCTTCAAAATCCTCATGGTTAGGATCATAACCAACACTTCTAGCTTGTCCTCATCAAACTCTTGCACATTTTTTTTCAATAAATAAATCATACTTGCCTACTGCTTCAGTTAACATTCCTTTAATTCTCTCACTTAGCGTTGGGGCACTAAAGGGTGGAGAATATACTTTTGTTTTCGAATTTGAAGAGAACACTTGGGTTGATAAATTGTGGTTTAAAGAATAATGGCGGTCACTACTTAATCCAGTGGGGTTAACAGTGATCAACTCATATTCTTGGACAAAGGTATAAACTTGGTCAACAGTGGTGATATCCCAAAAGAGAAGTTTTCTCTTAAGACAGTCATGCAAACCTTGACTAAACCGGCATAAAGTTATGGTTTCATATTCAATTATGGGGCATCTCATCTTGAAATCATCAAATTCGGTGATATATTCAGAAACCGAATGGTTGCCTTGCGTAAGGCAATTCTATTGTTCTAACAAAGTAATTTGCTCATGCCCATAATATATCCTATCATTCCTCTTGCTCCGATAGTATCGATTATAAGAAAATACATCAGGTTGAAAACAATTCATGGTTTACAAGTTGATTTTTTTTTAGGCCAGATTTAATTTTTTTTTTTTAATTCAGAACACTGCTGGGACGCTGGAGAATTACCATAGATTCACCAGAGGGTTGCTAGAAAATCATTGGAGTTTTGCTAGCCAGTCGCTGGAGCTTCGCCAGAGTTTGAGGTTGCCTAGCGGTGACGATGATGGTGGGAGAGTTCGCTGGAGCTTATTTTGGGCGTAAATGAGGATGTGCACTGGAGGACCTTCGTTTGTTATTGGGTCTAGGGCTTCGATTGATGGGTTTTAACTTTTTTTTTTTGAATGACCAAGTTTTGCTTTGATATCAATGTGATGTGAAACAAGGAAGAGAATTTAGTAAAGATGAGAAGAAATAGTCAATGAGAGAATATTCAGCGAGAGAACACAATGAGGGAGAAGGAAAACAACTCACAAGCTGTATTTTTAATCAAATATTCAACCATTCCTTACAAGGAATACATGCAGTCCTTTAAATAGAAAGTAAAAATAAACCAAAAGACACATCCTAGGGAAGACCATCCTAGGAGAGACCAAAAGACAATTTAAGGGGAATGTACTATTCAAGGGGAATGAATTTATTAAATGCTTAATGTCCCACCACCCTATGAAGAGCAGGCAATCTCAATCCCTAGGAAATAGCGTAATGTTTCAGGATCCTTTGTCTTGAACTACTTTCCCAAATAACTCTTCAGTGTAGAAATACCCTCAGTGTGTGTCATCACCTGAGATAATGATATTATCTGCATATACAACCAATGCAATAGTACCAGTAGATGTCTAATACACAAATACTGAGTGATCAGTTATGGGCCATCTAAAGCCAAAGTTAAGAAGAGTAGAGATAAATCGTTCAAATTATGCCTGTGGAGATTGCTTAACTCCATATAAAGCCTTGTGCAAGCAACACACTATATGTTTAACTACCTATACGTACACAGGGGGCTAATCCATATGAATCTCTTACAGTTCACCATGCAAGAAGACATTTTTAACATCTAATTGGAACAAAGGCCATGACTTATTCGTTGTAACAACTAGTAGAATACAAACTGAATTATGACAAGCCACTAGTGAGAGGGTCACTAGATAATCAACATCATAGGTCTGGGAGTATCCTTTAGCTACCAATTGAGCCTTAAGTCTTTCAATAGATCCATCTAGCAAATATTTTATTGTGCACACCCAATAATACACTATTGTCTTCTTCCCAAGCAGAAGCTTTCACGTACGATTATGCTGTAATACTTGCATCTCCTCATTTATGACCTTCTAATCAGGAGATAATAATATCTACTTATAAGAGGTAGGAGAAGAAATAGAAGATAAAGCACAAACAAAGGATTGAAAATGAGGTGATACACGATGATTTGAAACAAAGTTAACTATAGGATGTTGAGTGCACACACATTTACCTTTCCTAAGAGCAAGGGGAAGATCATCAATTTTAAGGGGCTCAATTTCAACTTGAGACAAGAAGCTTAGATGTAGTTGTAGCAGGTGTCTCAAGAGGCTCGGGATCCAGAGGAATAGAAGTAATTAGTATAGGACGAATACGGTGCTGATATACCTTTCAAGGTGGTGGCACAATAGAAATGGGAATTTAAGGATAATTAGCAAAGGGAGCCTGTATAGTGTGAGATAACTCCCTCTCTTGAGAGGAAAGAGAAGACTCCTCATTACGAGAAGAGAACTCCCCTTTATGTGAAAAATAGGAGGTGAACTCAAAGAAAGTAACATCAACACTAACAAAGTACTGATGAGGAGGATGATAATACCGATAACCTTTCTAAGCATGAGAGTGACCGGAAAGACACAACGACGAGCATGAGGGTAAAGTTTGTCTAGACCTGAGAGTTGAAATTATGAATAAAGGTGATGCAACCAAAAGGTATGAGGTGGGAGAGAAAAAAGAGTAACAAAAGGATACAAGAGGGAAAAAGAGGATTGATTGCCAAGAAGGAACGAAGGAACCAAATTAATAAGATAGCATGTAGTCAGGACAACATCCCTCTAGTATTGTTTTGGAATATTCATATTGAAACGGAGAGTACAGTCGACATTCAGTAAATGATGGTTTTTACATTCAGTAACACTATTCTGTTGAGAATTACAAACACAAGAAGTTTGACAAAGAATACCTCGCTCAACAGAGAACTGGGTCATGACAGACTGAGTGTATTCGAGAGCATTGTCAAAGCGAAGCATTTTAATTTTTTTAATCAAATTGAGTTAGAATTTCATTATAAATAAAAAACAACCAAGTCATACAGAAATAATCAACAACAATGACAAATACCAAAATCCATTAATAAAAGCAACTCTTGAAGGACTCCAAATGTTTGTATGGACTACATTAAATGGTTTAGATTGATGACTACTTTTATGACTCAAAAACAAATTATGATGATGCTTGGCTAGTTGACAAACCTCATATTCAAGACTCAAAATGGACTCTAAACTAGGAACAACAAGCTTGAGACGAGCTAATGACGGATGACCCTGTTAGATGTTGTCCCACATCGGCCCGAAGTAAAAATTACTTGTCCCTTATAAGAGATGGACGTCCCTCACTTTAACACTTAGGTTTTAAGGTTGAGGCCCCTACTCTTATATGTTGGGTTTCTTTAACATGGTATCAGAGCGGGTTTTTAATTGGGCGTCACCATAGTCCACGCTAAGCCTATGTCCATGTGGGCTAGCGTGAGGGAGGCTGTTAGATGTTGTCCCACATTGGCCCGAAGTAAAAATTACTTGTCCCTTATAAGAGATGGACGTCCCTCACTTTAACACCTAGGTTTTAAGGTCGAGGCCCCTACTCTTATATGTTGTTGGGTTTCTTTAACAGACCCAAATGACAATGCCACTGTAAAGAAGACACGGGTTATGAATGTGAATGAGACTATGATTCTAGTAGAGGGTCTATAATGTATTTTCTCAATTGACGACCAATCAAGACCTGAACAACATGAGACCATGTCAAATAATTTGTGCCACTCAACTTTTCGCTTGAGATAGACTTATGAAGACTGTTAACTAGTATAACAGGCACAATAGAAGAAGACCCAGTGCTAGTAGTCTTAATGTCATTGGGATTGAGAGCCATTACCCCCCAAAAAAAAAAAAAAAATTAATACTCTGATTGTGTTGAACCAAACACACAAAATTGCTATGAGATACTTCCAGAAGCAGTAAAAAAATCAACGAGGGAGCAAGCAATGATGAACCTAAGCAATGATCAATGAGCTGACTGAGAATCGAGCAATTGACGATCGCAACTAGGCTTGAATTGACCGAGAATCGAGCTAATGATGATCATGATTAGGCTTCGCAATGGGCATGAAGACTAGATTAGTGATGTTGAGGAATATCTGCGAGGAGCTGTAATGTTGACGACGGCGACTTTGACGATGAGAGCAAGCAGTGACTTTGATGTCTAGGGTCAGGACGAGCATAAGTGATGTCGATTAGGCTTCGTGACACTCATCGATAGATAGGGGGTAGATCCAGGATTTTCACTAAAGGAGGATACCAAGGACCCAAGACGAGGACGAGTTGCATTGGGGTTAACAATAGGAGAAAAGCGATGTTGCTTTTAGGGAAAGAGCAATTATCCTTGGACATTAAACTGGCGATATACTTTTCATAGTTTAATGGTTCAACTAGCCTCTTTTTAACAGCACCTAAGGTTTATTAGGGATTTCCTTTGTTACCAAAAAATATAATTATTATTAGGTTTTATTGTTTATATAATTTATTATATTATATGTTATATTTACTGATATTATGCATAAAAATATTCAATGGTGTAGTGAGAGAGTGCACTTTATTTCAAAAAAAAAAATATTTAAGTTTGATTCTTGTAAACTCCTTTTTTGTTAAAAATTTGAGTTGAGTTTTAATTTTTTAACATGGCCAAAATACCCCAATTTTGAATTAATTTAATTTTTTAACAAAACTAAAATACTAGTGGTATTTTAGTAATTTCACAGTCAAAATCAAGGGGGGGGGGGAGCAAATGCCTTTATTTGGCTCCACCCTTGTTGGTAGACATTGACAGCCATCAAGGTGGCGGTCGGCATGTTAGGGTTTTTTTTTTATTTTTTATTTTATTTTATTTTATTTTTACTGCTGGAAAAGAAAAATTTGGCTTTGATACCGAGTTGAAAGAAATAAAGGAAGAATTGAGGGAGTGAATTGAAATCCTCATCTCCCTCATATTGTATTTATACTTATAGATGACAATCAACTTAGGAATTACAATCAATCAAAGGAAATCAAAATCAAAATCAAATCCCTCAAATCCTCACAGCTCATAATCACAACTATTCTAGAATATTCCAAAGATTCTAACATTCTAACAGTTTGGAAACTTGGAGACAGGTAAATATTGGTAGCAAACACTTTTTGAACAAAATAATATGATAAGCAGGATATTTAATCTTGAACTAGTGAAATTTGAATCTTATATGTAGTAAAATTTCTTGAGAATTGGTGCAAATTTAATTCAGGACTTGTGCTAGTATTGAAGAGGAATATGGCATTGAGAGGGCTATTGTTGGAGCAAGAGCTTATTTCTGCCAAGCGCCTATTCCTTTGCTCCCTTCAAGTCATAATTTTGCAATGAATTAAGTTAAATGTTAGTTTATATTTTGTAAATCTATGGAACCCCTTTCCTCCTAGGTGAACAGTAATTGATTGCCTAGAAATGCTCTTAAGATCGGGATTGCTTGCTGAGACACACCTGCATGAATCAATATGGCATTCTTCTGCAAAATGTATTGTGCATGACACACTACTGTAATTTAATTGCTCTTAAAGAGCAGGATTGCTTGCTGAGACACGTTTGCATGAATCCATCTGACATTCTGCTGCAAAATGTATGGTGCATGACACACTACTGTAATTGGCACAAAGAGGTTGGTGATCAAGTTGAATCTTATAGGGATCAATATTGCTTTGTTTCTCAAAAATGGAATGTGATTTTGTTTCTTAAAGTGGAATAGATGAGCAACTAAGAGAGTAACAGAAGTATTTATAATGTCATGAAGCTACACTGTTTCCCTTTTCTTTCTTTCTCTGTCCATTTGTGTGTCTTGTGTCTTTGAGAGAGAGAAAGCAAACATACATAATCTATTTCAAATGGGAATCGTTTGGACTATCTTGAGAGTGCTACTAGTGGGAAGGGAGCAGTGAAGCTGGGCTAGCTGACTGCTTTCTAACAGTTTTAGTTCAATATAAATTGTTGACCAATTGTATAGTTATTTTTGTGGATTAGTTATTTATTGTTGTCCAATAGTTTCCAGGCTTCACAATTGAAGAGCTCAGTTGTTACTTTATCAAAAAATATATATATATATATATATATAAATAAAAAATAAAAAAGGAAAGCTCGGCTATGGAAATTTAATTTGTTATTGAGCTTCAGGCTAGCTTTGAAAGAGAGTGAAGTGAGTGACTGCATATCGCTAATATACTTATACTATATTTTGTTACTTTATCAAAAAAAATATATATATATATATATAAATAAAAAATAAAAAAGGAAAGCTCGGCTATGGAAATTTAATTTGTTATTGAGCTTCAGGCTAGCTTTGAAAGAGAGTGAAGTGAGTGACTGCATATCTCTAGTATACTTATACTATATTATCAAGTCACTAAACATGTGCTTATATAGTTGTATATCACTAATATATCATATTATCTACAATTTTGCCAATATCTATTTCATCCCCTAGAAGTCATGAGTTACATATGATTTTATTTCTATGTGCAAATTTCACTCGTGCAATTGTAATGTTCACTTCTGGAAGTATTTTATTGTATAATACTCTTTAGATATGACGTTATAAATTCCTCCGTTACTCTTGGTTGCTTATCTGTAGAGAACATGGGACAGAGCAAAAATGGCTACGGCATTGGATCGTGTTGGTAAGAATTGAGCTTCATATGGTTTTCCTTGTTCTGGTCCCGTGGTTCTTTGCTCCAAATGAATAATAACATATTTAGTGCACAACCCTAAAGGGGATTTAAGTCAATATAACTCAGATTTGAAGTAAAATACTCCATATTTCATTCAAATTTAGTTTTACGTGGACATCGCTAAATATTTGACAACACTTTGTCTCAATTGTTGGGGTTGGCTCCAAGGATCCATTTCATCTAGTTAGCTCTATTTGAAATCATATCAACAGTTAAATTTAAATAACTTTTCATTCCTTATCACAACTCATGTTCTCCTTGACCTTGCTCTTTTTCTTATAAATGTCTTGATGTGAATCAAGCCACTCCTCGTTATGTGCACTCATACTGGTTGGACATGTTCCCTTTCAATTTCTGGATCATTGCATTGACTAAAGTTTGAAGCACAAGTAATTGTTCTGAATTGACGGCTAATAGGATTGTTTACATTATTGCATGTGAAAGCCATTAAACTCATTATTTCAAATACTTTTACTGGGAATCTGTATATCTGTCTCTCTAGTTTGCTTCTATAGTTTTTCATTTTTAGCTTTTCTGTGCTATAGTTGTGGCAACAGATGATGAGAAGATTGCTGAATGCTGTCAAGGATTTGGCGCTGATGTGATAATGTCGTCAAAATCCTGCCAAAATGGTAAAGCCATTTTTGTACTTTTAGTGCAAGATCTTGATTTTTGATCAGTCTGCCAGTATCTAAGTCATTATAAAAAAATGTAAGGTACTGAGCGTTGCAATGAAGCGCTACAAAAGCTTGAGAAGAAGCATGATGTTGTAAATATTCAAGGGGATGAGCCTCTAATGGAACCGAAGTTATTGATGGGATTGTCAAAGCACTGCAGGTGAATTTATTTCTATTGCTTTTTCTAAAAATGAAGTGTCATTACGACCTCATAATGAGAGAATCCATATTATTCTTTGCTTAATTTAAATGTTACCTCATTGTTCTTATAGCAATATGATGCATCTTCTGAACACATTGGAATGTCTGGGTTGATGATGCCTTGTGTGGTCAATCAATTAGGATTCCAATTGAGTGCAGGATCTGTAGTCTTAAGTTTCATGCAATTATATACACTGGCCTTGGTCTGTCAACTTCAAGTGTTTGCATTAAAACTCATGATCCTTAAGCTTTCTTGTACTGAAACTGAAAAATCGTCTAATAACCCTGTTGGAGTATTAATAGAAGTGTTAAGCAAATCAGGTGAGTTGCTCAGGCATTTGCTTTTCTCCATTTTTCTCCTTTGTTGATGCAACATACTCCCACAGATGTCCATGTGCCAGCCAATGCCTGAATCCTGGACCTCCCTCTTTGGGCATAGCAGGAGATACAAATCAAGCTAACATCTCATGAATCAAGTAGTTCAAATCATCTTCCGTGTGACATAATGTGCGAATTATTTTCTTTAGGTTATGTTGCTATATTGTTATGTTTTATATAATTCAACATGGATTATTTCATGTCTCTGCAGGCAGCTCCAGATGCAGTGTTTAGCACAGCAGTCACATCTTTGAAACCTGATGATGCATTTGATCCAAACCGAGTGAAATGTGTAGTGGATACTCACAATCATGCAATCTACTTTTCAAGAGGATTAATTCCGTACAATAAGTTAGTGTTTCCATTATACATAACTGGTTGCAGTTTCAGTTTCACCTTTTGTCCGTTGCATGGAAAAATTGATGGATCATTTTGTGCTCAATACAGGTCGGGGAAGGCTAATTCTCAGTTCCCATATTTGCTCCATTTTGGAATTCAGGTACTTAAAAGAAATATTTCCTAATAAGAATTTTTCCACTCTGCTTTATTCTCTCCTGGCGCTGTATTATAAATGTTGCAATGTTGTTTATTAATGTACGGGTAAATAATTCCTTGTTTTCTAATATCCTGCTAGAGCTACGATTCGAAGTTCCTTAAGATATATCCAGAGTTGCCACCAACTCCACTGCAACTAGAAGAGGATCTGGAACAGCTAAAAGTCCTTGAGAATGGATATAAGATAAAGGTAGCGATAAAATTTCTTTTGGTCTTTATTTTTTATAGATTTCTTCTTCTGCAGGAAGGAGTGGGAGGGGGCAAATTTCTTGCTAAAAGTTGACATAGGAACTATCTTTTATTAAAGTCTACTTGAATCGAGGCCATTGACCTCTCTTTCTATTAACAATTTTGGTGAAAACTTTTGCCGACCATATCTTAATCCACTCGAGGCCTTGTATCATTTATGTGGTATTCAAGTGCCTATCCTTGCCAAAAGTCACCATTTTATCCTTAAGTCGCGGTATAGCACTGGTTACAAAATTGTCCATCCCTAAATGGGAATGTTATTTTTATTAATTAAACCAAACCAAGCCTTTTCCCACTAGGTAGGGTCGGCTATATGGATTTGTCGACGCCAATTAGATCTGTTTAGGGGCATGTCCTTTGATAAATCTAGGTAGGTCAGGTCATGTTTAATTGTTTCTTTCCAGCTTCTCTTGGGTCTTCCTCTACCTCTCCTATTTCTGGCAATCTCCATACGTTCACACCTTCTAACAGGTGCCTCTGCTGGACGCCTTCTAACATAGCCAAACCATTTTAATCGATTTTCTCTCATTTTATCTTCAATCGGTGCTATTCCTACTTTGCCCCTAATCTCCTCGTTCTTAATCCTATCTTTCCTTGTAATCCTGCACATCCACCTTAGCATCCTCATCTTTGCAACTGCCATCTTCTGACCATGATTATACTTTACTGCCCAACACTCTGATCCATATAGCAGCACTGGTCTAACCGCTATCTTATAATACTTTCCTTTTACCTTGAGAGGGATTTTTCGGTCCCACAAAACCCCCGAAGCACTCCTCCATTTGGTCCAGCCAGCTTGAATCCTGTGACTTACATCAGTATCAATCCCTCCATCTTGTTGCACCATAGATCCAAGGTACCTAAATTTATCTTTCTCTACAATCTTTTGTGTGCCTAAACTTATTTCTATACTGCTCGTTATTCTATTTTGACTAAACTTACATTCCATATATTCCGTCTTGCATCGGCTTAGCCTAAACCTTTTTGTCTCTAATGTATCCCGCCACAATTCTAGTTTAGCATTCATTCATTCTCTCGTCTCATCTACTAAAACAATATCATCTGCAAATAGCATACACTACGGCACCTCATCCTGAATATGTTTTGTAATCTCATCCATAACTAAAGCAAACAAGTACGGGCTTAACGCTGAGCCTTGATGTAAACCAATCGTGATAGGGAACTCATTAATCTCTCTACCAGTCGTCCGTATAGATGTCATGGCTCTATCATACATGAATATTAGGTTGAGATGGACCATATGAAAATTCTGTATGGCACCGGTTATGAAATTGTTTATCCCTAAATACGAATGCTATTTTTATTATGATACAAATGAATATTAGGTTGAGATGGACCATATGAAAAATCTGTCCATGGTGGACAATTTCTTTGAAATTTTCCCTGGAATTTTTTAAGAAATGTTAAGGCATATTGCCACCTGAAATGTCAAACAGATGATGTTGAAACGTTGCAGTTTTGACCAAGCCAACTTAGTTTCTTGATTTCTACTACCTAAATGATCTGTCTCATATGCTTTCCTTGGTCTTTCTATTTCCCGGACTTTCAAACGACTGTTATACTCAGTTTCTAAATCTGATTGCTGCCTTAACATTCTCGTCATATTATTTGATGTATTTATTTATTTATTATTATTATTATTATTATTATTATTATTATTATTATTATCCAGTTTACTATCATTTGCACTTTGCATGTCATATGGAACTGAAGACCATCTGTTTTATATTGCATTTAAAGATCCTTAATATTCCATCCAGAATCCTCCCAGAAATTGGATCTATGTTCTCTAATGTTGTTCTTTACATTCATTCTCAATTCCTTACACCCAATATGAAAATTGTTACCCAAAATCAACAAAAGAAATCATACAAACCATTAAGGCCCCTTTTGGATAACTAAGGATTTCAAATCAATGGATTTGAAATTAAATTGTATTAAAATGGAGAAGTCACTGTTAAAAAGGATTTCAAATAACTATTAAATTTTTTTGTGATAATTTCAAATCTATCATAGTCTTTCATGTTAAGCTACTCAAGTCTGTAATGAAATCCCTAACTAAACTAATAAAATTATATTTCAACAATTTTTCTTAAATAATTAGTATCAAATTCTTGATTCAAATTCATAAATATCAATGCAACCTAAGATTCTTGTAAAGCTTACTGTTGAGGTTTTGGACTCTTATCTTTCACTTACACCCCCCCCTTTTTTCTTTTCCTCTTTCTCTCTCATAAATTAAGGTGTTCTTATTTGTTAGAATTCTTGCAAGGAGTGAGACCATTGAATGTGGAATATGGTATGGTAGTTTCTCAACAGGGAAGGATTACTTTGATGGGTGTGGCTTTGTTTGCTATATTTTTATCCATTATTTTGGAGATCTATAGTTTTTCTGTTTTATTGGGTGAAATTTCAATTGTACCAATCCTATTCTGTCAGATAAATTCTACCGCAATCAATGGATGATATTGAACTTCTGTACTAATCGCTTTAAATTAAAACACGACAGAATCTGGAGCGTCTAAAAAAATCTAGTGAGGTTTTCTGTTGACGTGTTCGACCAGATGGAATGGTATTGCTGATCTGATCGGACGAGGGTCTGGTTTCTTGGGCTTCTTGACTTGTGACTCGAATCTTGAAACAAAACTGTCAGCTGAGCGATATTCGGCTGAATGCCCCTCCGACGGTTAAGTCAGAATACGTATAGAAGAAGGAAAAGTTTCAAAGTAAATTTGGTAAAATTTTTGTACGGTGGGTAATACTTACCTCTCTTCTTCGTCTCTTATATATTTACCATTAACATATTCTGGCGCACTAACAATTTCCTTTCAATTAATTTGTGTTAGGGACCAAAAATTAAACAAAGGAAGAAAATGTGAATGGAAGTTTGTACATATGTTTCTTGTCTGGATGGGTAAAAAACCCAGAAGTTTGTGTGTTTCTTGTTCTTGCAGGTGATAAAGGTGGACCATGAGGCTCATGGGGTAGACATCCCAGAAGATGTTGAAAAGATAGAACGTTTTATGCATGAAAGAAAGTTGTCTTAATATATATGTATTTCAGGCCATGCCCGGAATATGACACTGGTCCAGAGGCAAACTTTCGGTTCAACAAAGTTCATTGGAAATTAGTCTTCCTTTACATATCTCCCTGCTCTTATATATATATACATGTCTTTTTTATTGAAGGGAAAACTGAAGAATTCATTCCCTGTTCCTATATATATATATATATATATATATCATGTATTGCTTTGAGCAATATATCCATTGTTTGATTTGTTACAGTGAGTGTCTCAACCTACCCTTGCCTGCTTAGTTCCATTAATGTACTGAAATTCTTTTCCAAGTTTTCATTGTTGTGGATTCATTACATGCAGAAAACCGTTGTCGTCACCGGATTCCTTGTTTCGACAGAAAAAGGGTTATTTTTTAAGTTCATGTTTTAACAGAAAGTGATGAACGGAGAAGTGGACAATTTTATTTTTTTAATTAATTAATTAATTTATTTTTTCCCTGCATACACATTTTCCATGAATTGATTGGAACCTAATTTACTTGTTTAAGGGCGGATATTGTGATTATTTATTTCTCAGCAGATTCCTTTATATAAATATTAAGGGGGAAAAAAAGTGGGGCAAACTCGTCCATTAGATAAAATAATAACTAATTTCTTATTTTGTATTTGTCGTAAATTTGAAAATAATAATAATTGAAATAAAAAAGACTGAAAATTTATTTCATCTCAAGAAAATAAGAATATTAAAGAAAAAAAAAAAAGCACAAACTTTTAAAAAGATACAGACAAGTCGTATTCAGGACACAAATCAAACCAAACCAAACTCAACCCATATAATATATATACGTTTATGTGTTTGTGTGTGTGTCTCTGTTAGATGTATGACAAGCAAAAGATATTCTGATGAAATTACAGACAATTGCTGCTCTGTTACGCATACAAAAGCAGTCTCCAACTTTTACTGTTCCAAATCTTTAGCTGAGTGGCAGGTTATGGATGATGAATTGATATTCTTCTTCTTCTTTTTCTTTTGGGTTTGAATTATAATATATATATATATATATAGAAGTGAAAGGATGAAAATTATGAAGAGGAGGGAGGTGGTGGTGGTGGTGGTGGTTGGGTGACCAAATGAACCTCCGTTTTGAAGAGAAGCAAAGAAAAGGCGTCTAGAGAGAAGTAGACAAATCCACCCGGCGAATGAGTCACAAACGATCCGAAACTCTTCCCCACCACACAGTGCCACGCCGGCCCATACCTCGAGTCAAACTCCTGCACCATCACTACTACCCAACATTAAAACCATTGTTAATCAGAAACAAATTACCCCCTCCCTCCCACTGATTATAAGCAAATATATACGTTATATATATATGATATGTATATATATATTTTCAGTGTATACAAAACGATTGGCTAGGGGAAAATAAAGAGAGAAGGGGGAGAGAGAGACAGAGAGAGAGGACCTTTTTGAGGGAGCGAGCGATGAGGGTAGGGTTAGGGCGTTGGTTGCCCGACGAGGCAGAAGAATCCAGGAGCGTTCGTGTGTAACGCAGGGCACACTCTAGCATGGTGGGCGGCATGTCGGCCGATCTCAGCCGCACGTTGAGGCTGATTGCAAGCGCCGCTAGCTTGACTTGTTCCCCTGTGGAGGAGCACCTGCTATCAGAAGAGGATTGGACGACAACTTGCTTCTTCTTCCATTCCCTCTTCCTGTTCTCTTCCATGCTCGATTCAAGTAACAGAGAGAGAGAAAGAGAGAGAGAGAGAGACAGAGAGAGATGTTGATTTTGTTGATTGGAAAATAAGAGAGAGAGGGAGGGAAGGAGAGAGAGATGGTGGAGTTGGCGCAGACACAAAGGGTTGAATGGTTTGACTAAGTCTGGTAGTGTATGGAGAGAGAGAGAGAGAGAGAGAGGGGGGGGGGGCGCTTTGAAAATTCATATATAATGTGGCCCGTATATAAATACGTGTGTGTGTGTTGGGGGGGGGGGGGAGGGGGACTAGAGGCTCACGTAAAGACCAAAAACCGAACTAATTGGATAATTTTAGTTCAGATTAATTTGGATTTCTATTAACATTAATTTAATTTTAAATTAAAAATTAAAAATTTAATATTTTTATTCTATTCATCACTCAATTCTCGGAATAGTAATAAAAAACTGAATTAAAATTGAATAAAAAATAAGTTAATTCATACAAATTTGAAATTAACTTGAAAAAATGTAAATATAATATATAATATTATGTAATATGTATAATATTTTATTAATAAATAATAAATTATTTATTTAAATGTTTTAAAAGGAAAAATAAGTAAAACAATCTAGCTTGAAAATCGAATCAACTTAACTCAATATTTTTTTAGTTCGTTTGAGTTTGATTGAGTTAGAAATCAGCTTTTAATTTTGAATTTAATTTTTAAAAATTAAAAAAATTAATTTAATTTTGAGTTAATTATTAGGAGTGTTTGACTGACAAAAATTTGACAAAAAAGTACATCAAAAGTATAACAATTTAATGTAAAAATGATATGTGAAAAAATTTGATCAGAAAAAGGTTGAAAAAATTAATAAAAATTAATAAATTTTGATTAATTTTGACCAATCAAATACCCGTAAATTCGATTAATCCATCCATTCACATGCCAAGAGTCTACAAGGGTTCTAGGGGGTTGAAGTGGGAGAATCCACTGAAGTTCTCACTACAGGAGCTGCAATTAGTTAATTAACGGTCATGATATAATTACATCAAATTTAATGGTCTTAATTCAATGTAATAAAATTAAATTTAAAATAAAAATAAATATTAAATAAAATTTAATTAAAAGATTATTAATAAAAAATATAAAAAGATATATTATATTAAAATATAATTATATTCTAACAATTGATTAATCCACTGTAACACTTACAGTGAATTTTTTAACTGCAGTCTCCGAAACCCGAGTTTACAATTCTACCCCAAGAAAGGTTTGAAATTTGACCGCCTGTGTACTGACAGGTGATTGGAATATTTAAGAACCTGATTTGGCAGTATTTTTATACTTCACGATCTCACGCGCTCCTTCCAAGTTTTTCTTTCACAGCCTAAAGTTTGCCGTGTTTGTTTATGGAATCCTCTTGCTCTCTATGCTGGCGCGCTCTCTAATTAAGAAGCTCTCTAATTTTCTTAATTTGTAAACATGGATAAAATTAAAAATAAAAAATAAAACGATGAGTTATTTTGAGATAAAAGTCTCCTAATTGGATAGGATGAGATACTCCACGCGACGCTGACCGATTGTTGATGGCGGGTATAATAGGAGTATCAACAAATCTTTTGTGTTCAAAGAGAAATCTGACACACGAGAAATGCGTGGATTTGTGTGTGTGTGTGTGTTTGTGTGTGTGTGTGTGTATATGGCATGATGAGAGTGTGTGATTTGATTCTTTTCCGTCATTACGTGGTACATTAACTTAGAGTCCGTTTGGTAAGATCAAAATCTACTAAAAGTGATCAAAAGATAAAAAAAAGTATACATTTCTTTTAATATTTACCAATTTCATGATCTGTGCATGAATAATTTATACATTTGAAATTGCTTAATTTTTACCTGCAGTCTACTCCCCAAAAATATGTTCTATCGTCCAAAAAGCAGGCTGTTCCAACGGAATCCACTAGTATTCCGACAGAGACAAGGACGAAAAACAAAACAGTGAGGCTACACAGCTCGTCGCCCATTGCGCACGGTCGAACGCCAACGCTCTGCCGCCGTGCATTTTGGCGCCAGATGCCAAAACCACTCTTGCAGTCTCCGATCAAATAGAGACCTTACGCTTGCTCGCCAAAGAAATCACGCACAGGTATTTTCTCTGTTGTTGTTTGAATGTTATCCAAGGGGAGGTGATATGCTTCCAAAAATATTAGAGAGGTTACTTGACAGTATAAAATAAAAACATGAGGAGAAAAAAAAAGTCAGTTTCATTCATTAGTAAAATTCAACTTTTCTATCGGTGGGAGTTAGGGCATAGCTCCAGGTCGGAGACGACGACGAAGCCCCTTCTCTCTCTCTCTCTCTCTCTCTCTCTCTCCCTCTCTCTCTCGATTCACCGCTAACCCTAAGCCCCTCTTATCTACTCGATTAACTTCTCTTCTTCGCATACACATCGTCCAATCACAAAGAAAGAGGCAAAAATTCTTGCTTGTTAGAACCAACTTTACCCCCTGGATCTCTCTCACTCCGATTAGGTAAGATGGGTGTGTGTATATATATATTCAATTATATGTACATGTATGTAAATTGAATTCGAGGGTACTCCATTTCGATTGGATGAACCTATATATTGCATGCTTTGCCTTGATGTGTTTAGTTGGGGGTCAATCTTGAGATAAAATATTTTCTTAGTGGTTATGTTATACGAGAGATAGGGTTGAAGTTTGTTTTTCTGGTGGGTATTTTTGCTTTAGTTAGTATTTGGTGGTGATTGGTCTTCAAACAAAAAAAGCTTTTCCTTTTCTTTTTAAATTTTTAAAATTTGTGCATTCTGTAGACTCTTGACACTCCTAATTTTTGGTACATTACTTATACTAAATGTGACCCTTTATATTAGAAGGGGAAAAAGATTAAGCTTCGAAATTATTGACTTTGTAGCAAGATAACTCCACCTAAATCAGAATTAGTTGAAAATAGGAAAGAATTGTTTTTAAATTGTTGGATTCTATCATTCTGCTCATGATTTACTCAACCATATAGGTCTTTTACACTCAAGCTTCCAACTTCCAAGCATTGAGAGATTTAGGGTGCAAAAAATTTTATCTTTTTGCTTTACTTTTTTGGGAACCAAAACAAACATAGTTTGTAAGAGCACTGGTGTTTTGGAATCAGCTGGTTTTTTTTGGTCATTGTTATTGATTGATCTTACCTCTTTAAGATCTGTTAAGTTAGTTGTCTTTTTTGATAGACTTGGTATTAAATCGCTGCTGGGAACTCCTTTTTAAATAGGAAGTTGTTTTTTAAGTTTTGGTTTTTTTAGTTGAAAACTTGAATGTGGTCTACCCTTTCTGAAGTTTGAATGACTGTAATTACTTTTTTTTAGGAGGGGGAATTCTACGTAACAAACCCATCAAAAATTTTGTGGGAGATGGAGAAAGTAAGCAATCACTTTTAGACTACTTCTATAAATAAAATCCAAAAGTGCAGGAGATAATTTATTCCTTCAATTACAATCACGATTAATTAACTCATTGATCTGTGTTGGACCCACATATTTTACTGACGATTTTTTAGACAGATGAACGATTAAAATTCCAGAAATGAACAGGCCCTGAAATTGTATTTCTTGGTATCATTTGAAAGTCACTTTTGGTAGATTTTGGTCCTACCAAACAGTCTCTCAGGAGTGAATTTTACATAGCATGATAAATTTTGTTGCTCTTTTATTCAACAAACCGTATGTTTAACAAATTAGAACAATGATACAGTTCATCATACATATGAACAAAGTGCCCCCTTGAACAACCTTATTGTGTACATCAACTGTGAAACAGCGTCACTTTCAATGACACCCCCTCTATTGTTTGAGTAAAAACCGTGTTCTCATCCTGTATATAAATATAAAGAGCCAAGTAATTAACAAGTTCTGGTTATTTAATCGATTTTAATCATACCTAATATTAAATATGTTTGGATTTTTTTTATTTAACGCCTGTTTCTTATGTTCCTGCTTATTTGTGTTTTTAATTTCCATAGATATGGCCAAACCTAGTAGTCGGGGGCGGAGGTGGTTTAAGAGAGTAGCCAACAGGGCCAGAGGGCGTGGCCAGCCTTCATATGACACATTCAAGTTTGACAGTAACTACACTTCCCAGATTTTTTACGATCACCTTAGCACCAAGGCCGTGGTGGTTGAGCGTTACGTCAAGCTCCGAACCTTAGGACTGGTCCCAGAGTTTCGTAGGTGAGGGTGGGAGAAGTTTCTCACACAGACGGGCCAGGCCTGTGAGGACATTGTTCGGGAGTTCTATGTGAACATTAGCCGTATCAACTAACACACAAACGGGCCTCGCATTGTGTCCAAACTTGGAGGAGAGCCTTTTATTATTGGCCCTGATGACTTTGACTTGATCTTAGGTCTCCCTGTGGTTGAGGACACAAATTTCCGTCTCGAATCCACCAAGTACTTAAAGAAAGTAATGGTCCGAATAATGAGTCACAATAACAGTCCATGGTTGAATCCACAATACAAACACAGTAACCTCAACGACCATTTTCATCTACTCCACCCGGTCACCTGCTCCAGCCTTATTCACAGAAGCAGATGTCGAAACTTTCAGTGGACCGAGCCAGTTTGATGTGTGCTATCATGTTTAAAAAAAAGGTGGACGTCAGGAGGCTCATCAGCGACGTCATTTAAAAGCATTGGAAGCAAGTGCAATACCCTGGCGCACTTACTTTTGGTCTCTTTATCACCAAAGTCGCCAAAGCAAAGGGCATAGAGCCAACTAGTGACGACAACTTGATAGACCCCGAGTGCCAAATAGATGAGTCCACCCTAAATCACAGAAAAAAAAGGAGAAAACAGGTTCATTCGGTTGTGGAGTTGGATAGAGAGTGCAGTAGTGCAATCCAGAATATACTTGAGATGGTATGATCACTCTAGGCTGCACATGAGTGCAAGCAAGAGCTTGATAATGCCTTTCGAGAGGAGGTGCGCGAGAAGCTCTGTACTCTGAGGGCCGAGCAGCAGAACTTCTTCGATTGGGTGCGCAGTCAACTCTTTCTCTTTCCCAGTCCGGGGCAACAGCTATGACCACCGGCCTAGTTTGATCATCCTACCATGGAATGGTTTTAGTATTTTGGGTATATTACTGTATTTTCGCCTGATATCTGGGAAATGCAGCAGTTGTACTCCTTCATGGGTTGTACTTATTTTGAAAAAGATGTCTATACTGCTTTAAACAAGCTTTTTAAAGTAGCCTTTTCGTTTTTTATTCTTTTGGAATTTTTGTTGGTAGTTTTGAACTCGTGATGATCGCATGCAATCGAATATTCTTCTCAATCGGTCTGGACTTTTTACCTGAAACTCTTTCTCGATAATGATGACATGGTTGTGCTGTTTTATTTCTTCATTTGATGGCTCGCAAAATTTTTACCTTTTACGTGTATTTCTTTCTTTTCTTTTCCCATGCTTTCATTGCAGTATCTTGTATCATGTTTTATGCAACAAGAGGCTCTTTATTAATTATTGCCTTGCTGGAGTCTATATTATCATGAAATTTCACTTAAACAAGGAAATAGAGTATTAATTATTGCGTATAAACAAGCTGATGGGAAGAAGATTGATGGCAGAAGGATGCTTGTGGATGTTGAACGTGGTAGAACTGTTCCAAACTGGAGAGCATAGGCGTTTGGAAGCTAAATATGACCATGGACACCAAGATTATTATGAATAACATCAAGGTCGAGGACAATATAATGTTTTGGATGCCCAAGGTGATCATGAGCGATATGATCCAATGGAAGATGACTACCATTATGATCGAGCAACCTCTGAGTAGTGTGAAAATGAGAGGGTTCGTGATTTGGATCGTGAATATAGGCGTTTGGAGAGGTCAATTTCTCATGAACATGAATACTAGGGTATTTGTTTGTTCTTCGTGAGCCTCATATGCTTCACTTGGGGGGTGGTTGACTAAGCTGAAAGAGTGATTTGCTACATTAGCCTTGGACCTCATATTCGTTTGTTTCTGTTTTATCTTTGACAGTTCTTTAAAAACCAATATTATTGTGCTTAGAAGACCCTCTGTGTGTAAGAATTTTTTATTGTATTTTGTGCTTTTGTTCTTATGGTTTGAAATGGAGCATATGAATATTCAAACAAAAAAAAAAAAGGGAGGTGGGGAGTGGGGGTGGGGGACAGAGAGTACTAGAAAACTATTAAATACAAAAAGTTAAGAGAGCAAGAGAGTTGTATCTGTTCTACGAGACAAATGGATTTTATTGAACATTCAAGTGAAATAATTTTAACATATGCATCTTCCATCATCCACAACGGAGGCAGAGAAGTAAGGACTCAAGTTTCATTTTACGTGTTGTATTTTACTATTTTGTATCTGCAGTTCATTTTGATTTGTTCCCCATGCGAGCCATTCATTTATTTGTAGTTTCTTACCATCTTATCCCTCTTATCACTAAAAATATAAATCTTTAAGTTCATACATGAAGAACTATACTTGCAAAAACACAAAGACAGAAGATTCGTGGAATGTTTTTTCAAAAGAATTTGGTTTCCAAGTGAATACAATGATGGACACATGGACCAAGAAAAAGGGCTATCCAATTATCTCTGTCAAACATGAAGATTGTACCTTAGAATTTGAACAGGTTGTCTGGATTTATTGTTATTATTCCTTTTGGTTTTCTGATCAAGGATCAAATGTTAGGGCATTATGGATTAAGCAGTCACTAATACATCTTTATGTTGATTTTTTTCAAGAAAATTTAATGTTTGTCTTGAAATTTGCAGTCTCAGTTTCTGTATTCTGGTTTGCTGTAATAACTTGAATTTTCTTTCTCTTAATTAATTTTTGCTTAAGTGTGGTGGTGATATTTATTATATAAAAATCTAGAAAATTGAGGATTTGAAAATTTTTGGAATGTAAAATTAGTTGAAAAAATTTTCAAATTTAATTTCACCCTGTGTGGGAGTTTAATATAGAATTTCTAAGCTTTTATCCAAACAATTCCTAGCCCAATTACCTATTTGGTTCAACCCAAGCCCATTAACCCATGAGTCAACCCTTTTTTGACTCACCTCAACTCACTTCAACACACTTTATCACTCACTGAGTTGACTCATGAATAGTAGCTCTAAATCATTTCTCAACAAACTTCATTTCCATCTATCCTTTCTTCCATGCATCTCTCACAATCTCTCAAATTATTTAGTTTATTAATCAAAAAGAAGACCCTACATTGATGACTTTAAAGCATTTCTTTCAAATTATTTAGCAAGCATGATTGAAAAACTTAGCAAACATGATTTAAAGACTTAAAGTATTTTTTAAATAATTTGTTTAATTAGTCAAAAAGCTAACATGATTCCCGGATCATGCCACCTCCATACACCTCCCCCAATACTTCTTTTAAATTATTTGGTTTATTAGTCAATAAAGCAAAGCATGATTCTCGGATTATGCCAACCATCTCCACCCATCCTCCAATATATTTCTTAAATTATGTGGTTAGATAGTCAAAAAGGCAAAGCAAAATTATTGGATTATGCTACCTATTTTATATGCATAATCCTACTTTAGTGGCTTTCAAGTTTAGGAAGTGGAGGTTGTTTTTCTCTACTGACGCTTTCTTTACACTCCCATGACTTCTTATAAATTTGTGTGACTTCAAAGAGAAAAAAATAAGAGAGAAAAAAAATTATTATCTAGTTGCTTGGAGGAAGAAAAAAGGCTTGGAACTTTCCAATTGGGTGGTGTTTAATGCTCAACTCCTTTTTCCTTCTTAGACTTGGTCACCAATATCTTCATTGAGGTAGGATGACGAACCTCCTAAAGTGTATTTGATGTCTTCAATTTGAAGCTAAAGCATTTTTTTTTTGGGTTTGAAGTATGAAACTTGATTGTGATAAAAAAAATACCCGCATATTTGCGGTAGGGAAGCCGAAACTTTGATTGATGTAGCTCAGCATGCTGACAGCTCTTTGTTTGTAACTTCTGATGTGCTTTTGACCCCTAAAACGGTGGAATTAGGCTTCGGCTAAACATAAAAGTTGTAGCCCTTTAAGTTTTCTTTCTAACCCAAAAAGATTTATATCAATCTGATTTGTGAGTCAAAAGTTACGCACAAAATACTGAGCACGTATAAAACTATATCTTTTGAACAAACTGAATTCAAGATTGTTTTTGTACCTTTAGACTTTATAATTTTAAAAAGTGTAAAACATGAAAGTTGTAGGTCTTAAAGTCTAGTTTCTACAAATATAAAGTTTATAGATATTGGAGTTATGCTCCATTTTATATGAATTTTCTTTTAAGATGCTATTTCTGCTTAGCCTTTAATTGATACTTGTTTGGATTTTTTTTTAGAATTTTATGTTTAAAGATTTATTTAAATTCCCAATTACCCTCTGTTAGTTATAGTTATGTTAATAATTTATTTATGAGTGATTTTGTTCACAAGGCCTAATCTAGTAAAACACTTATACTATTTGATGAAATACCGAAGTGGACTGTTAAGTTGATACTACTTAGTTATTTTCCAATTGATATGAAATTATTTTAAATTGGATATTATATATTATTTGACACTCTAATATTTATGATAACTGACTTAGAAAATCAGTTTCATCATTGATAGTTGGATGACTTATTCAAACTAAATGGCTTAGTAGAACCAAGTGTTTGATAAAAATGCCCAAATGAAACAATGAACTTATTCTTTCCTCATTTGGTCTTCCTTAAATGAATTTGATTTATTAATTGATTTTTAGGCATTATTTTGTCAACCTAGCAAATTATATAACTATATTATTATGATTAAGTGAATTAAATGAAACTTATTTAATACCTTCCTAAACATTGGAATAATTCTATGGACATTTGTGGATATCTTGAAGCCGAAAACCTATGATAAGGGTTTGGTTATAAATAAGATGATGATTGGAAATTTATTCAAATTATTTTGAACAATATTATTCTCCTACCAAATAAAAGGGTTAGAATGAATTAGCTTTGTAATCTCACATTGGCTTAATTGTTCAGGTGATATACTATACTATCCAGTTAGAATAAAATAAAACTTATCAATTTTTTTAAAATTAAATATTAGTCCAAAGAGCTATTTATTATCTTTATATTCCATAAAATAACAGAATAAAAAAGTAAAAGAGGCAAAAAACCGAGATCGCAGCCAATGAGGTTCAAACTCGCGACTTCAAATCGCAATTAGGGTCGCCACCCACTAAGCTGCCAATCTCGACTTAATTAATATACCATTAGAAATAATTTTATTCCTATCAAGGGTAGTACGACAAACTTGTCAAAGAATTAACTAAAATACTAACTCAAATTCTAAATTATTCTAGTTACTTGCGACTTGTTAATTTACATATAGTACCGACCTTTGTGATAATAATATTGGTGATTATGTTTAATATTTAATTTATTGTGAATTATTATTTAATTTTGAATTGAGATAAAATACTTAAAGTATACTGTATGTGACTGAAAAATCCTACTTAGGATTCATCACCCGAGAACATTGCCAGTTGTTGTTAAAAATGTCTGATTGACATGCAAGGTACCCTTGGAATGTCAAGGGGTGAAAATAAATTAAGGCACTTGGTGCTAAAGTTATTTTAGAAATGGGGTAATGGGTGGGTAGAAATGGCCTTTTAGATCGAGATGGGAACGTATGCATTTTATTAGGAGATGCTCCCTTCTGACTTGGCCAGTCAGGTAGCCGATTACGATGGCAAGGTTTTTGGTGGGTGACACCGTTGGAATGCATTAAATGCTAAGCCCGTAAAGTCACTGATTCCCAAGGCTAGGGGTAGAGGAGGATAGGAGTATGATTATCCTAGGAGGATTTAGATTAAACTCCTTTACCAAATTTTACTATGACCGGCAACTTCTCTTGCTTATGTATGAATGATGTGTTGGAATTATTTAATTATATTTAATTCCTTTTTATGAATATTTTATAAAAAAATAATATATGAAACCTGTATCACTACGGGGTTTGATCCCGAGACCTTAAAGATCTGAATCTGAGATCTCTACGACTGCGACACTGATTTCATTGTGGTCCAAATAACAACATTAAACTATTTGACGCATAAGTAAAATAGTAGTTGCAGTGACTGTCACATCGAACCGTTGTAAGTATAATTTACATTATTCAGTTGGGATCTATTGAATTAATTGTTGCATGAACAGTATGCCACCTAATCACATTCACTGTATTGGGTCATCTAATACAGTGTAGTATTATGACCACTGCATATAGTCACCTAGGAGATTCTGATTACTGGGCTTTAGTAGCTCGCCCCTTTGTGGGAATATTTTTTTCAGGATATTAAGCACAGGGATACTGAAGATGAGCTGGAAAGAGATTAATTTCTCTTAAATATTCCATCAGAAGAGTTATCTTTTTTTTTTCTTGCGTAGTACTAGAAGACTTTATTTATTATTGTGGTCTGTAATAATAATTATTGGATGATTATAATCATTAAGTTTAGATCTAGTTACTTTTATTTGATATGTAATGTTAATCGTATGCTTAGGACACTTAGATGGCTCTGTAATACTATTCTCTATCTTTATTTTGTACCTTGTAGTTGAATCCCATCAAATGATTCAGTCTAATGACTTATAAATATTGGTTGGGATAAACTAGAGATTTTGAATACCTTAAATTTTTATTGCAAGTCAACCCTAGTTTGAAAGAAAATTTGGGGTGTGACAGCGTGTTGTTATCATCTTATTTTTATACCTAAATAAATAATCCCAAGTCACCTTTGGGTATTCGGGTTATGAAAATCTGGGGCGTGACATTGCACTCCGATGATTGCTGGATTGTTTTATTACCTTTGTCACTTGGGTCATGCAATAAGAGAGAGAATTTTATTTTGGAGACGAAAATTGGCAAATTGGATATATCTGGACTGTATTGTTCTTCTGATACCCATTCAAGTTCATTTGAGAAGAAGAATCAAGAGAAATTTAATGAAATGTTTTGGGTCAAACTGAATGTCGGGCAAACTAGGTTTTATAGAGTGAAGTATGATAAGAAACTCACTGCTCAACTGAGGAAAGCCATAGAGGACAAATGTTTGTCTGCAATAGATAAAACACATAAAATAAAAAATAAAACATAAAACAAAAAGTACACCAAATAAAAAATATAAAATATAAAAAAATAAAAAAGTAAACCAAATGAGACCTAAATAATTTCATTTAAAATATAAAAAAAATAAATTTAGTTATTTTTGAAAAAAACCAAAAAATTGAATAATCAAAAGTTGAGACTTCCCAAATGGAGTTGAAACCTCACACTTATGTCTTATTCTTTTCCTCATTTTATTATTATTATTATTATTATTATTATTATTATTGCTTCTACAAATTCCTGTGGAGGTTGGAGCAAGCCATTGACTATTCACAAACCAAAGTCAAGAGGAAAAACAATGGAAATAACATTATGATGACCTTGCAAGAAAGAGGCAAATGGATGACAGAGAATTCACTAGCATCACAAAATGTTGCTTTTAACACATCAATGGTTGGACTCCCAATTTCCTAGCATTTCCCAATTTTCAAACAGTCATCAATGGCCTAAAGAGAAGCAATATCTATCAATGGCACCATTGTTTCCTAAAACTGATACCAAGCACAAGTTTAGATTGAAAGAGAATGAGAGAGAGAGATTTAAATAAGCTGGAACACTTTATTCTTAAAAAGCCTCATTTGTTCCTAAAGACATCAAATTCAAATTCCAAAGTACATATTATAAGAAACATAAGGACATACTAGACAAACCCAAATACAAGGCAAAATTACAATTTCTACACAAGCTAAAATGCAGACCAAGCAAAGAATTCTACGGACTATTCTAATAAGATAGATAGCCTAGTTTTACTCTCAGATGAGAAACAACTTCATTTATTATTCTAATAATTCAAGTAGCCTGGTAAGACGTGGGGGCAAAATAATAACATGCCACTTGGCATCACATACACTGTAGTAGAGGATCACAATCAATTTCAGTTAGCCACGTCACGGCTATAGTACAGGTCCAGTGTCTTTGCTGGTATACGGTGGAGAAGCTCACGAGGGAAGATACAAAGAAGTGTCCAAGCCAAATCAAGGGATTGAAAATTGTTCCAGGTATCATATGCCCCTTGAGTCACAAATTTCCTCTCAAATTTGTCTAGGAACTCTAGGTACAGCTACAATTATAAAAATAAGTAAATAAAACATCATTACCATTTACTGATACAAGCAGTTACTTAAGAAAAATGATGAGAGTAAGACAGAGAGAGAGACCAGATCCTCAGAAGAAAGTGCCTCTTCTCCAACTACAGCTTTAATTGCCTAAACATCCTTTCTAATGGCATAATTTGCATATAGCTATAAAAGAAACCAACAATGTGAAGTAGGAGAGGCCAATAAGCTGGAATTTAAGTAGACTCATAACACAGCAACCACCACACTGACCTGGTTGGATACATCTGAATCGTCCCGACGAGTCATTCCCTCACCAATAGCACTCTAAAAAATAGACAATGATTCTAAAATTCAGCATTGCCATAACAATTAATGAAGTATTAGCCAATTATAAACCCATTAAAATAAATTTATTTGACTGGTAACAAAAAAGGTTTATCTAAATATATATATGCATAAAATGAGGGCTCGACCACAAAACTTACCTTCATTAATCAACAAAACGATAGGAGTACATTAATGGGTGGACATATATGTTCCAAAAAAAAAAAATGAAATGAACACCAATAACCACCATCCTCTAGATCTATAGTATATTTCTCCAACTGACTGAGAGCTCCATCTTAATGAAATGCAAGAATAAAAAACGATCCCAAATAAAGCTAGGAAAAGCTAGTTCAAAGAAAACAAAACTTCTTAGGAAAACTACCGGCCCTTGAACATTTTAGTAATCACAATTTTAGATTACTAAAAAAAATTAAACTTCATAGAAAAAAAAAATTGAACATTTGTTAAAAATCATATAGGATTATTTAAAAATAATACCATCATTAGGCATGGTTAATATAGGAATTTGTGTGATGGAGCCCTTCTTTCCTTCAATACGTCCGGCACGCTCACATATTGTTGCAAGATCAGTATACATGCACCCAGGATACCCATGCCTGCCAAGCACTTCCTCTCGGATAGCAGATACCTGCAGTCACATCTAACAGTTATAGGAGTTGTAGATGGTGCAATGAAATCTGATAAAGTAATTTTCTTCATTTGAATTCCATGAAAACTGAATCATAACATTGTTCTGCAGGCAATCAACCATGTGACTCATGTCCATAGAACTTTGAACAGCTTGTGGTACTATTGATGACAAAACACAACAAAAAATACATCAAACTTGTTCCCCCGTACCCTACAATCTGAGTAAAATTTAAAATTATCCGAGTCATAAGACCTGCAACTCCATATGGAGACAACCTATTACCTCTCGGAGAGCATTAGCATAAGAGCTCATGTCTGTCAGTATGACTAGGATGTGCTTCCCACATTCAGAAGCCAAGTATTTTGCAGTTGTGAGAGCAATTTGAGGAGTAATAATGCACTCAATAGTCGGGTCATTGGCCTGAGCAAAAAGCACATGTAAAAAGTTACGAGATGTGATCATTTTTTAATATTTGGCAAAAAGAATAGCCTTGGGGAAAAATGGATAGAAAATCTGTAAGGCAAATAATAAAGAGTACCCTTAGGTTATGTTTGTTTCGTTGGCTATAGGGATGGATAGGAGATATGATTATATTTTTAATTTTTATTCTAAATTTAATTTCACATTTTTCTTGGTATAACATTTATCATAGGATGTTATCTACAATGTTGTCTACATTCTATAAGACACGCTAGGTAGATAAGTATATATATAATTAAATGTAAAGTAAAAATTAAAAATTAAATACTATCTCCTATCCAACCCCAACCCCAACCCCATATCCCATGAAACAAACGTGCCCCTTATAGTACAACCTGTTCCAATCTGTAAGTTAAAAACAAAAAAAACTAATGCATGTAAATATATAGGAATATAAGAATAGGACAACAACAAGACTAGCGGTGGCAGCAAAGGTCTAAGACTATGTCCCAAACACAAAATGATGTTTCAGAGAGTGACAATTTCATGAATTAATATCAAAATCGTATCATTCTTATTGTTGAATCAATTTGCAACACACTATCAATGATGTTAATGTTCTATAAAGCAAGCAGCAGAAGCCAAGGAAATTTGTCTAACTCAAAAAACTCTGAATGCAAGAGTGCTAACATTTGTACATTGATCTAGATTGTAGCTAAAAAGTTAATTGATAAAGCATCTCGAAGGATAAACTATCAGTAGAAGACAAGCAAGCATCATATGTAGGAAACATCCCAGTTACGAAACATGAAAACCAAAAACAGCCGTAATGCTATGTAATCAGAATTTTTAACAAGAACACTTATAACGGGAATGATGTAGCTTCTTCGGGCACCTATCACTCTTGGATAAACAACCTACTAAAATAGTGTTTTACTACAATTATTCCATTATCGCATCATTTTGGTACACCATTTTGGTAGAATAGCAATTTCAGAAACACATTATAAATATTCCACAACTTGCATTTTACAATAAAAATAAATAAATAAATAAATCTCACAATACCAACGGTAATTAGACTGATCCAAATACAGAACCAACGCCAACAAATATTAGATATGAGCACACAAAGGCACACAGTGAAGCTAGAGTGATCATGAAATAACAAAATGGCAGTAAAATAATGTAAAGGGTTTCCACAAGTATTGAATTTTTAGGTAAGAAACAAATGCCACAAAAGAACACCAAAGCAGTAAAGTGGGCGCAAACAGACATCCAAGCAAGAAACTTCTGCAGGTGAGAAATGATGGTGACATTACAGCCATTATTCAAGAGCTGAAAGTCCAAAAAAGCAGCATGCAATGATTAGCTCCACATTTACTTCTAGTTCTTGCTGAACCAAACTACACAAACCAAAAGCATAGAAATTGAACCAAACAAAGACAATACATTGAATGCAGCAATACATAGGGGTGGAACTTCTGAGCATGTGATCAAATTCAATATTTGTCCTACCAAGTGATCAAATAAATGTTAGACAATATATATATGGGGAAATTAATAATATTAATATTTCGAAGATGTAAAGCCGAGGACTATTCTCTACTGATTCAAAAACATGAGACTTAGACTAGACTTTCCAGTGGAGAAAGAAATAAGGAAAAGCAAGCAATTGCTCAATAGGCCCACAGGTTCCAATACTAAAAATGGCTACCCAAGATTGCTCCCCAGTAAGTACAATCATGCTTCCATAAAGTCAATAAGAGTATGCAAACTAAATCAGGGAAAATTTGTCGGACAAAAATGATGTTGGACTAAAGAATCTATTTTAGTGCACTAAAATCTTGAAATTCCAAACACATGAACCACACTGCATAAACAAGTTTTACTCTCACTGCATAAATAAGTCGAACGCAATAGTTGCACTTCTTACAACAACAGGTAGGAAATAGAATCGCCAATTAAAGACTGATTCAACACATACAGGCATTTTGCAATTGTCCATAACTAATTTGTGACATCTCTATTATCCTTACGACGTCATATTGGGTTCGCGTAGTGACATGCAACTTGGTCGCGAATCAGGTCACGTCGCGTATTCATTTCTATGTCATCTGCGAGGACATCATTATCAGTGTTATCTATTCTAGGTCGTCAAAGTCCAGAGGCTCGATATTGGATTGGCTAGAAGCCAAACTCAAATGGCTGGCGGTGGAGGCATTCATTGATGCATCATAGATTTCTTAGTCGGTGTCACGATGGATGTGGATAAAATTGTGTAGTGCCATAGTACAACCAACTAGCACGACTTGGTCATCAAAGTCGTAAGGGGGCACATTCTACAAGATTGCCCACCGGGCCTTCCAGACGCCGAACGATCGTTCAATCACACTACGCAGTGCTGAATGGAGCTGGTTAAATTTCTCAGTAGCATTTCTGGGTTCAACTCCATATCTGAATTGTTGCAAGTGCATCCGCTTTCCCTTGTAGAGTGTGAGATATCCTTGCTGGTTTTTGTATCTAGCATCAACTAGGTAGTACTTATCTTGAAAGCACATAAAAAAATGAGAGTAAATGGAAATGAATTTTAGTTAACTTTAGTATAATGGAATGATGGTAGTACGGGCTGTTGGTTACCTCCGATTGGGTGTGGAAAATTTTCGGCGGGATCGTTAACAACAATCTGGAGCACCCAGCTATCGTGCATACTTCTCTCCCATCCGCATGACATAAATGTAAAGCGCTGCTCGAAGTCACAGATGGCGATAACGTTTTGTGTGAATATACCCTTTCAGCTGTAATAAGCGTACGACTCATCAGTAGGCAGAACACATGCAACGTGTGCGCCGTCCAATGCCTGATAGCATCCCGCACTTTAAACATATCATGGGTGATATCATATTTTCCACAAACTAAAGTGTTTTGATCTTGCTATACGCGATCCTATTTATTACCTTGATCAGTCGATACGTAGGATTGTCACGAATTTTACTTGGCACTTGATTTTGGTCGTCATACAGTTGTAGGTAATCATGAGCTAGGAGCTTCAACGCATCCAAGACCAAGTAGAGATAGCGGGAAATGCTTGAGGAAAACATACTTATTCATCCAGCATATGTTGTACAGTCGTTTGGGGTGGCCCTCAAGTAATTCCCATACCTAGGCCCTGTTGGGAAGAGCTGATGTGTGACATGGTTGTTTGAAAAGCCTGTTGTGGAAATAAGTGGATGCACGTACAATGGAGAATAGCATCAAGTCTACTTCACAATCCCAGCGCCGCACAACCACGTTGATGACAACGCTACTTCCGTAAGCGTCCATAATGTAACTCGTGTCCATGCTTACAACCTACAACCACCATCGCTAGAAGGAAAAATATCATAACCCAAAGCGATATGAATAACCAACAAATATCATCCATCACAACTTGACACAGACATGTGCAAAATTTATTGTCCTTAGACATTAAGACTAATACATAGCTATAACAAATGTAAATACATACTCATCGTTATGCATGCCAATAATATGTTTGGACGTGGAAATTACATAATGTTGTTCATTTCATAAAAGTGGGAATTAGTGGTCTATGGGTAACATGAAAATTACCCATAATACAAAGTATACGAAATCAACTAAATTAAAAAATTAATAAGAGGGGGGCGGGGGAAAATAGTCACGATTTGGAGTGAAATTGGGATAATAGGGGGGTGGCATACTGTTAGGGGGGCCTGTGGCGGGGTTGGTACAGGACTTGGGAGTGGTGGTATGACGGCCTTCATGCGTTGGTAGTGTAGCCATGTAACGCAGGCGATATCATCGGGCATTGCCATGAACGAATCCCAATTCATCGTGTCTTTGAGCAAGTCAACAGCCCACATAAAATTAGGGGTGTGGTCCGTAGTGAACCCTAGGAATGTAGCGAGCTTTGCAATACATCAGTCCATATTGCAACCAAGAGCATTGTGGACGAGGTGCAGTGACTTATCACCAAGGCAGTAGGCCTCTGCTATGCGCTCAAGTGTGTCATTCATCCTATCGGCTTTGAATACTGGTCGACGACCGTAAGTGGACCCTTCAGGCACGGACCCATCGTCGCTGTGGCGCCTCTTACCACTACCAGAACTACGTCCACCGTTGTTAAAGGGGGCAGGGGACTCATTCAAGTCTGGCAGAGTGGGACCGTCAGCTCCATGCTTAGATTGCTGAGTAACTGGTGGGGTGGCGAGTCTAGCTAAAGGGGTCCAGTGCCTCTCTCCTGTTGCGATAGCACCATGAAACACCCGCTCCATAAGGTCCTCATGGTCTGGACCCTTCTCTCGAAATTTAATTACCATTGGATTATCTTGCACCCAAGGAAGTAATGAATCTTTAGCAAGCATCAGTAATGAAATCCCGTCAAACGAAAATGTTAAAATTCATTGAAATTTATTAATGCACAAGCAATATGGGATAAAAGAGTTACCACTGCCATTTGTTGCCACCAATGCTCCAGTGCGTCAATGGTGCCTTTTGTAGCATCCCAACCAACTCCCGTGGTTCTTGACCTGGGGGATTTTAAGGTTGTCAATGCCCTCTATTCCTTTCACAATTTTTCAATATGACTTTTAATTTGACTCACGGCTAGGCTTTTTCCAGTCTATTGATTGAATTCCTTTGTTACCTTGGCATATCCGGCCCCGGATAGATGGCATCCACTCTGATGTCCACTCTCTAAATGTGCTGCCATCAAACTCAGTAATAGCCTCTCCTCCTGGAAGTCCCATGTGGCATTTACTTGGCGAGATTGTGAGGATGTCCAGGTAGTTGGACTCTAGCACTACTGTGTGTGCTCGTCGGTGTTGAACCAATCCATACTAACAGAGGATACAATATTTGCCAAAAAAAAACCGTAATGTTCAAAAAATGTCAACAAATTTTTAAAACATTTTAATGAAATGCAATCGATTCCAGTGGGAGTGTGTTTGTATTAATGTTCACAATGGAAATTTTTAGTTTAGATCAAAGTCTAAAGTCACAAAATCTCTACTAATTTATTTTATTCATGGTTTGTTCTAGTCAATGTATTGATTTGTAATATTTCGCCTATCATTGGCAAAACAATGAATATAATGAATTTATAAAATACTACATTTTTTGTTGTACCTGTTTTTAATTCTATTCCTATAGCTACAATTAATAAAACTTATTTGTACATAAGTAAAGGTAGTTACTCGTGTCATGAACATGATAATAGTTTAACAACTATTGTAGGTAGAAATCAACTTATTTGTAGACTCTCCCAGAATTCATAAAAAATTTGTAGGAGGACAATAACCAACTTGTTTTGATATGATCAAAAGTTACCCGAATCATAATACGTATCTACACTACTTTATTAACCACGTTAAATTATCAAAATACATAAATTAAAGGGACCTTTACTTTTTGGATCTTGTTATTGTCCTTTACTTTAATGTTAAACTCATTCTTAGATAGGCACTAGGAGTTTTATTAGAATTTAAGTTAGACGTTTCAACACTAACAAACAAGCATGCATAAACTGCTAGAATGAAAAATACGAGGGGTTGTTCCACTTTCTTGTCTCATTGAGTTTGGTTGTTTTTTTTTTTTTTTTTTCTTTATCATGTTTAATAAGATGAGAGTGAAAAGCATTTATATATAATTGCATCTTGCATTATTGATGGACAGTGTCTAAAAGAGGTTCTTTCTGTGCCTATCCACTAGGAGTCTGATTCATTCAGTTAATTAATGTTAAACTCCTTTACTTTAATGTTAAACTCCTTCTTAATCAAATGCGTATAGGTACTTGTTTTGGAACAGATACCTGTTCCACCCGTTCATCATACATACGACCAGAAGATCTAATTAAGAAGGAATTGACTCAGATCGATGGACTAATGCACACGGTCGACAAAAATGCACTTTGTATTTGATAGAAACAGTAAGAAAAATAGCTGCACAACGAATTTTGTGGGCAAACCCACAATGCCCCAAACATTAATAGGGATAAGCAGATACGTACCTATACGACGGTGTCCGGCGGTGAGGAAGAGGGGCAGGCAGTGAGGTGTGTCGAGGGCGAAGATTATAGCGTCACCGGGAAGAGAGATATACTGGAAAATCACTTTTTCGCTTGCTCGATCGAAGCCAGTACACTCGTTTTATCTCTTCTGTTGTAACTCAAACACAATCCCCTAAGACTTTAATGTTGAAATCAATGATCTCCGTATTGTTAGAGCAGCAATCTAGTACTGGATATACCCAAAACGCGGCCGTTTTGATCAATTTTGCGTTCTAGAGTCTTTAAAATGTCCAACAACCGACTGGAGCGTGCATTAATCGAAGCCAGGGCTGCTTTCTGTGTTTTATGTTCAAATCCATTGGAACGGATGGCCACCTACCTGTTCCAACGGCCTAGGGCAGTAGTCCTTTAGTTCCTGACACATTCTTTTTCAGTACCACCAGTTTGTCAGAAATGGGCTCGTGCTTGCTCGATTCCAATGTATCAATATTGGCTCGACCCCAAGTGCAGGGTGTCTATTGAAGCACAATTACCGGTGAGAACCGGATCGTGTCAACAGAGAGCCTTAGTAAAAATTAGTGAACAAACGATTCTTGGAAAAGGTTTTAGACAAAATTGCAACCCCACAATGAATGATAGAGGTTGAATTTGGTTTTAGAAATGGTTGTTTGGATAAAATGTTTTTAGAAACAAATTTAAGAAAACCTTGGATCCAAAACAAGCTCGTAGTGATTGACAATAACTTTCAAGGATTCTATACCTAAAAAAAAGGTAGATCAAAAGATATTCTAAATATAAAACCACTTAGAACAATCCAAATCTGATTTGAATAAGAAATTAAGAACAAAATTCTGCTGAGAATTCAAATCAAACACCTAATATGCATAGCTTATAGTTCTTACATATAAATCCTAAGAATAGCAATTACCATACAAATCCAAGAGAAAGGCATGATAATTCTATATAGAAATCTATAAGTAAAAGCCGTAAACCATACAAAATTGAGTTCAATTGAAATCTCAACTCAAAAATCAATAATCAATTCAAATCAAACATAGATTCTTCCTTTAACACAATAGATTTCAACATTAAGCCCATTATCTTGAAATTCTTGCAAATCAACTACGAGACTTGCCTTGAATCCAAGAGAGAAGTCTACTCAAACATCATAAAAGAAGAAAACAATAGAAAATGAAGTAAATCCATTCATAAAACTGAAAATCTGCTACAAAACTTCAAGAAATTGAAGATGAATACACTTTCTCTCTCTACAATTCTCTTTCTCTAAAAGGAAAGCTTAACTGAAAGAAAATGAATCTGTCTATCTCTATCCCTTAAACGACCTCATTCGTACCTATATATATGAAATATAACATTTAAAAGTACATAATTGCCCATTTCTCAAAAGCTGAATTTCAAGATCCTCGAATTGCAGGTTGGTTCGAACAAAGGTTCGAACAGACTGATTGGTTCGAACAAGGGTTCGAACCAATTTCTGGGACTTAGTCAAATCTCACTCCAAGTAGACCTTTCACAGCCTCTATTGATCGAACCAGTGTTTGAACCAAGGTTGGTTCGAACAAGGGTTCGAACCAAAGTCTGGGACTTAGAAAATTTTCTTCCAGTTGAACCTTGCACAGCTTCTGTTGATCGAACCAATGTTTGAACAAGGGTTGGTTCGAACAAGGGTTCGAACCAAAGTCTTGGACTTAGAAATTTTTGAGCTCTGCAACTTTTCACCCTTCTGTTGATCGAACCAAGGTTCAAACCACATGTGGTTTGAACAAAGGTTCGAACCACTTTGCCTTAGTCAAATTCAGCACTTGTTGGTCTACACTTGGCTTCTGTTGTTCTAACCAAGGTTCAAACAACCTATGGTTTGAACATTGGTTCGAACCACTTTTCCCAACACTTAGCCAAAATCTGCTGCAACTTTTTCTGGTTTGCCTTCTGTGGTTAGAACATTGGTTTGAACAACAGTTGGTTCAAACATGTGTTCGAACCAACTTCTTGATTTCATCCAATTTAGCCCAACTTCATCCATTTTAGTCCCAAACACCTGCAAATCATAAGAATTCCTCATGAATGCATTTAAAAACAATTTATTTTAAGATATAGATCCACCTAACAAATCACTAATTAAGGTTAATGATTGTACTTTTCATAGTACAATCAGCTTGAACGGTTTCTTATGACTGGTTTGAACAGACTTTTTGGTGTATTTTGGTGAATCTGCCAAATACGAAAAAGTTTTCGATGCATTATACTTTTTTTGGTACTTTTTGGTGTTCCAAACACCCCCTCAGTAACATCTTCGACCGACGGCATGGCTTTGTATGAATTTTTGTCCAAGCGCGGGTCTATACGAGGCCCTTCTACGTGGTTAGGAGCGTCTTTTGAGTGATAAAAAGTGAGATAAAATGAAATAAAATAAGATAAGTTGTGAATTTATAATTCGTGCAGTGAGATAAAAAATGAATAATTTTTAGAATTTTTAAAAAATTTTTACCATTTTTTAGAATTTTTTATCACTCCAAACGGAGCCTAAATTAAAAATATCATAGAGAAGTGCAGTGGAAAAAAAACTTCAGCAGCTAAGTTTCTCCATTCAATGGCTTTTATTTTAATCAAGTAATCTAACGCAACAATGAGATCAAAAAACTAATTTTAATTAAATTTATTTACAACTTTTAGATTTGAGTATTTAAGGTGCGTTTGGAACGACGAAAAATACTGAAAAGTAATGAAAGATGTGATTTGAGTAATTTTTTAATGTTTGACGCGCAGCCATCAAACCATCTTTTCAGAAATGAACAATGAAACTTTTTGATTTTTGCATCAGTTTTTTAGAAAGAAAAACATCTGAATAGCTTTTTTGGATCTGTCAAAACAGTTTTATGTCAGAATTTATTAAAAATAGTTGAAAATTTTTTAAAATTTGTAGAAAATTATTCGATTTTGTGGAATATTATTGGAGTTTATAAAAAATTTAATGGGGTTTATAAAAAGTTTTTAGGATATTAGATATGTATAAATTTATAAAAATTTTGCGAAATACGAGATGGCAAAATATGTTAAAGACTTTTAGAGGTTTTTAAAGTTTTTCAACGTTTTTTAGTGTGCCAAGCGCTAAGAAAGATGTTTATGTTATGTTGTCTAAATAATTTAACGGTCGGAAACTCCCTCCTGAGCTCTATGGCCAATGCAATGGTGTGAGATATCGTCACGCATCGGCTCTCGTGACTCGAGGGGTGAGTGAAATGGAATTACACAACTTACATATATTAGACTTAACCTTGATTAAAGCCATAACAATCCTGGAGCAGACATTTACTATAAATAACAATAAAATAATAGCAATAGTTAAGCCTTGATCAACACCGAGCAACAGAGCTCCAATACAAGTTACAACATAATATCTTGGCCTTAAGGCCTTACAACCAAATCGAATATGTTCAAATTTAATAATATTATATTTTTCAAATGATTAAATAATGTAACCAACTCAAATAAAATAACATTTAAATTTGGAACAGTGGGCTCACCTAACTTTCATGTTCTGCACCTGCAACACAATCTGTAGGGGTGTGAGCATTAATCCACTTTTGCCTATGATGTATAATAAAAACATATATAATATGCAGCTATAATATAGGCAATAAATAATAAACATCATAATAGCAATATCCAATAACTACATGCCACCATAATAATCTAACATCAAAATCCAATATATTAATATTAATAACCAAAGAATCAATATAACAAATTATCCATTTGTTATCTTTCTTTTATTTTTTTATCATTCTCATATCATCATATCACAATCATGAGATAGATACTATTAACAATGTTTTTTATCAGTCAACACTCATCAGAAACAATTAACCAAAATATCGTTGTTTGTGAACATAGGCTCACAGCCTATGATTAGCCGAATCAACATCATCATTTGTGGATCAACATCTATGGGCCATGATTAACCAGATAACCATCGTGATGTAGGCTACTAACCTACTTACACGATAACCAACTCCTGCACAGGTTTAAGGCCTTTTAACCTTAGAGTAGTCTCTGTATTCTTACTATTTTTCAATATCTCCAACCCTGTAACCCTAACATCATTTCATCCTATTTCTCTTCTCATTTATCATTAACATATCTTATTCATAATTACAACAACTTATCAACAATAAATCATCTTATCATAACCACTATTAGTAACTACTCATCATAACAATAACATGCTCTTATTATCGCATCTTTTAACAACATAACATAAACATCTTTCTAAATACTCAAATCATAAATTGCTCATTTATACAGTTAAAACATCCTGGGTTCTTGTAAAATCCTATTTAAAATCCTTTATACTCAAAGGTAGGAAAGAAAACACATTTTATTAGGTAAAAGAGCTAAACAGGGTTTTCTGGAGAACAGTGTGCACACGAAAGGCCAAGCCTATGTGCCTGGGTTAGTGGTAGAAGGCTTGAGCCAAGGCTTTGTTTCGGTTTTCCTCAAGTGTCAATCTTTAAATCTCAAAAAAGTTAAAATCTTGAAATTTCTTAATTCAAATGACACCACAAAACTTATATGAACTTAATGAAATGATCAATTTAAGATTTTCAAAAAGCATGGATCAAAATATGAGATTATATTCATTTCCTTCCTCATAGATATATATATATATATAGATATACAATTTTGCCCCGTACTTAAAACATTACAATATTTAAGGATTTTTGTTGAATGGTGCTCTACCGATTAAGTTCTCTTAATTGTAGGATATGTTAAAGCACAAAAAATCAACAAAGAGTAAACATTTAGCAAAATGATGATTATGCCCTTAGAAAAAGGAAAAGTTAAGCTGAAGAATCAAATCAAGGAAGAACACCACCAGACTGCATAGATGTGTCTAAGACAACAAACAGACAACTTCTGTATCAACAGAATAACCAGAATTCAAAATCAAGGATCAATTCGGTCTAAAAGTCAAGAATGGCCTTTACCGACACACTAGAAGGATGGTATCGATCAAAATACCTAGATCAAGCTAGAAACATACAAGAAGACATAGAACATTCTAGAACATGTCAAAGAATATAAAACATAGCTCAGAATAGCCAAAAGACCCCTGCTAGAGGTCATCTAGGCCCAACAAACCAAAGTGGCTCTAACTGACGAGAAGGAAGCTACCAGTGCACTCGACATAATTGGAGCCTCTAGATGAAGTAAAAAAGACTCCAAATTTTGTAAAAATATTGAAGATAAATTCATGAAGCAAACGCCCCAGCTAATCAAAACCAAATTAAGCATACGGTAATGGATCAGACACTGAGCCCTGAAAAGTCACCAATAGCTCAACATTCACTAGAAACCCCTAAAGGTCAATTTGACATCACAGTTGGATTTCTCATACCCAAAAATAATAGGAGGAGCCATCCTAGTGGTGTCCCTAAAGGTTAGGCAAAAGGTTTGGGTGGTCCCTTCCATTTTAGGCTATTTTAGAACAGTAGTTTTCAAATGGACCTAACTCAATCTTGGGGAATCCAGATTAAACCAAATTTTGACCTAATTGGTTTAATTTTCTCCGTAGAGCATCCAAAATCTCTGACACTCTTGAAACCTGTCTAGAATATCACAAAATGGCCCGAACTTGTTAAGAAGAAACTCGAACCTAACCCGAATTGGCCTAAGCTTGAAGCTACAGCCCAAAATGCCCCATTTCTCCTCTAACTCATTGAAGCCATTTACTAAAAGGCTTTTGGTAGGCTTTTTCTCCTACTAGGATAGGCAAAATCTTCCACCTACATTGTCTGGCAGGATTTTCTGCCTGTGGCTCTGAATAAACATTTTTGCCCTTATTTTACGAGTAAAAATTCTTGCACAAGGCAGACATTTCCACCCATGGGCGCAGGTGAACATTTTTGCCACAATTATTAGGTGATAATTTTATTCAGGGCAGGGGAGGCCTATATAAAGGACCTCTATCCTCTTTATTTTCACATTCAGCACTCGATGCTCAGAGCTCTCAAGGCAAGGCCAACACTTAAGAGTTTCTCTCTCTAAAAAAGCTTGCATCGACAAAAATTCTCTCTTTAGAAAAATTTTATTTTATTTTTTAATTTAATTTATTTGCATGATTGGGATAAAGTAATTCTAATTATCTATACTAATATAAAAAGTCTCAATGTTTGAAACACTTTTTTTGACTACTTTACCCTTATTTTTTTTTAATTTTAACTCAACTAAATCCCTTTATTATCTTTCATTATCGCCTTTTTTTTTTCAATTTAACCCAATTCTAATGTAACTTTATAACCTAACTTCAATAGAATTCTTCGTAATATCGACTAATTTTGCTATTTTATTATCTTTTCAATTTAATCTAATTCCACTCCAATTTTGTAACCCAACTTTACTAGAATTCTTCATAATGGTGCATTATCCATTTTTTTTAATCTAACTCAATAGTCAATTCTAATTCAATTTTATAACCTAACTCCATTAGAAGTATTTACAATGGTGCATGTCCTACAATCAGGCATACTTCATATTACAAAAGCTAGTTTCGGTGCTTGTTTCGTACATTGGAAGATTAAAATTGGTGTCCTTGATACAAAGGTTTGCTTAACCTTCTGGTTGCTATCATATCATTTATTTCATTTGTTTGTGAATTGACCTAAAATCAATATTTTGTTTTTCTTATTTTTTAACAGGTTGCTATTCTGTAAATACACTAAATTGCTGCATCTAATATAAAAAGTCTCAATGTTTGAAAAACTTTTTTTTTTACTATTTTAACTTCTTATTTTTTATTTTTATTTAAAACATATTCTTATTTTTTATTTTTTCTATATTTTAATGAATTATTATTAAAAATATTGCAAAAAAATAATTATATTTAATAATAAATATTATTATTAAAATAATGTAAGAAATAATTATATTTAATAATAAAATATTATTATTATTAAACAAAATAATGTAAAAAAATAAAACATAATAAATATTATTATTAAGCAAAATAATGCAAAATAATTATCTTAATTTATAATTATATAATCTGAAAGGAATATCACCACTTATTCACAATTTTATTCAAAGTAGAATGTTCATTGATTAATTTTAATACTAATTAAATTCTACCAATTAGATAAATCTTAATAAGATTTTTTGAATTAATAATCAAAACAAATACTATTTTTATTTTATGGATGAATTAAAAATTAATGAATTTAATAAAATTAAAAATAATTGGCATTATCTATGTTTATGTTGTATTTATTAAAGAAATTCTTTATTCTTTTTAATATTTCAATCAATTATAAAAAATTAAATTTATTTTATGAGATAAATAAATAAATATTTTAATTTATTAACAAATAACATGTATTTTTTTTTCTATATCTTAATAAATTATTATTTAAACGATAAAAGTAACAACAATAATAATTAAACAAAATACTGCAAAAAGTAATTATCTTGTTAAATAAATAATTTAATTTTTTAAAATTAATTTATAATTATAAGTATCTTACATAATCTAAAAAAATTAGTATAGTAAATAATTACCACTGATTTACAATTTTATTTAAATTAGAATATTCATTGATATCACGTAATATGTTTATTTAATCTGCACTTCTATTTATTATTTAACTTCTTATTTTTTATTTTTTATATTTTAATAAATAATTGAGTAATTTCGATAACCACTATCAAATGGATTAGGTAATACATTTCTATTTAAAATAAAATATAAATTCATATGAAATTCTAATACACATAATAAGTTAAAAAAATGTATAAAATAGCATTCACACCCAAAACAATTGCTAGAATTTTATTATAATAGTTTTTACTTATTACTAACATGGTTGGAATTGATTGCTTGCTAGTTTCATTTAGGTTATTAAGAATGAGGATGAGTTTGCTATATTTATTTATATTTTATAATATTTTTTATATTGAAATTATTTTTTGTTTGTGTATTTATTTTTTAATTGGTTCATTAAAATATATAAGATTTGGCTTTTTTAATTTTATTTTATCTTTTAATGTGATTGTTAAAATATATACGGTTTGAGTTTTTTAAATTTCATTTTACTTTTTAGTGTGATTGTTAACATTAATTTTTAAAATTTATTATATTTTTTTATTATTGATAAAATTTTAATTTTTTTGTATATTACAGGAAAAGCCCAGTCTTTACTATAGTTTTAATTTGTTCATTTAAAAATATAACGTATGATTTGCTTAAAATATTATTGTATTTTTTAATGTGATTGTTGACATATTTTTGAGATTTTATTATATTTTTATTGTTGTTAAAATTTAAAATTTTTATATATTAAATTTTAGTGGAAACCTCTTTTTATAATTATTTCCAATTTATTTGATATTCTCCTAAGATTTATTACTAATTATCAAAAGGAAATACAAATAATGTAATAAATTAATTTTTAAATTTTTATTATTTTACATATCTAATTTAACATAATGATTCAAGTCATTCGTATGCTCGATGAATATAATTAAGTGATAATAATAATTTATTTATCATGTGATATTTTAATTAGTAAAATAAATTAATTATATATGTAACTTATTTTAATAAATTAAATATTTATTTAATAGCTTAATTATTTTTTGCATATTATTTAATAAAAATTATTTTTAAGTAATTATTAACATAAAGTTTAATTAAAATTAAAATAAATAATCTTACTCCACTTCCCAACTAAAAACTTTCTATATTCTATGATCAATTTTCAACACTTTCATTAATTTTTAATTTTACATAATTATAAATTTATACACACAACAATATATATATGTGTGTGTGTGCGCGCGCGCGCGCACGCGTTTACATCTAATAACAAATTTATGAGAATAGATCTCAATAGATTTTATAAACCAAACAATTAAACTATATAATTTTTTAGTATTGGGCTCTTCATCAGGACACTCAATACGAAAAAAATATAAAAATTTTAATGCAAGTTTTATTTTTTTAAAATAATATTTTTATTTTTTATTGTTAGATTATTTTTTAAATGTAGATATATAAAAAAACAAATATACATGTGCAACGCACGTACATTTTTCTCGCTTAAATAAAAAATCTTTGTCAATAAAAGGTATTTGGATCATAACTCAAGTTCAGGCTAAGCCCGATGTATGATTTGACCGAGTTTACTCGAGACAACTTAGCAAAATTCCAGACATCACACATAGGACATATCATTATAACGTACCATGATACGCCATACTATGACATCATGGTGCATCACCATGCTATGCCATATTATATCTTGACATTATCACCCTACACCTTGCTAACATGCGATATTGCCATGTTATACCATGCCATGACTATGTTATACCATGCATGATCATGTTACACCATGCTAGTATGCCATATTATTATGTTATTCCATGCCACCATGTTCAATCATCATCCCACATCATATTATGGTATGCTATGACATCATATACCATGTTAGTACATGTTATATAATGTTATGCCATGCCACATACCATGCTTTGATATGCAAACACGCACCAGTTGGGCTGACACAGACTTAGAAATCAAACGCTTACCAATCTATAGCATTCACTTGAGTGAGCGAGACTTCAGAGATTGGGAATGACTTAGGATTGGCTAAGCTTGTGATTTCTAAGTCATGACTCTATAGGTATATCTGACACACATCTTATAACTATCATCCATAATAGAAGATAAATATTAGAATATTAATTGTCATTCAACGTGCTCATAGCATACTTAATTATATCAATTGTATCACTTACATCACATATAGGATAGTTTACACAAACCTGATCATCACCAAGAACTGAGCTCGTCATCAAAGCTGAGTTCTTTTCCCAAATGATAAACAATCATTTAACCATGCAAGGCACACCCTTGGAGTTGAACTCCTTAATAAAGGGAAACTTCTTTCTCAAGTTATGCATAAAGCGCTAACTATTCTATTTACTTTGGGACAAGGTTCCTTTCCCTAGTTATGTGCATGGAACTAATTGTTCTTCCTTATTTGGAGCAAGGCTCCTTTCTTAGTTACGCGTAAGGTACTAACTGTTCTTTTTCATTTGGAGCAAATTTTCTTTCTCCAATTACATGCGAGGCGCTAACTGTCTTTTATCATCTGGAACAAGGCTCATTTCCTCAGTTACACGTAAGGCGCTAACTACACTTCTATTTTGGAGCAAGGCTCTTTTCCAAGTTAAGCACAAGGTGCTAATTGCTTTTTATCGTCTAGAGTGAAACTCTCTTCCTATGTTATGCGAGATGTGCTAAATTTCATTTTAGTCTAAGAGATAGGCTCTTACACTTAGGTCAGTATAAAGACCATTACTCTTAATATTAACCCAGAACTAGACTTTTCTTCATCCCATCTCAGAAAGCGAGACCCCTTCACACTAATTATTTACACAGTATCAACCCCATCAGTCACTTATTCATATACTTAGCCAACTTGGGTTGATGATGAGGCTCACTATGCCTACCATCCACAGTATTTTGATCATGCTTGCATTATGTATAGATATATCAGCATATCGCATTTGAGTGAAACGTTGATTTAGAGGTACGTTAACCTGATTCCTTAAAAGGTATGTAGGCAGCTCGAGCAAATTGCTCGAGTTCGGTCAACATGGTCTTCATAGACCATCTATGCGAGACACTATACTTACAGCAAGGCTCTTACTGTAATAACCTGAATTTTTTTTCCTCTTAATTAATTTGCTTAAGTGTGGTGGTGATATTTATTATAGTAAAAATCTAGAGAATTGAGGATTTGAAAATTTTTGGAATAATAAAATTAGTTGGAAAGATTTTCGGATTGAATTTCACTCTATGTGGGAGTTTGATGTAGAATTTCTAAAATTTTTATCCAAACACTTCCTAGCCCAATTACCTATTTGGTTCAAACCAAGCCCATTAACCCATGGGTCAACCCTTTTCTTTGACTCACCTTAACTCACTTCAACTCACTTTATCACTCAATGAGTTGACTCATGAGTAGTTGCTCTAAATTATTTCCCGACAACTTAATTTTTCATCTTCCAAACACTCTCACAATCTTTCAAAATTATTTGACTAATTAGACAAAGAGAAGACCCTACATTGATGACCTTAAAGCATCTTTTTCAAATTATTTAGCAAACAAGATTTAAAGCAATTTGTTTGAAAGCTAGCATGATTTAAAGCATTTTGTTAATTTGTCAAAAAGCTAGCATGATTGTTTAATTTGTCAAAAAGTTAGCATGATTCCCAGATCATGCCACCCATCCTCATCCATCCTCCAACACCTATCTTTAATTATGTGGTTAGATAGTCAAAAAGGCTAAGCTAGATTATTTGGATTATACTATCTAATGCATAATACTACTTTAGTGGTTTTCAAGTTTAGGTAGTGGAACTTATTTTTCTCTACCGACACTTCCTCTACACTCCCTATAAATTGTGTCTTCAAAGAGAAGAAAATAAAAGAGAAATAATAATAAATTATTAATTAGTAAGGTTGAAGATTTGGTATTGCTTGGAGGAAGAAGAAAGGCTTGGAACTTTTCAATTGGGTGGTGTTCAAAGCGCAACTCATTTTTCCTTCTCAGACTTGGTCATTAATATCTTCATTGAAGGAGGATGACGAATCTCCTAAAATATATTTGATGCATTTGCTGGGTTTGAAGTATGAAACTTGATTGTGATAAAAATATATACCCATATATTGGGGGTAGGGAAGCCGAAATTTTGACTGATGTAACTCAGTATGCTGACAGCTCTCTATTTGTAACTTCTAATGTGCTCCTGACCCCTAAACGGTGGAATTAGGCTTCAGATAGAACATAAAAGTTGTAGCCCTTTCAGTTTTCTTTCCAACCCAAAAAGAATTGCATCAATCCGATTTGTGAGTCAAAAGTTATGCCCAAAATACTAAGCACGTGTAAAATTGTATTTTCTGAACAAACTGAATTCAAGGCTATTTTTGTACCTTTAGATCTTAGAATTTTAAAATGTGTAAAACATGAAAGTTGCAGGTCTTGAAGTCTAGTTTCTAATGATATAAAGTTTATAGATATTGGAGTCCTGCTCTATTTTATATGAATTTTCTTTCAAGCTGCTATTTCTGCTTAGCTTTAATTGATGCTTGTTTGGATTTCTTTAGAATATTATGTTTAAAGATTTATTTAAATTTCCAATTACGTTCTGTTAGTTATTGTCATGTTAATAATTTCTATTGATATGAAATTATTTTAAACTGGATATTATGTATTATTTGACACTCTAATATTGATGATAATTGACTTAGATAATCAGTTTCATCATGGATAGTTGGATGACTTATTCAAACTAAAATGCTAAGTATTTGATAAAATGCCCAAAAGAAACAATGGACTTGTTCTTTTCTCATTTGGTCTTTCTTAAATGAATTTGATTTATTTTTAGGCATTATTTTGTCAACCTAGCAAGTTATATAACTATATTTTTATGATTAAGTGAATTTAATGAAACTTATTTAATATCTTCCTAAACATTGGAATAATTTTATGGACATTTGTAGATATATTGAAGCCGAAAACCTACAATAAGGGTTTGATTATAAAGAAGATGATGATTGGAAAATTTATTCAAATTATTTAAAAAAAATAAATAAAACTTATAAATTTTTCTAAAATTAAATATAAGTTCAAAGAACTATTTATTATCTTTATATTCCATAAAATAATAAAATAAAAGGTAAAAGAGGCAAAAACTGAGATTTGTAGCCAATGAGGTTCGAACTTGCGACTTTAAATCGCAATTAGGGTCGCCCACCCACTAAGCTACCAACCTCGGCCTAATTAATATACCATTAAAAATAATTTTATTCTTATCAAAGGTGGTACGGTAAACTTGTCAAAACAATTAATTAAAATACTAATTCATATTCTAAATTTCTTTTTTTACTTGCAGTTAATTTACATGTAGTACCTACCTTTGTGATAATGATATTGGTGACTATGTTAAATCTTTGATTTATTGAGGATTATTATTAAATTATGGATTTAGATAAAGTGCTTAAAAATATACTGCATGTGACTGAATAATCTCACTTTTGATTCATCACCCGGGAACATTACCGGTTGTTATTAAAAATGTCTAATTTTCATACAAGGTACCCTTGGAATGTAAAAGGGTGAGAAGAAATTAAGGCACTCGGTGCTAAAGTTATTTTTGGCAATGGGGTGATGGGTGGGTAGAAATGACCTTTTAGATGGAGATAGGAACATATGCATTTTATTTGGGAGATGCTCCCTCTTGACCTGGCCAGTCAGGTAGCCGGTCGCGACGGCTAGGTTTTTGGTAGGTGACACCGTCGGTATGCATTGGATGCTAAGCCCGTAAAGTCACTGGTTCCCAAGGCTGGGGGTAGAGGAGGATAGGAATATGATTATCTTCGGAGGATTTAGATTAAACTCCCCTATAAAATTTTACTGTGATTAGCAACCTCTCTTATTTATGTATGAATGATGTGTTTAATTAAATTTAATTCCTCTTGATGAATATTTTAAATATATATATATATATATGAAACCTGTATCGCTACGGAGTTTGATCCCGAGACCTTGAAGATCTAAATCTGAGATCCCTACCATTGCGACACAGACTTCATTATGGTACACACATCAATATTTAACTATTTTTACATGTAAGTAAAATAGTAGTTACGGTGACGGTTTCATCGAACTGTTGTAAGTATAATTTACATTATTCAGTTGTGATCTATTGAATTAATTGTTGCATAAGCAGTATGCCATCTAAACACATTCACTGTAGCGGGTCACTTAATACAGTGTAGCATTACAACCACTGCATATAGGCACCTAAGAGATTCTGATTATAGGGCTTTAGTAGCTCACCTCTTGTGGGAATATTTTTTTCAGGATATTAAGCACAGGGATACAGAAGATGAGCTGGAAAGAGATTAATTTCTCTTAAATATTCCATCAGAAAAGTTATTTATTTTTTTTCTTCTTTCCTGTGCAGAGCTGGAGGACTTTATTTTTTTGTCTGTAACAATTGTTGGATGATTGTAATTATTAAAGCTTAGACCTAATCTGCTTTTAATTGGTATGTAATGTTAATCGCGTGGTTGGGACACTTAGATGGCTCTGTAATATTTTTCTCTATCTTTATTTTGCCCTGTAGTTGAAATCCCATCAAATGATTCAGTCTAATAACTTATAAATATTGTTGGATAAACAATGGATTTTGAATATCTTAAATTTTTCTTGCGGGTCAACCCCAGTTTGAAGGAAAAATTCTGGGGTGTGACAGAGTATTATTATCATCTTATTTTTATACCCAACAAATAAATCCCAAGTCACCCTTGGGCATTCGGGTTATGAAAATCCGGGGTGTGACACTTACATTTGTATACCAGTTCACGTCACACCAATATATAGTTCGGACCACTTTAGGTTTGAACTACGTAGACCTGATCCCTTTACAAGGTACGAAGGCAACTCGAGTAGATAGCTTAAGTCGATCACTTCGGTCTTCATAGACCATATTTTAATACAGATTTCATTCCCAACACACAACACACTCATGTAGAAGGACCATATAAGTCCACATAGCTAATTTAATATAGATTCCCAATTCAAATCTCATCCCTAATTGCAGATTTAGTCTTTAACTTGCATTTGTAGTCAAACCAGCATATAAAACCCCCTAGGGTGCATCATTGCCACATAGGCAAATATCTTACTACACTAACACACGCCTTGCAAGTTGCAATCGGATCACATTTCATACATCACTTGCATTCGTCGGTTATATGTAATGATCATTATAAATCGGAGTATTATACTATGAGATTATAACTGCAAAGGGTGGAAAAAGACTTTGAATATCCCTAGCTATCCAGGCGTAATGGTTTTTGTGCATAGCCAACTTCTGATCCTATTATCTCTGATTGCACAGACGTGAAAGTTACTAAAAAGGCCTTTTATCACATATTTCAAGAACATAAATCAAAACATTTTAACTAGAATTAAAACACAAATTTCTCAACAAGCTTACTTTGAAGGTGTCAAGTGGTGACTCCTATTCTTTGTAATCAAGATCCTATTTAAAAAAAATAAAAATATATCTTTTCGCATTTAGGTGATCTTAGACATACCATATTGTAATAAAAACTCATGAGCCCTGACTATTAGTTTGCGCGCGGATCCCATCGTGACATTTTTCGACAAAATTGCATTTAAAAATTAAAAAGAACACCTAAACAACGTACTAACATCTTTTACGCATCATATATATAAATAGAATGTATTAAATTTCTACCTTGAGCTCCAGAATAAAGGAAAAATAGAAACTAATTCACTAGCAGGAAGCTCAAAAAAAACTTGGGAACTCCGCATGCTCAGACGAGAAATCATATCATGAATATAATCACATCAACATGTTTAAAATAGATCTAGTTGAATCATTATAAAGTTAATATGATTCTAGTTAAGGGTAAAATCACCTTCCAAAATCAATTGTTTTCCTTGGCTTTAGTTTTCTCTCAGCCAACCAAACATCACATGCACACACGTAGGTATACATATACAAGAATATGAACCCTTGGGAGAAAGGTATGCCATCCCCTCCTTCTTCTTGTCCTCTTTCTGCTCTATAGGTCTGAGCTTGAGATGTCACTCAAGCAATGTGCATGGTGGAGCAAAAGCAAAAAGCTATCAAAAATGCTAACATCACAACCCTGGTCACCCAACTCTTGAGGGGCATGCGCCTGAGGCACCCTTCTATGCGCCAGGGTCCCCCCTTCATCCTCCATTTTGCTAAGTGTTTGTCTTATAGAACCTTAATTCCAAACCTTGGTCCATCTATTTCATTAATACCTCATAACATCATCATTAACACTCTACTATGTCGTGAACATGTCCATAATCATTATTTAATTTAGTATAAAAATTTGGGTTATTGCAGGTATCCCCCAACCTTTCTTTTTTCTTTTTGGCTTTCCAATTACCTTCAATTTTGTTAATCGAAGGAAAATTGAAATGAAATATTGTTCCCAATTGTAATCTCTTTCATTCAATTTTAGTAATTCACTCATTCTGTTGAAAATTTTTCATATCAAGTTGATTTGTTTGCTATAGTTTGTTTCTTAAATTAGACAAGTTTGAATCTTTCTTCAGATTGAGTTGTAAAATCTAAACTTTGGGTACTAAACAAAATGAAAAGTTAGAGTTGGAATTGTGTAGCTTGACCAAGTAATTAAGCCATGGGTTTACCAGATTGATTTGAGTTATAGTGACATTAGTGATTAGTGAGATATACTTGTTCAGCTATTCAGCTTTTGTCTGCATCTCCACTTTGGGATGGTTACGTTGTAACTACTTGTTTGGGATTTGGGAGTTTTGCTATGATGGGAGCTTTTTGGTTTCTAGTTGCGGAGATGCAATGGATGGTTGGCTTGGTTGGCTTGTTTAGTTTGGATTGATATTATGCTACCTTGCTAATTTCGGAACTAGGTATTGAATTGCTACTATTTTGGGTTTTGCTACTATGCTAAAATTAGCATGGATACCTCCTCTATTCCTCCTCAGTCAATTGTATCATCATTTTTGTTTCCTTCCATCATTTTTGTCATTATAAGGTTTACAATCACAATAATTTAAAGCTCATATAGTCCAATAGTATAAGAATCCCATTCATATAAACATGAAACAAATTCATGTTGAATAAATCACAAAATTCTATAGAACAAATCATAGAATAAATTACAAAATTCTAGCTGAACAATCTCGGTAAAATGGGTTTTGTAATAATCATAGAATAAATTTTCTAAATATAAATAAAGTGAACAAAAATTGCAAATCACACAACACTTAAAATTTTAAACCTATGTAGAAAATAAAAATTCTGCAACTCAATGAAAAAGTTCTAAAGGCCTGTTCTCTAATATGCCAAAATTATGACAATCGGAAAAATGCATGCATTTTAAGAGAAGCTTGAACTAGGCGGTGCTCTTCTACGAAAGCCTCCACTTCTATGCCCAAAGCCAAGCTTCTACTAGAACCTTGCAAGTTCAACAGGTAACGAATTAATATGATTATGAATTACAGTCGCACATCCCTAAGTGTCAAAGAGCATTTTAATAAAATAGAACAAAGTTTAAAATTTTAGAATATAATCCATAACACAAACATTTTAAAATTCAATCTATAACACACAAACATATAAGAAGCAACTAATGTTGAATGTACTCTATAGGGGGGATAATTAATTTAGTCTCATCAAAATTTTTATAATCTAGATCTTTACCATAGATGGAACTTCGATAAATTTTCTATATGGCATTCAATAGCTAAACTGCTTGAGCTAAACAAAGCTATGCATGCTATTGTCCAACTTCTCAATTTCCAACAGTGTGTCAATGTTTTGATCCAACTACTCTACTTACCTTTTGGATGATAAAATTCCAATTTGTAGAAAAATCAATAATTGAACTAAAAGAAAAAATACTCACTTTGATTCATAGAGATAATTTCATATTGATACAACTTATTGAACTTTAGGGTGATAAAATATTAAAGACATAAAGTATGCGTAGTTCATCGAACAATCAATATTTCAAATAATAAATGCACACTACATGAATCTAACTAACAAACTAGTATTAAGAATAAGAAATTACCCTAAAAGAATGCTAAAATTTAGGTGGATGATTCAAATTTTATAATGGAATTCTGGCTTCAAGCACAACATCCATATGAGTCATCATGGAAAATGTTTAAAAAAATAATAAGAGTTATTCCACATTTACGATATAAGCATAACTTATGTTTTTGCTGATCCGATAAAATAAAGAGCTAAAGAGCAGATAACCACATGACCATGTTAACCTTAATAGAGTCATTCTTTAGCCTACTTGAACATGTTATAGATAATTTAAAAATTACAATGACATTTTTGGATCATATATTACATTAGGCCACGAATGATGGACTACAGTAAAAGGCTGTAGACAAAAGAAAAATAAGTTACAATCTTTTTCACATTTTTTTAAACTAAAACTAAATAATAACAATTAGAGTACTTGACTATGTTGCACATTGTTCAAGCATTGTTCGGACATAACAACCCCATTTGATTGAGATTGGGAGGCCATATTAGAAGGCTATAAAGACAACAAATATATAAAGTTACCAAGCCAACATTAACAAATTACATTGCTAGTATTAAAATAAAAAATGCATAGAATATAAGTAGATTTATATTATAGCTCCAGTAGTGAAAAAAATGCTTCAATATATACAAATAGCTAAAAATTTTAAATATTACATTTTCGACAAAGGTGATCTTTTTGCCTTTCCAAGATTTATCTCATGTAATGGTTTTTATCATAAATTTAAATGTTTCTTTACTACGACAAAATTTTAAACTTCTTGTTATCATAGAAAATTATTTCTTCTTGCCTTTCAAACTTCCCATGGCATCGCCAATATTAACCACAATATTTTCTTTATTCGCAACCACATTTTGTGTTCATAAATTCAAATATTTCTTTATTACATTCACTCATCATCTTCTCCATCAAACATTGTGTGATGTCGTGAGTAGAAGCTTGGAATGTTATCCTTAAAAGTTGAGATTTGATCTTCTGAACCCATTAACTAACATCTTCTTTTACTTTTTAGCTTTCTTTAATCAATACATGTGCACTTTTGAACCCTCTTTATCCATTTTTCTAATCATGACTACTGAAAACTTTAGGTGCATGACTATACAAAAAACCCATTTTCTCAAACTTTCTATAGCTATAACTAGTAGACTCTTTATTTAAGTCACAAAATACTTTAAGCTCTTTATCTTTTGAATCATGAAGGCAGACAACATATTTATATGGAGTTTGAGTCTCATTCTTCATTTTAAATATCAATTTTAATGCACAATGAAGCCAAGTTTAAAAAAGTTCAAAAATTGATGCCTTCTATAAAAGGTACACTTTGTCAAGCTTTAAACGCAGCCTCCAACTCTTTCTCGTGCTTTTGATCAACTGCTTTATCAAAGTTTCTAAAAAAATGAGGTATATTCAAGTCATACTTCTAATAGTCTTTCAAGTCACTATTTAAGCTTTCACAGAGTTAGGTGCTTCTTATCTCAATGTAAATGTATTATTTATATAGCATTTTGCCCATTTCTCTTTCAAACTATATATACGAAGCAACCACTCATTATCCCTCAAACTATACTTCTTGAGCAAATTTTCCCATTCTTTTTCAAATTTAGTCTCCTCACCATATTCAAATATATGCTTTTTAAAGTTTGTCAAAATCGTAAAACCTTCCTTCATGCACCAACCCAAATGCTTGATACCATTTTGATATAAATGCCAAGTGCATAACCCATGTTTTGTATCAGGCCACACTTATTACGATACATTTACCATAGTAGCATTTTAATCTGTAAAAACTATTTGAGGCCTCTTACCACCATTAGCTTTCAAGAATGTTTCAAATAACCAAGCAAATGAATCTGCAGGCTCATCATACATAAGAGCACCCCCAAAAAATCACCACTTTTCTTGATCGTTAAAACCAACAAATGCACCTAGTGGTCTTAATTCTTTATTGGTGCCATATGTAGTGTCAAAAGTCACTACATCGCTAAAATCAACGTAATCAATAAACATTATTGAATCAACCTATATTGGTAATTAACTTATCACTACCAAATTGCATAGAATAAAAAATCTAGAATCTTTTATTTTTTACTCTTTAAAGCATTTCAGAATATTTCCCAACTTGCCATACGCCATATTTTTTCTCTCATTGATTGCAAGTAAATCATTTGGTCTTCTATGATGGATCTAAGCTTTGCTCTCCTTGCTACTTCTTTACATAATAACTCATGTGTTGCTCTAGGAGTAAATCCTGAATCATAGCCAACTCAATTGCCAGGCCATAAGGTCTTCTCATGATCCAGGAGGATCTTTAAAAAATAATTAAATAATAACTTATTTAATTATATTTATTGTTTAGTTTATTAATAAAAATGAACTAGTAAAATTGGGTGGCAAGAAACAAATTAATTTCAACCCACCAACTTTACATGGTTTTTAGTATTGTATGAATTTAGCCATCAAAATATTGTGGTTAAAATGCTTTTGCTTCTCTTAGATTGCTATTCTAGGCATGCAAGTTTATATATAAACCATTGTAGTTCAATGAAATGGGAAGCAATTTCCAAAAACAATTCGTTTCATAGCTTTATTCTTTAGTCTCTCATTATTTCTCTCTAGTTACAGAAGTCTACTTCGAAAGAGAAGTAACTACTCTCTATTTTCCATTTGGATCAAGGGATATCAGAGCCCCAAGATCGAAAAAGGGTGAAAGTGGTTTATGGTCCTCATTCACAACCGGCGAAAAACTTTTGGTGAAGAACTTTTTGGTCCTCTAATCGTACATGAGAAGCCAATGATCTAGAGGGGAGATATGATGGGAGATAAATAGAAAATATATAGTGATAGAGACCGCATCACCAAATTGGAACAAGAAGTTCTAGACTTAACAATGTTAGTTTCTTAATTCGTTGAAAGTACAAAATGCCTCACATGTATCATCTTCTAAAAGCTTTATCGTAAGCTCAAGAAGAAGGTTGGCGAAGAGAGTGACAAGAAAGATAACGCTAGACTTGACACGGGGGAGAAAGAAGTAAAAATAGGTGATAACAAATATCCAATTGATACATCAAAGATTAATTTTAAGGTTGATATTCCCAATTATAAAGTTGATATTGAACCTGAGAAGCTATATAATTGGATAGATGTATTAGAAACTAATTATGCTATGTATAAATATTCTAATGCTCAAAAAATAAAGTTTGCAAGCTTAAAGCTCTCAAGCTATGCCTTTACATGGTGGAAATCTTATCAAAGACAATAAAATGTATCAAATTGACTTGGAAGAATTTCAAGATACTATTGAGAAAATAATTTTATCTTGTTAGGTATGAGGAAGAAAGATAGTACAAGTGGTAACATTTTAGACGGTGGTTTAGGCAAACTATCTAAGAATATACCACTAAGTTCCTCCATCAAGCTATGATTTTGGACATTAAAGTCGATGACTTTGATGTGTTCACGAAGTATATAGGAGGTTTTGCCGATTATATATAGAAAGAGCTAAAGTTATTCACTGAAGAAACCATTGAAGATGCTACTGTAAAAGCCATTGTCATTGAAGCAAAAATCAAATAGGTTAAAAAGTAAGACAAGTAAAAATCTTCTAGTAAATCTAATTGGAAAGGAAAAGGGAACAAACCAAGAATGAGCGGACACAAAAGTAGTATTGTATGTAGGACCAACAAACACTCAAATGAGAGATGTTGGGTTCTTCACCCTAAGTTGAAGCTGAAAGACAAAAAAGGCAACCAGGGGAAAAACTACAGAAAATCCACCTTAACTGTGCAATAGATAAAAGAGTTTCTAGAAATGAAACAACCTGATACTACACTTGCCCTAATGACAAGACCAACAGATGCTGTAGAGGCATATAACCGAGAGGAGTTGTTTCATTTGACTATTCAAGTGAAGTAAAATCTTGTGCAGGTTATTATTGATCTAGGAAGTCTAAAAAACTTAATTTCAGAGGCACTAGTGAAAAAGTTTGGCTTAGAGGCGACACCTTACCCTAAGCTTTACCCACTAGACTCTATCCAAAAGAAGGTTGACTTGCAGATCACTAAGCAATGTACGTTCAAATTTGCTATCACCAATCATTACATCGATGAAGTGACATGTGAAGTAGTTCCATTAGATGTTTGCCAAGTCATTTTAGGCAGTCCATATTTATGGGATCGAGATGCCACTCACTATCAGAGGCTTCACAAGTATCGACTATGAAGGATGGAACGAAGTTCCACATCAACACTTGCAGGCCTCAAGTTATAGATAATTTGTCGACGGTTAACTAAGCTAAAAGGTTAGCCAATTCTAATGGGATATTCATTTTGTTAATGATTTGACCATACCATTAGAGTTTTTAGAGCTATAACATTGTCCACATTGTCTTTATCTCCTAAACAATGCTTAAATATATGGAAATTATAGGACAAGTTTAGTGACTTATTTCAAAATGTGGAAGGATTGCCACAGCAAAGAGCTATGAAGCATGAAATCCTACTAATAGGAGACTCACCTCTACCAAACTTGGGTTTGTATCGTACTTCTCTAATAGAGTCTAATGAGATCAAAAGACAGATTTAAGAGCTTCTTGAACAAGTGATTATATTGTAAAAAGTACAATCATAAACTTTCAATTTGGATCTGTTAGACAATTTCACACAGTAAATAAATGAAATTATGATGTTACTTGTGATTAAGAAAATTTAATGTGTTTTGCAGGTAACTGAGTAGAAAATGACAGAAATTAAACAAGGAAAAGTCAATTGAGCAAGGTGGTCTGAACATGTGTTTGGTACCAGAAATGTGTTCGAACATGTGTTTGGTCTTAACTAAGCTTTTGTACTTAACTTCATAATCTAGTCAACCGTCTTTTGTTCTAAGTTGTTCTTCACATAAAAGTCTTCCGATCTATCCTTCTTAGGTATAGATTGAATATTGTAAATCCTTGGAGATTTATATAATTCACTATAAAACTTGTTTTGGATATAAGACTTTTATTGAATTGTTTTGTTCACAACATAAAAACAAATCACCATTCTAAATCCAAACACAAATTCTATCATTCATTATGAGATCAATTTTTATTTAAGATTTTTCAAATCAAATTGTTCATTAGTTTTGCTTAAGGTTCTCTGTGGACACGATCCGGTATTCATCGATTATTGTGCTTCAATTGACACCCTGCATTTGGGGTGAGTTGATATTAATTAACACTGGATTAGGGCAAGCACTTTTGGCACTGTTGCCAGTGAGCTTTAAAGTAACAATGAATGAACTTCTTAGGAAGCTTAGACGGATTGATTCTTACCACTATTTACAACGATGGGGTACGCTACTTTTGGTAATCCTGTTTTATTTTTCTTTTTTAAATTTTTGTTTGGTTGATAAGTAGTGATTGAAATAAGCTAGCATTGATAAACATATTTGCTACATTTGTGCATTTCTTGCATCTTATGCAAGCATCTAAGTTTAGGTAGAATTGTTCAATAGATTTTACATTCTGAGCCATAACCTATAGAAGAGATTTTCATTGAGTTTTCATTTGCATCATCATCATCATCATCTGACCCATCATCTATTTCTATTGATTTTGCATACATCATGGAGAACTTAAAAGCCTACAATGGTCTCAAAGACGCTAAGGCTATTGCACAATTGGATAATTGACCATTGAGAGAATTGTTACATCTAGTTAGGCAAACCACACCTTCATACATTATTTTGCCTTTAAATTAAAAAAATTTTACTTTTGAACCTAGAAATATCCAACTGTTGCCTACTTTTCATGGAATGGATTTAGAAAATCCCTACACATGCATGCATGAAGGAATTTGAAGAGGTTTGTGTGACATGCATGGATCAAAATGCTAATGAAAACACCGTATAGTTGCAGTTGTTTCCCTTCTCCCTAAAGGACAAAGCCAAAAATTGGCTAAACTCCTTGAGGCCTCGGTCCATTGGTACATGGAGGGAGATATAAGATGAGTTTTGAAGAAGTACTTTTTAGCTTATAGGACATTGACCATACAAAAACAGATTATGAATTTTACATGTCAACCTAATGACACATTTAGCTACGTATGGGAGAGATTTAAAGATTTGAGCAAATCATGTCCACACATAGTTTTCCCATTTTAAGATTGTGTAGTTTCTTTTATGATACATTGCAATCAGATTTAAAGTAGTTGGTAGGAACAATAAGCAATAGGCAATGCTTAGATATGTCAACTGGTGAGGCATATGAGTTTTTAGAGGAGTTAGTAGAAAATACCAAGGCTTAGGAGGTGAGTCCACATACACAACCAGAATTTAGAGGGTCACAATCGTAACCTAGTTGGAAATTAAGATTGAATAAAAGTAATGATTTGACTACTAGGCTTACCTTTTTAACTAAGAAAGTAAAGTCCTTAGAATTGAAATAAGTCAACATAGTTAGTGAGAAAGAGGCTAGGTGTTTAGTCTGTGAGGTGTCAGATCATAGCACAGATGAGTGTTTGACCTTACCTACTTTTAAAGAAGTTCTGTACGGCCAGACTTCCAACACTAACACCACACACACCTACTCAAAACCATATTAAGGATAAGGACAGGCATAGACTGGACCACCACCCATTTCTAATCAATATCACCAAGGGTTAAGAAATTACCCCAACTTCTCTTGGAAGAATGATCCACCTACTACATTATTTCCTTAGCTATTCAATTCCAGCCAACCTTTAGGTCAATTTTAGGGTATATTTTCTAGCAACTTTTAGTCTTAATATAGGAGGTCACTTTTAGAAAACATTTTGTACCAATTCATACAAGGGTCAATAAGGATAAACCGTTACCAATAACCAAGAATAGACCAATAGGGCAATTAAGGATATTAGGAATCAATTGACTACCTTAACCCAGACCCTTAGCCATCAAGAGAATGGTAGGTTCCTAGTGCAAACCAATCCAAACCCTAAGGCCTAGGTGCATATGAGTGAGTCTTCTATTAATAAGACTAGTTTGGAGCTAGTTCAGTAAATCACTACTCTTAGGAGTGGTTAGATAGTTAAGAAGCCGGATGATCTAAGATTGATGAGGTTGAGGAGTGAAGAAGGAATTGTGATAAGAGAGAAAGGAGAAACTAGTGAAGGAGGTGTAGAATCAAGATGCGAAGAGTCTAGGAGTGAGTGGAGAGAGAAAGAAAAGAAGAGAGATGATGAAGTTCGTGAAGATGAAACGAAGGAGGAGAATAAAGAGAAAAATGATAAAAATAAAATTTAAGAGAATAAAAATGAGACTAATAGAAGAAAGAAAGACATTGTAAAAGGATACCAACCTAGACTACCATTTCTAAGTCGATTGAATAAGTTAAAGAAAGAGGCAATGAATTCAAAAATATTTGAGTTTCTTAAGCAAGTAAGGATAAATATCCCTCTTTTGGAAGCAATCAAACAAGTGCCATCATATGCTAAGTTTTTTAAGGATTTATGCACTATGAAGAGGAGATTATATGTTAAGGAGAAACTATAACTAAGCAAGCAAATGCTATTTTGCAATATAAAACTCCACCTAAGTACAATGACCCAGGTTGCCCAATTATTTCATACGTGATAGGTGATCACAAGATGAAACAAGCCCTTTTCGATTTAGGAGCTAGTATCAGCCTTTTGCCCTATACAGTTTATCAACAACTAGGGTTAAGTGAGCTTAAAATGACTCAGGTGACTTTACAGTTAACTAATAGATCAGTTAAGATGCCTAAGGGGATCTTAGAGGATGTGCTTGTTTAGGTGGATGAGTTTTACTTCCTGGTTAATTTCATAGTATTAGACACTCAGTCTACCCCACAAGGAGCTACCCCTTCAGTTCTTATGATTTTAGGCAGATCATTTTTAGCAACTTCCAATGCCTTGATTAACTATGGGAATGGATTAATGAAGATATCATTTAGGAGTTTGACTACAAAGATGAATATTTTCAAGGTTTCTAGGCAGTTGGTGGAGGAAGAGAATGATTTGAGCAAAATATACTAGATCTAGATTATTTCAGAAGAATATTTTGAAAAGGAGTTTGTAGAGGAGTTGGTTAAGAAGGTGTTAACTCTAGGAGAGGGGAATGATTTGTATAAAGATGAGGTGGAGGATGAGGAATTTTTGGAGGTTCTTAGTTGGCTAGATAGTGCACCTATTATGTCTATAGAATAGTCTAGTTCAGCTATAAAAACTTTAGAAGTTTAATCCATAACTTAACCCATATTAGATGAAAACTCAAATTGTTGGTTTCCCTTGGTGCCTATAATCTTGTGGTGAAGTTAGAAACATGAAACTTTAGGTATTTTAACTTAAACTTGGTCAATTTGAGGTCCCAAGGGTGGAGAATCAAGAACCTGAAAAATAGAGCACAAGACTTGTAACTTGAACCGAACTGTAGGCGCGCAAGGTGGGAATCAGTAGGGTGCCTGACCTCTTGGGCGCACAAGGCATAGGCGCCCAAGTCCTTGGGCGCACGGCTAAGTGTCAGTTTAGGCTCCCACCGAGCCTAAGTTATTTTCTTGACTTTGTTTATTTTGACTTTCTACCCTAAGTTTATGAAAAAGATCAATAACATGTTTTGGCATGATGCTATATTTGCTTAATTGCATGAATTGAAAAAGAGATATATGTTCTAAAAGGTTGTTAAGAGTCGATTCTCTTATGATATTGGAATTTGAATTGTAATGGTGAATAAGTGAGACTTTGAATAAAATAAATGGAAAGATACTATAAGATAAGATCTATGATAAAGTGAAATGTGATTATGTGTTGTTGAGTAAAAGATGATGAATGTGAATACATGATTTGGTGAATTGAAATGTGATTGATGATGTGCAGGGGGCTGTGGTGGGGTGCGGAAATAGGAAGGGCTTTGAGATTACCCTCGGGTTGAAAGACCTGAAACCTATGCAGGGTTTGGTGTCAATGCCAGTGGGTTAATAGCCCACAATATTATGTGCATAATGGCTACTTGTGGCCCTATACTGCAATCCTAAACGATAGTGTTTCGATTTATCGTTTCTGTTGGGTCTGGACCCATAAAATACGATATTGTGGATGCACCCAACCCCCGATGACTTGTGTGATTATGGTTATGTGATGGAAGGATGGATAAAGATAATGCGGATGTGATAATGTGATTTGAATTTATAACTGAGGTTGTGAAAGATGAATATTAACTGAAACTGAACTTTATACCATGGTTTTGTTAAATGAATATATGTTATTACCTAAATTGGTTACTTGTTGTGTTGATAAATTGTTATAGCTCCAGAAATGTTGAAGTAGTCAGATATCTCATGAACAATATGTATGTTTGGATTACATATCATAAATGTTTGCTTTGAGGCATCGTGGGCACAAGTGGACCCATGCTCATGTCCTTACAGATTTTGATGCAAGAACAGAACAAAATAACCAGGTGGGCTAATGGGGGCTGGACTAGAAGTGCATTGCACTTGGTTTCTTTAAATTGAATGTCTATGTAAGGGTTGTACTATTAATACATTGGAAGACTTATTCGATTTGGTTGTAAAGGCCCTAAGGCCTAAGTTATGTATTACTGGGAAGAATGTGGGGAGTGTGTGACCTGGCAATAGCCAAGATTAAATTTATGTTATCTCAACTTAAGTCTTGGGCTCACTTAGGGGTTATTGTATTGCTCTGATCATGGGATGGTTATGTTAATGCATGTTATGTGTGTTATATCACTCACCCCTCGGGTCACGAGACTTGGGGCGTGACAAAATCTCCTTCATGTGGTGGATCTATATTTACTAGTTTTTAAAGATCACACATTTAAGAGTGTAAAACTGGAAATAGGCAAACACTGCTTTGATACCAATTCAAAATAGCTAAAGCCTAGTATCAACCAATCAATTACACAATCATAAGCAAAAGAACAAAGAGATATAAGGATTTTTACGTGAAAATCCTTGTTAACAAAAGGAAAAAAACCATGAGTCCTAGGCAAAGCAAAGGATTATGCACGCTTCTTTCATTATAATAAATGGGTTGCAAAATTTACAACCATAAAGTAACAATCATATCCACGATCCACGATCTCTTAAATTGAAGTTTTACTGGAATCCACGATGACCCCTTCTTAGCGAAAGACTAATCTTAAAATCTTTGATGATCAAAAAAGCAATTTAATATGAAGTTATTTGACTTAGAGATGAAAATAACTCTTGAAGCAATAGGAGCAGCTTTAATAATTCATTTTTTGTATAAAAACTCTAGAAGAAAACTCCTATATATAATAGTGGCCTTGGAAACTCTTGAAAAAAAAAAAAAAAAAACAGCAAGTTTCTTAAATTTTTAGTTGCTCGCTAGGATGAGCTTCCCCATGAACCCCCAGTGAGGGCTTAGCCACCTTAAATCATAATTTGCTTTTGCCAGCTAGGAGTCTGATAAAGATAGCGAGCTTCCAATAAGTTTGCCTTCATGTACTGGTTTTGTTTTTTGCCTGCAAGATTTCCAATAGTGCTAGCGAGGAACTCTGGACATTTGCACTTAATTTATTTTTCCTAGTGAAAAAGCCAGTGAGCTAGCCAAAAAGGTACCCAAACTATTTTATGTAGCTCTTATTTTCTTTTTCCCTTTTTTCTTTTTCCTTTTTAGTGACTTCCTAACGGCCTTCCAACCAATTTCCAGTGAAGGTCATGAGCTATGACCTTACATCTTCAAGCTTATGCACTAAGACGCCTAAGTATACAAACTAGATAAATACGTTGATTTATTCATGGTTTGCCAATCTCTAACATAAGACCTAACACCTAATTTACCCTTACTAATATTATTACCAAACAATAAATCAATTATCTATTAAATAATTAATAACATTAATTAATGAAATCATGTTATAAATTCTTTATCAAACAATGTACTAGTAGAGGTAACAATAGTAGACACAACATGAGAATATGACTTGAACTTGACACACATTATTGACATGAACACGAAGTTACTAAGAAAAAACAAGAACCCAACACAATACAAATACATTGACTCGAAATTGACATAATTTGATCTTATTTTGAAATAAATTAATCATTTAATATCTTTATTAAATTTAAGATATTTGAATATAAACATAAATAAACATAAAATGGCATGAATTATAAAACCAAACATGACACAACTTAGCATAATTGCCGCCCCCAACTACGGGGTATCAGTGCATTTTATGGGAGAGGATTTTCTTAATAGGGTTAGCGTATGTTTTAGCTAAATCCACTCCAAATCAATTGCATTGCCTAAATTGCCATCCCTAAATGCACTAATTAAAAATGAGCAATACCATCTAAATCATAAGCAATGTTGGAGGAATGAGTAAATCAAAACTAACATGGATGATAATGACATTCAAATCATGAGTAATGTAGACGGAAATGAGTAAATCAAAACTAACGTGGATGATAATGACATTCAAATCATGAGTAATGTAGAGGGAAATGAGTAAATCAAAACTCACGTGAGTAAAAATAACATAAAATAAGAAAAATTATAATTTAAGGAAAAAAATAATTTCCGTGCTGAATGGGGAACAAGGATTCATACAATAAGCCTATTTATTCCTATTTATTGGAAAAAAAAGGGGTTTAAGTTTGGTTGAGTTGAAAATTATTTGTTATTAAATATTTTGAGAACACAATTATAAATGAGTACTCAATTGAATAGTCGGGATATCCGGGCCAACATGATGAGATTACACTTGATGAAAAGCCAAACTTCTGGAGTCTGGGTCCGTAAATGTGGCCCAATCTAGAACCGAACAAAAGTTAGTGGATTAGGCTTGGAAATTAAATTCACAGTGAAAGAGACAGCGTTGCTCATCCGGTCCGACTACTATCAGTCGTGACTCGTCATCCACTCGACTCCATAGAAGCCAAACAAACACCAGCCAGCCACAGGAATCCTGCTCTCTATATTGGTGTGAAAAGTCCGAGCTTTCCGATCCCAAACTTTTCGCTCTGCACTAGATTCGTTGGCGTAGTTCGATGGCTCGCGTGCTCGAAACCCTCACTGTCCCAAGGGTTTCCGGTGCTTTAATAGGGAAGTCATCGGTTTGTGCACTCTCCAGCAGCCAGAAAAGGGTCAAATTGCCGGAATTCAGAGGTCTGAAGATCCAATCTAGCTGTACGACTCGCTCTCTGGGAACGCGGACTTTGACATCGAGGATCGTTCGCCGTGGGGGGCGAGTCGTGTGCGAGGCTCAGGAGACTGCCGTTGAAGGTTTAGTTGCCCTTTCAGTACTTGACTCTAAATGCATGTGTGTTCAGCACATGTGCGCATTTCTATTCATGCTATTTGTTTCTGTGTATGATAGTCAAGGGACTCGTAATTGATAGAGAAGACAAATTATTCCAATAAGTGAGCTTTTATCCAATGAATTTTACTATTAATGCTGTATAGCCTATATTTCGCACAAAATATATAAGCTTAAGTGCTTGACATTGTTAGGAAATAAGGCATCAAACTAATGGCTATCTAGGCTTCTATTGTTGTGCAAAATATTGTAATTATCTTTTGAGGGCTAAGAACTAAGGAAGTGGATGGAAACTGGCAAGTCAATTTGTTTCGAGTAACTGCAATATTAAATCCAACAATTGACCTAATCTTTTCTGAAGCTTTAAAATATGTAATATCCATCTGGCGGCTACTTCAAAATATTTTCAGTCACTTTATTTCTGATTTTGCAAAAGGTTTGTTGATCTGCTGGACTACTAATGTACCAAGTCATTTTTAACAGTGATTGTAAGAGGGACCTTGAAAATTGATCCTTCTAAACAGAATATTTTTGTAAAAGTTAAAAGTCCTATTTGCTCTGAACCCAAGTTAGTTTTTGAAGTTTTGACTTTTTGCGTTGTTACTTGCTAAGAATCTTCTTCTGTCCTCCTGACTCTTGGATGCATAACACGATTTGGCATTACAAATTTGCTCTAGGTTATTATCTTGGTTGAAAAATCCTACATTGTCAACTTGCAAGCTTTTGGTAATGTGGATAAAATATAAGTACATAGACAAACATGAGACCAGCAATGGCGTCGTACGGACCTAGTAAGTATAGACACCATCAAGATGCGACACTGATGCATTGACTCCCTGATTTTCAAAAGATATAGGACATGACAAGACGGGGACTCGCCAAAAATATATATTTCTATGTCTTAAATATTAATACTTTATTCAAGCATAATAGTAATAATGCAATACTAACCAAAATTAAAAGCTATGCAGTTAATAACTTAAAAATCAATAGAGAAGTCACCTAATGATTATTTTTCATTTAAAATGATAGCAAAGATGCCATGTTAACAAAACACAATTATATGAATCCCTAAACTAAAATATTGAATTGTATCAAACATCCAATTATAAAAGGGTCCAAAATGGGTCTGTAATGTGTCCAAAACAACTCCAAGATGCCCTTCGAATAAAAAGAAATTTAAAACAAAAATCTGACACAGTAAAAAATGAGTCCGACGTGTGTTCGAAGTGAGTCGACCGCATGTCGACGTCTATTAAAAGTTCAACTCACAAACAACACTCTTAATGGTGAGTCCATGCTTCCTATATACAGATGCACCAACATTCAATCAAAACACAAGATGATTGGGACACAACAATGAACTAATATCTATTTTTATATGTAAACATGAAAATATTAACTATTTTTATTCATTTATATGTATCAGGCTGTGGCAACCCCCATCTTTGCTTCCTTTAGATCCCTTAGAAGTATGTCAATTGCCCTGTGGGTATTCTCAACCTTGCAGCAAGAAATCATACCCCCGGGTTAGTGAAGGTGCATCAAGATGCACTGCGGAAACTCCCCCAGGGAGCTTCTTGGACCATGGTAATGCCCTTGACCAAGAGGCATGCCATTTCCTTAAGCTTGGAGCAAGGCCTAGGGATCCCCCTCCTCCCTCTCCGGGGTGAGGTTCACTCATGTCCACACATCCCTTGTTGAACTGTCAGGGACTAGTGGTTGGGGGCTAGAGTTAGGGAATTTATTAAGACTCCCACAATCGGTCTAGAGAGAGAGTTACTCATGCATTTAATGCTTCTAACCAAGTAATCAGTGTTCCCAACTTAAAAAAAAGGAATAAAAAATTTAAAAAAATGTTCCCAACTACCACCGTTCACATTCCTATTTAATCTTGAACCCCCATGCCCGAATTGACATCTAGGATCTATCACTGTTACCTCAAATTCCTATATCTTTTTTTTTTTTTTTTTTGGTAATTAAAATTCCTATATCTTGAATGATACACACAAGGAGTTGTCCCCATTTGCTCCGCCAGCAAAACACACTTGATTTACGCAACCTCCTCTGCACTTGCCATCATGGTTCCTCTCTCTCACCAGTGGCGAAAGGGCCCAAGACCTTATATATACCCAGGACCTATTTTGTTTAAGTCATTCACTGAAGATTCACTGCGAAGAGTTTCTCTCTCTCTCTCTCCAGACTATCCTTACTTTCGCTCTCTCGCCCAAGGTTGATAAAATCGAAATTTTACTTAAAATGGGTAAGGGTCTAAAAATCGAATTGTAAAATTGTAAGATTTTACCAAATGCCTATAAAATAAAAATATAGTCTATTATGCTACAATTTTTTATTTAGGGCTTTCATTTTTTTGATAAGTTACTAATTTTATTAATAAGAGAAGAGAGAAAATACATGTGTCAAAAAAAAATGCCATACCTGAAAACTTACTCATATTAACAAAATAAATCCTCAACAAAGTTTACAAAAGATTTTATATTTGGTTCTATAATTCCTTTACCCAACTATACAATTGAGACTATTAAAATAATTAGTGTGATCTATATAGTTGATATTAAAATATTGACTTCGTTTTATCCTAATTTTTTGTTTGACTTGAAATTTATTTGTAATATTTTATCATAAGTCTCTTGGTTTTTATCCTAGTTACTAAATTTAATTTATGGTAGTCAATTTGGTGTAACAACGCACATGGTTCTCAACTAGTGTAGTATAGTAAATAATAGTATTATAGAATTAAAAAAACTAAAAAAAAAAAAGTAATAAGTGAAATAGTTGTGGCATATTATTTGAAAAAAATCATAAAAATTCATTTTATTTGACAAAATTACACAAAAATACTTAATTTTTAAAATCGGTAAAATCACCTATAAAATCGAGATTTTACAATTTTACGTCCCAAAATTGAGATTTTATCTATTTTGCCTTTATTAAGATTTTACATAAAATCGAACAAATTTTTCTACTCTAATATCTTAAAATCATAAGATTGTAAAATTTAAATCAGGATTTTAACAACATTGCTCTCACCTCCACTGATTTGCATTGTTCCCATACAATTGGAGTACACAGCATAGCAATCGCCCACCTTAGTTACATTAAAAAAAAGGTGTAGACCTTGCAACTATGGGGGAAGACCAAGACCAAATTCAATTGGTTAGGTTTGTTTTAGTTCAGTTCGTTAGCTGCTTGGTCCAGTTTTAGATTCGAAAAACTTGGAATTGGTCTAGCTTGGTTTGATGGATTTGGTTGGAAACCCACACAACTTGAATCACGTGCACCCTATTGTGGGTTAACCAATTTCTTATGCATACCATCCCCATATTAAAATTTTAACAAGTATTCCTGCAACCTTTCCACCTTAAATAGTTTCATTTCATTTCATTAGGTTCTGTCCATTCGTTGTGATTATGATTAATTATTTCATCAATGTTGCAAAACATTTCTGTACCATGCAAATATTTATTATTAGCTTTGCAATTAGTAAACCAACTCCTCTTTGTGAAAGCGAAATTTCACATTTGTCTCTTTAACAACTGCAGTGTCTTCTGTCACTGATGCAACATGGAAGTCGCTTGTCCTCGAGTCTGATTCCCCTGTTCTAGTTGAATTCTGGGCTCCATGGTGTGGTCCATGCCGGATGATCCACCCAGTTATCGATGAATTGGCAAAGCAATATGCTGGGAAGCTCAAATGCTTCAAGGTGAACACTGATGAGAGCCCTTCAATTGCATCCCAATATGGGATCCGTAGCATCCCGACTGTCATAATCTTCAGGAATGGAGAAAAAAAGGATGCAATTATCGGTGCTGTTCCCAAATCAACCCTGACATCGAACATAGAAAAATTCTTGTAAATGTGGTAAGCTATATGAAGCCTGGTGGAGATCTTTCTTGTATTTGTTTCCTTCCATTCTAGCTTCTGATGCCACAAGTTCAGACACGCTGCCTCAATAAACTAAAGTGTGCTCTTGTATAGTTAACTCGATTGTGCTGTAACTCTCTTTTCTTTACAATAATGTTGGTTGTCTACGCTTGTCTTTCATTTTTTGAAATGTCTCATTTTGGATTCTCGTGTCCATTGATTGAATTCCTCTGTTTTTTTCATGCATTTGCTGAAGGTAATTGATTGGTTTACTTCATGGTTATGGTTAGATTTGTGAGTTGCCGCCAGGCTGAGGGATTCTTGGCGCAATGGTAAGAGTTGCTGCCGTGTGACTTGAGGTCACTGGTTCGAGTTGTGGAAACAACTTCTTACAAATGTAGGGTAAAGTTGCGTATAATAGATCCTTGTGGTCCGACCCTTCGTCGGATCCCGCACAAAGCTGGAGTTTCGTGCACCGGGCTACTTTTTTTTTTTATGGTTAGATTTGTGAGACTGCTAATTGGCCAATCTTGGTTCCAGAGCTGCTTCAAAATTGTCGTTTTTTTTTTGTTGGGGGGGGGGGGGGGTTCTGGGGGTTTCTGGGGGCTGGGTATTGTCAAGAAGAAAATTGAGCTTATGGACTCCTAATATTGTTGCTCTTTTCTTTTCTACGTGTAATGCTTTCTGCAGACGTAAAAGAGGCAAGGATACAAATATAGTTTTTTTTTTTTTTTTGTTCTTTTTCTTTTTTTACATGTAAAGGTTGAAAAATTTTTATTGTACGAAATATCAAAACAAAACACTGGTGAAATAATTAGTATAACATTTTCATCACAATTGAGGAAAACATATTAAAAATACACATAATGTATCAGAATAATAAGTTATATCTAAATGATTTTTAATAATTACTTTTTAATATATTTAAATATTTTAATAATTTATGTCACCCTGGAAATGACTTGAAACGGTTCAGAAACGTTTCTTAGGTATTCTCTTTATGCTTGTCCTAACTGACATGTACGAGTCAAAGCAAAATTTTGCAATCCTTGTTTGTAGGAGCTATCCAATTTTCCAAACTTTTAGGATTTGCTCTTACGTCTAATTAATACAATTTTGAGCGGTGCCGAATACTTGACCTCGAAGCTTTGGATTTCAGATTCTGTGGTTTAATGTGGAATGGGAATGTTACAGGTTTTGTGGTGCGTGAAAATAGAATCGAATTTATTTTAGTTTTAACTTAAAAATATTAGATATTAATTTAGATAGTTTAATTTAATTATATTGTTTATTGAGCGTGGCCTGTAACTCAATGGTTAAGAGTCTCTCCTATTCGCTCATGACTCGAGTTCGAGTCTTCCCCCTCCCCTTTCAAAAAAAAAAAAAAAAACTTTACCTTTCAAAAAAAAAAAAAGTATTAAAAAATTTAAGTGGAAATACTATTTTTTAATAATAACTATTCTCACATTAATGTTTTGTTTGTGAGTTTAAGAAAGAAAATAAAAGAAAGAAAACATTAGTTAGAAGAAAAAAAAATGAAGAGAAATGATTATATTTTTTTTCCCTATTTGTTCATAAATTTAGGAGAGAAAATAACAACTTTCTTTCTCTTTATTTGTAAGTTGAGAAGAAATGGAAATAAATGAAAGGGTATATACTTACCTTACCATTAAACACTTTGAGAAATTGGAGTGCAATCAATTTATTTTGCTTTAGGATATATTGGTAATATATTTTTTCTTATTCTTTATTTTATGGGCAAATATATCATTTTGAAAGTTTCATTAATTAACTTTTCTCTTTTCTCCATTTCTTCTCACTTTTGGGAAGACGAAAATTTTAAAATTTAGCACTCATTTTTCATCCTCTTTCTTTACATCTCTTTTATTTTCTCTCCTAAAAAAACTCACAAATAAGCTATCGATTCTAAAATCTTTTCTTTTTGCGTCTTTTATTTCCATTTCACTCCATCCAAATGGATTGTAAGTGAAAAAGACATTCCACAATTTGAGTGATGTAATGGACATTCCATTTCAATCAAGATTCGATTCAAAAAATAAAAAATAAGCAACTATTTTGCAATCACAAATTTCTCTCAATCACTCTTCTAGGTTATAAAAAGATCATTTTTACCCTTGTACCTTACTTTGGCATAGATTCGAGTTCAGACTGTAAAGTAGCTATTTAATCCCTAAGCTTTTTGCCTAAATTCATATTTCGGGCTTTCCCATTGGCATTTATCGACATATTTCTTAGTAAATAGGCAAATTTTGATCCGATTCAAATTCAGATTGTAAAATGACCATTTTACCATTAGATCCGTTATTTGCTCAAATTTTTATTTTGAGTTTCTCAAAAGGTTAAAAAATATTTAGCGATATGCTTCTTAGTTACTAAGAAAATTTTAGTCCAATCTAAACTCCCACTATAAAATGATGATTTTATTGCTAGGCTATTTTTTATTCAAATTCGCATTTGAAGCTATTCAAAAAGTTAAAAAATATCTATTAACATATTTCTTAATAATTAACCAAATTTCAACCATTTCTAAATTCAAGCTTTAAAATGACTATTTGGCCCTGGCCTAGTTTATTTTAGGCTTTCTAAAAGAATAAAAAATATCTATTAACATGATTCTTAATAATTAAGAGAATTTTAGCCCAATTTGAACTCGAATTGTAAAATGACTGTTTTACCTCTGAGCCTTTTTTTTACACTCATATTCAACTTTTGAAAATAAAAATTATTTTATCGTTTGTAAGAAAAATTTATTGTTAGTAATTTTTATTAGATTTCATTTAGTTTCATCATATTTAAAATATGTAATCAACTTATAAAATTTTGAATGTCCATTCTATTCTTATAATTTTCATGTCGACAATCAAAACAAAGGAATGAAATGAACATTCCATTCCATTATCATCTGCATTCTGTTCTCACCTCTCATCCTATTCAATTTTCATATACAAAAAATAGCATTAGTAGGGGTGTTTAATGTACTCTTTCTCACCCAGAGAGAGAGAGAGAGAGAGAGAGGGTTTACTTTGTGCGTTTCATTTTTTTAAGTGAGGAAGTATTTAATGATACTCACCTATTATTTAATTACGATTCCAATCATTACCAGACTAGTGAGGGGTCGGGGGCAAATGCCCCCACTGGTTTTAATTTATAATATATAAAAGATTGATAATATTTGCACTCCTCTGCTAGTTTTTCTCATTCCACATTACTCCTTTTCATTATTTTTTTCCTCTCTCAAGTTTCAAACGAGTTCAACTCATACTCATTTTTATTTATTTATTTATTTATTACATCCTCTCTTTCTATCTCTCAAACCTACGTCCTCTCCCAATCAAAATACCATTCTAACATATGTTAATACTCCATCTTTAACTTTCAATAAATTTATATTTAGAATCAATATTCAATCTCATTTATTCTAAAAACAATTAAGGTATTTTGTATTTAAATTAAGATTTGATTTTAATTCAATATCTTAATATTTCAATGCTTTATTTTATTGCATGTATTACTCATGTTTAGCTTAATAATATGAACTTTTATGATAATATATAATTTATGTAATATATATTTATGATTATTGATTATTTATATTAGTTGTCTTATTATTTACTTGCTTGTATATTTTGATAAAGAGATTTTTAAGAACATTACAAATGATGATGTTATTCATTGTTCCAAACAAATCATAGGGGCTAGTTCTAAATAGGGGTGAGCACCACTGGGTACTGTTCGAAAATTATAATTTTTATAGCTAAAGTGATCGGGGGATAGCTATGTAGGGGCAAGGGGGCACGTGATCCCCCTTAATTTTATATGTGAAGAGACAAAAATACCCCTATAAAATTTACTTTATTAAAAAATTACCCTTTACCCTAATTTCATCCCAAGTTTCTCTCTATGGGTTTGATTTCAAGCCTCCAGCAGTGGCTCCAACTCTCTCATTTTCTCTATGTTAGTTTTTACTGCTTGCAGCTGTCTCATCTTCTCTTTTTTTGAACTTCCTTTGGTTTGATTTGCCAACCACAAGTGGTGCCGAGTTTGCTGTTCATAAGCTGCACTAACGCACCAATGACAACAAGCAATTCATTTTGGCTTGGACTTCCTGACCTAACCAGCGATGACGAAAGCAATAACTGATTGTCGACCAAGTATGAAGTTTTAAATTTTTGTTTCTTTTTTAGTTCATTTTGTATAAATTTTCATTTGAATTTGGTGTTAAATTTCTATTTGAATTTGGTTTATGTCAAGTTCAGCTTGATGCAAGTTTTATAAGTAATAATTTCAATCATTATTACTATTACAAAAAATAATACACTCCTGCCAAAGTCACGAAAACTCAAAATCTTAAAATATTTAAGCACTGTTTGAATTTGGTTTTAATTTCAGTTTATTGGTTTTGTTTCCTAACCTTGTTTTTGTGTTGTTTTCTAAAAACTAGAATAAAAAATAAATAAATAAACTAAAAATGTGCCACCATTTAAAGATGTTTTCAGTAGTTCAAATTTGTATTTTTTCTTTCCTTGATACTTTATTAGCATTTCTACATGATTTTTTTTTTTGGGTATTTTCTATTTTCCAAACTAAATTTTGAAGAATATAATCACAAAAAGGAACATGTTCATAATAAATAAAGAATGATATTAGAGTTATGTTTGATTTGTAGTTAAATGGCTTGATTTTTTTTTCTTTCAATGTGATTTTTGTTCTGTATAAACATTATATTTGCTAGTTATACTCCACACTTTAATTTTTTAATTTCATTTAGAATAGTCTTAATTTTTATTTTTATTTTTTCCTAGAGCTATGTTGAGATATTTTAAAAGAAAAAGTAATAAAGAATAATCATCTTCAATGAATTCCAATGATCATTCAACAAAATCTCATTAGAAAAGTCACTATTAAGTAGAGAACCTTTAAAAAAAGCCATGTGGAATCCAAGGTTCCTGAGCTTTTATCCAATCTAGTTTTTACACAATCATTGAGTACTAAAGATTCTTCAAAAAGTAATCATGCAAAATTCAATTTCCCTAAACTTCTATCTGATCCAGGGAAATGACCTAAGATTGTAGAATATGATCCCAATATTCGTGAAAACAGTACATAAAAAGTACTACCTTATGGTGCTTGCAAACCTCATAACATGAATTTTTATAAAGAGATTTCAATGGAAAGTTAAAATGGATTAATCCTTTGTGGTTTGATGAATTTAAGTGATTGGAGAACAGCATATTAAAGGTTTGATGAATTAAGTGGTTGGAGCATAGCATATAAAAGGATTCTGCATTTTCTCTTTATTTTTATTTTTTTAAGAATGAGTGTAGGGATCAAGGGGGTGGTAATGTATTTGTTAGTGAAGGTTTTAAGGATTAGAAGAAAAAAAATAAGCTTCACAAACGTGAGAGGAGAGTTAATAATGCTCATAGACAAGTTCGGAGTACATATCAAGATTTAATCAATTAAAAACAACATATTGAAACCAGTTTTGGAAAAATGACAAATGAAGCAAGATTTGATTATAAGGTTTGACTTAATACATCAATTGATTGCATTAGATTCCTTTTAAGATAGGGACTTCTATTTTGTGGGCATAATGAATATGATGGTTCAAGTAACTAGGGGAATTTTCTAGAGCTTCTAACATTCCTTACATATCATAATGAGGAGATGAGAAATGTTGCACTTAAGAATGCTCCTGAAAATCTTAAGTTAATAGTGTCTCAAATTCAAAAGGATATTGTTAGAGCTTCTGCATTGGAAACAATTAATGCTATAATTGAGAGCTTGGTAATGAATTGTTTTCTATTCTCCTTAATGAATCTTGTGATGTGTCAAGGAATGAGCAAATAGCTGTTGTTTTAAGATTTGTAAACACAAGATGGTGTGTGATTGAACTTTTTTAGGCTTAAAACATGTCGTTAGCACAACTACTCAATCACTTGAAAAGGCACTAGAAGAGTTATTATATGCACATTGATTAAGCATATCTATATTACGTAGGCAAATAATATGTTTAATGGATTCAAGACTCTTATCTTGAAGGAGAATGAATGTGCATATTATGCATATTGTTTTGCTCACCAAGTTAAACTAGCTTTGTAGTAGTGTTTGATTCTTGTGCAAGCGACATGATACTTTATGAGAGAAACAAGTTGCTCGAATTATTAAGGGCTTAGAAAATAAAAAAAATCACGAGCGGGTGAGGCTTGAATCAAGAAAATACTCTAATTCAACCTAATGATACACTCTGAAGATCGTATTATGGGACTTTTATGAGCTTGATTAATATGTTTGCCTCAGTAATTGATGTGCTTGATCCAATTGTGAAGGAGGGAACAAATCCAAATCAAAAGGATAAAGCATTACATTTGTTAAAAGCGATGCAATCCTTGAAGTTTGTCATTACTTTGTAATTGATAAAATCAATATTAGGAAGAATAAATTATTTATCCTAAGCACTACAACGGAAAGATCGAGATATTGGAAATGTCATTATTTTTATTGATATTTCTAGAAAAGACTTCAAACGATGAGGGATAATGGATGGAGTTCTTTGGTGGAAGAAGTTTTTGCTTTTTGTCTGAATTGTCATATTAGTGTTCGTAGTATGGAGGATTAGTATGTAGTTCAAGGAAGATCATGTTGTAGAGTTGAAGAAATGACAAACTCGCATCTCTACCGTGTGGTGTTATTCAATACTATCATAGATATGTAATTGTAAGAGCTAAATAGCAAATTCAATAAGGTAAACACCAAGTTGTTGCTTTGTCTTGCATGCCTAAATCCACCAAATTCAATTGTTGGTTGTGACAAGCAAAAGGTAATTCAATTAGCTTAATTTTACCTAAAAGTCTACATTGAGCTTTTGGCACCTCTAGATCAACTTGAAAATTTCATCACGGAAATACGCTTGGATTTTAAGCTTTCAGATTTAAAGAGGTTTGGTAATATTACTTAAAAGATGGTTGAAACTAGAAGAGACGTGGCATACTCATTGGTTTACAAGCTCTTAACTTTGATCTTGATTTTGCCCATTGCAACTGTTACAGTGAATAGGGCATTCTCTATCAAAGAATCGACTTCGCAACTAGATGGGTGATAAGTTGACGAATGATTGTTTGGTAGTTTATATTGAAAAAAAAATATATTCAGTAGTTTGTCAAATGAATCTATGATGAATTATTTTCAAAATATGAAAAATCGTAGAGGTCAATTGTAAGTCAAATTTCAATATTAATAACAATGTTTAGCTTTTGTATGACTTACTTTTAAGTATTAGTACAAAGTATATTTTTGTGTGACTTTATATATAATGTGCCCCCTTGACAAAAATTCTAGATTTGCCGCTAAAAGTGATCATTTTAGAGAATTAGAAATGATAACTAAACCGATCAAAAAAAGGCACTAACTGAACTGAATTATATCGGTTCAGTTACAGTTAGTTCAGATACATAGGCTTATAAATTCAAATATATTTTTTATAATTTAATTATAGAAATAAAATAACAATTTTTATATAGGTGCTACTTGAGACTTATAATGTGTATTTAATAATTATAATGATTTGTTAATTTCCTATAACTTTTGAGATTTCAAAAGGCAAAACCATTATAGGAGTGGATATTTAGGTTAATTATATGTGTATATATATATATATATATATATATTAAATATTAAGTAAATTTAAGTCAGTCATTTCATTTTACTTGGTTTTAGAATTTTAAAACCGATAACCGTAATTTTTACTAAAAACAACAAAATCGACCGTTGATAGATAAATAACTGAACCAAACTTCTTAAATTTGGTTATTACGGTTCGCAAACTAAATTTTGATCAAATTGTGCACATCCTTACTTGTAAAGATAATATGTTTTGAAAAAATATAAATTTTATTTTGTATTTTTTTTTATGTGAACCCTTGGTTGAATGCCTCAAACCACAATCAATTGAATCAAAACCCAAGAAAGTTAATATCAAGTTCAAAGAATATAGAACCAATTCAAAGAATATAGAACCAAGGCCTGTTAATTTCTTGAATCAAGAATCTTGGATTGAAGAAAAAAGAATGCCACAAGAACGAATTCTTGATAATTTTTGATAAGTCCAGAAGTTCTTTAAAGAACAAGAGGAAAAAAAGCACCTCATGTTAATGTAAAATAATGCTCTAATCTCTTATTGATGGCTTAATCTCAAATTTATATTTGTTTACAAAGAAAACTAACCCTAATTAAATAGCCCAAATCTATCCTAATAATAAGTCACACCCATGGGCCATTTTAATTAACAAAGTTTGGCCATTTTAATTAACAAAGTTTGGCCCAAAAACATTAAAACAGTGACATAAACCCAAATTTTATTTAAAACATAACTTTAAAACGCAAACTTAAAGGCCAAAGTAAGTTTTAAAGCCCAACATGTCTTAAACATAAAAATAAAACTCAAAACAAAAGTAAAATACTCTTTAAAAGCCCAATTCACCTCTCCAATTTAAGCCTAGGCTGAATGGTAGCCTTGGCTCAACTCCTTGCTGGTCTTAGTGGTCCTTGGCTTGGATCACATGTGCAAATCTTGGTTCCTCCTCTTTCAAGCCCATCTTAAATATTATCTTGTTTGTTGCATTTAAAGCCTCATCCAACGTAGCTTGAACAAGCCCAAGCATTGCTTCCTTGATCTTCTTTACTCTAGCTCTAATTATTGGCCCATTCGGAGCATGCAATAGATCTTTAACACTTGGTCTTTCTTGGTAGTCATCATTCTCTCTCTTCTCAAAAGGATTCATCCTCGAATCATCATCCACATCAAAAGGAGAAAGACCAGTAATACTGAAGGTAGTACTAACATTGTACTCACCTGGCAGATCCACTTTGTAAACATTGTCATTAATCTTCTCAAGGATTTGAAATGGACCATCTCCCCTAGGATGCAACTTAGTCCTTTGATGGGTTGGAAATCTCTTTTTTCTCATGTGAACCCAAACCCAATCTCCTGGTTCAAATGTCACATGGCTACTTTATTTGTTGGCTTGTGAAGCATGCTGCTCATTTCTTTTCTCAATTTGAAGGCATACCTTTTCATGGATTGACTTGACTAATTTGGCATTCTTCTTTCCATCCAAGCTACTCCTATCATCAATAGTTAAAGGCATCAAATCCATAGGAGTAAGTGGATTAAACTATAAACAATTTTAAAATGAGAATAAGAAGTAGTAGAATGCACAATTCTATTATATGCAAACTCTATAAATGGCAAACTCTCCTCCCAAGTTTTCAAATTCTTATGAATAAGTAAAAGTTGGGTTAAAATCCTATTAACTACCTCAGTCTATCGATTTGTTTGTGGTGACAAATAGTAGAAAACAAAAGTTTAGTGCCCAATTTACCCTATAACACTTTCCAAAAGTAGCTAAGGAATTTAACATCCCTATCAGACACAATACTCCTAGGTACACCATGGAGTTGCACTATTTCCCTGAAAAACAAGTCAGCTATATTCGTGGCATCATCAGTTTTATGGTAAGGAATGAAATGTGCTACCTTACTAAATCTATCCACTACCACGAAAATAGCATCTCTTCTCTTTTTTGACTTAGGCAATCCTAAAACAAAGTCCATAGAAATATCTACCCATGGCTCTTAAAGTACAAGTAAAGGTGTATACAGCCCATGTGGTAAAACCTTAGACTTAGCCCTTTTACATGTAATGTATCTACTACATATGCGAGTAACATCTCTCTTCATTTTAGGCTAAAAGAAATGCTCATGTAAAACCTCTGAGGTCTTCTTAACACCAAAATGCCCATTAATACCCCATCATATGCCTCATACACTAATAACTCACACATTGAACAATTAGGCAGACAAAGCTTATTCTCTCTAAACAAATAACCATCATGCTTATAAAACTTACCAAATGCTCCCTTTTCACATGCCATGTAAACATTAGAAAAATTATAATCATTGGCATATATATCTTTCACATATTTAAAACCAAGTAATTTAGTACTCATAGAAGTGAGAAGTACATACCTTCTGCATAATGTCTCTGCAACTACATCTTCTGTAATAACCTGAATTTTTTTTCTCTTAAATAATTTGCTTAAGTGTGGTGGTGATATTTATTATAGTAAAAATCTAGAAAATTGAGCATTTGAAAATTTTGGAATGATAAAAATTAGTTGGAAAGATTTTTGGATTTAATTCCACTCTATGTGGGAGTTTAATGTAGAATTTCTAAACTTTTATCCAAACAATTCCTAGCCCAATTACCTATTTGGTTCAACCCAAACCCATTAACCCATGGGTCAACCCCTTTTCTTTGACTCACCTCAACTCACTTCAACTCACTTTATCACTTATTGAGTTGACTCATGAATAGTAGCTCTAAATCATTTCCCGGCAAACTTCATTTTTCATCCATCCTTTCTTCCATACATCTTTCACACTCTCAAATCATTTAGCTAATTAGTCAAAAAGAAGACCCTACATTGATGACTTTAAAGCATCTTTTTAATTATTTAGCAAACATGATTTAAACACTTAAACCATCTTTCAAATAATTTTGTTTAATTTGTCAAAAAGTTAGCATGATTCCCGGATCATGCCACCTCCATACATCTTCCCCAATACTTTTCTTAAATGATATGGTTAGATAGTCAAAAAGTAAGCATGATTCTTGGATCATGCTACCAATTGTATATGTATGATCTTACCTTAGTTGATTTGAAGCATGATTATTTTCTCCACCAATAACTTTCTCTACACTCCCATGATTCTTATAAATTGTGTGCCTTCAAAGAGAAAAAAAAATAACAGAGAAAAAAATATATATTTTTATCAAGTGTGGTTGGACATTTGGTGTTGTTTGGAGGAAGAAGAAAGGCTTGGAATTTTTCAATTGGGTGGTGGTCAAAGCTTAACTCCTTTTTTCCTTCACAGGCTTGGTCACCAATATCTTCATTGAGGTAGGATGACGAACCTCCTAAAATATATTTAATGCTTTCAATTTTGAAGCTAAAGCATTTTTCTTGGGTTTAAAGTATGAAATTTGATCGTGAAAAAAATATGATACCCGCATATTGGGGGTAGGGAAGTCGAAACTTTAACTGATGTAGCCCAATATACTGACAGCTCACTGTTTGTAACTTCTAATGTGTTCTTGACCCCTAAAATGGTAGAATTAGGCTTCGGCTAAAACATAAAAGTTGTAGCCCTTTAAGTTTTCTTTCCAACCCAAAAAGATTTGCATCAATCTGATTTGTGAGTCAAAAGTTATGCCCAAAATACTGAGTATGTGCAAAACTGTATCTTCTGAACAAACTAAATTCAAGGCTGTTTTTGCACCTTTAGACCTTAGAATTTTAAAAAGTGTAAAACATGAAAGTTGTAGGTATTAAAGTCTAGTTTCTCCAGATATAAAGTTTATAGATATTGGAGTTCTGCTCTATTTTATATGAATTTTCTTTTAAGCTGCTGTCTCTATTTAGCATTTAATTGATGCTTGTTTGGATTTTTTTAGAATATTATGTTTAAAGATTTATTTAAATTTCCAATTACCTTCTGTTAATTATTATCATGTTAATAATTTCTATTGACGTGTAATTTTGTTCACAAGGCCTGATATAGTAAAACACTTATACTATTTTGATATAATACTAAAGTAGACTGTTAAGTTGATTCTACTTAAGTATTTTTCAATTGATATGAAATTATTTTAAACTGGATATTATGTATCATTTGACACTCTAATATTTATGATAACTGACTTAGACAATCAGTTTCATCATAGATAGTTGGATGACTTATTCAAACTAAAATGGCTAATTAGAACCTAGTATTTGATAAAAATGCCAAATGAAACAATTGACTTATTCTTTCCTCATTTGGTCTTCCTTAAAAAAAATTGATTTATTTTAATTGATTCTTTTAGGTGTTGTTTTGTCAACCTAGCAAGTTATATAATTATATTTTTATGATTAAGTGAATTTAATGAAACTTATTTAATATTTTCCTAAATATTGGAATAATTCTATGGATATTTGTGGATATCTTGAAACCGAAAACCTATGATAAGGGTTTGGTTATAAATAAGATGATGATTGAAAATTTATTCAAATTGTTTTGAATAAAATCAAACTTATAAATTTTTCTAAAATTTAATATGAGTCCAAAGAGCTATTTATTATCTTTATATTCCATAAAATAATAAAATAAAAAGGTAAAAGAAGTAAAAACCGAGATCGCAGCCAATGAGATTCGAACTTGCGACTTCAAATCGCAATTAGGGTCGCCCGCCCACTAAGCCTGCCAACCTCGGCTTAATTAATATGCCATTAGAAATAATTTTATTCTTATCAAAGGTAGTACGAAAAACTTGTCAAAATAATTAACTAAAATACTAATTTGAATTCTAAATTATTTCTAGCTACTTGCTACTTGTTAATTTACATGTAATACCTACCTTTGTGATGATAATATTGGTGACTATGTTAAATCTTTGATTTATTAATAATTATTATTGAATTAGGGATTTAGATAAAGTACTTAAAAATATACTGCATGTGACTTAATAATCCATTTTTGATTCATCGCCCGGGGACATTGCCAGTTGTAATTAAAAATGTCTTATTACCCTTGGGAACGTAAAAGGATGAGAAAAAAATTTAAGGCACTTCGTGCCAAAGTTACTTTTGGCAATGGGGTGATAGGTGGGTAGAAATGGCCTTTTAGATGAAGATGGGAAGATGCATTTTATTTGGGAGATGCTCCCTTCTGACCTGGCCAGTCAGGTAGCCGGTCGCGACAGTTAGGTTTTTGGTAGGTGACACCGTCGGTATGCATTGGATGCTAATCCCGTAAAGTCACTGGTTCCCAAGGCTGGGGGTAGAGGAGGATAGGAGTATGATTATCCTAGGAGGATTTAGATTAAACTCCTTTACCAAATTTTACTGTGACTAGCAACCTCTCTTGTTTATGTATGAACGATGTGTTGGAATTATTTAATTATATTTAATTCCTTTTGATGAATATTTTATAAATATATATATATATATATATATATATATATATGAAACCTGTATCGCTACGAGGTTTGATCCCGAGACCTTGAAAATCTGAATCTAAAATCCCTACCACTGCTACACAGACTTCATTGTGGTACACACATCAATATTTAACTATTTTTACATGTAAGTAAAATAGTAGTTACGGTGACGGTTTTATCGAACCGTTGTAAGTATAATTTACATTATTCAGTCGGGATCTATTAAATTGATTGTTGCATAAACAGTATGTCACCTAATCACATTCACCCCTTGTGGAAATATTTTTTTTCAGGATATTAAGTACAGGGATACTGAATATGAGCTAGAAAGAGATTAATTTCTCTTAAATATTTCATCAGAAGAGTTATCTATTTTTTTTCTTTATTGCACAGAGCTGGAAGACTTTATTTTTGTGGTCTGTAATAATAATTGTTGAATGATTGTAATTATTAAGTTTAGACCTAATTTGCTTTATTTAGTATGTAATGTTAATCGCGTGATTGGGACACTTAGATGGCTCTGTAATATTTTTCTCTATCTTTATTTTGTACCCTGTAGTTGAAATCCCATCAAATGATTCAGTCCAATAACTTATAAATATTGTTTGGGATAAACAAGAGATTTTGAATATCTTAAATTTTTCTTGCGGGTCAACCCCAGTTTGGAGGAAAATTTTGGGGTGTGACAGTGTGTTATTATCATCTTATTTTTATACCCAACAAATATATCCCAAGTCACCCTTGGGTATTCGGTTATGAAAATCCAGGGTGTGACATCTTCTTTACCTTATTTATACTTCATGATATAGGGAAATGTCTCAATGTACTCCATCCATCTAGCATGCCTTTTGTTCAACTTACCTTGGCTCTTGAAATGTTTCAAAGACTCATAGTCGGTGTAGATCACAAACTCTTGAGGTCATAGGTAGTGTTGCCACGTCTTAAGGGTTCTAACAAGTGCATAAAGCTCTTTGTCATATGTCAGGTAGTTCAGGGGCCGCTCCACCTAACTTCTCGTTGAAATAGGTAATGAGTTGTCTATCCTACATCAAAATAGCTCCAATACCTATTCTTGGGCATCACATTCATTCTCAAAGATTTTGTTAAAGCTAGGCAATGTTAGTACATATACAGAACATAACCTTTCTTTAATTAAATTAAATGCATGATCTTGTTCTTTACCCTAATGAAACCCAACAGACTTTTTGATTACCTCAGTGAGTGGTGCTACAATGGTGCTAAAGTCTAACAAAACGCCTATAGAAACTAGTTAAACCACGAAAGCTTCTTACCTCAGAGATGCTTGTAGGCATAGGCCACTCCTTGATTGCCTTTACTTTTTCTTCATCAACCTTTATTCCCTTTGCACTAACAACAAGTCCAAGAAAAATAACTTTTTTCATGCTAAATGTACACTTTTTAAAGTTAGCATAAAGCTTTTCTTTTCTCAAAACATCAAGCACACTTCTTAAATGACCTCTATGCTCATCTAAACTCTTACTGTACACTAGAATGTCATCAAAATATACAACTACAAACTTACCTATGAATGCACGCAAAATATTGTTCATTAATCTCATGAATGTGCTAGGTGCATTTGTAAGACCAAATGGCATAACCAACCACTCATAAAGCCCATACTTTATTTTAAATGCTATTTTCCACTCATCACCTTCCTTTATCCTGATTTGATAATAACCACTCTTCAAATCTATTTTAGTTAAATGCAAGACCTGTGCAACTCATTAGCATATCATCTAACCTAGGAATGGGATGGCGATACTTTACCGTTATGTTGTTAACAACTCTACAATCTACGCACATCCTCTATGACCCATCCTTCTTACGTACTAGTAGCACAGGTACTACACATGGGCTTAAGCTTTCCCCCACATACCCTTTGGCCATCAACTCCTTAACTTACCTCTGAAGCTCTATTGTTTCCTCAGGATTACTCCGATAGGCTTGACGATTAGGAATCACGGCTCCAAGAACAAAATCAATCTAATACTCAATTCCTCTAATGGGTAGCAATCCACTAGGAACACCATTAGGAAAAACATCATCATATTCCTACAACAAAGAATAAACAATACTAGGAAGAGAATTGTCAATGTCATTAGTATTAAAGCAAGCTTCTTTGTACAAGAGTACAAATTTAGGCCTGTTAGCTAAAAATGCCTTATTAATATCACATTCTTTTGCATAGAAACTCACTTTTTTCTTTGTTTTGCTATCAACACTCTCTTTATTTCTTTCTTTCTCACATTCTCTTATTTTTTCTTCACTCTTATTCTTATAGTTTTCTCGCATTCTCTCTCTTTTTCTTTTAGACTCTCAGCCCCCTCTCTTTTTTTCTCTCTTAATTTTTGGCCTTTCTTTTTCTTTTTCATCTTCTATACTTTTTATTCTCATTTGTTCCTCATAGACTTGCTTTAGAGTTAAAGGTACAAGTGTAACCGACTTCCTATCCTTTGCAAAGCTATATCTATTTGGAATCCATCATGTATCACCTTTCTATCATATTGCCATGGTCTCCCCAACAAAAAATGGTCAACATGCATAGGAACTACATCACAAAGCACCTCATCCTTATACCTTCCAGTGGTGAAAGACACTAGGACTTGTGCATTAACCTTAACCTCCCCACATTCATTCAACTATTGTAATTTATAAGGTCTAGGGTGTTTGAGTGTAGGCAACCCCAAGGTTTCCACAGGAGTAGTGCTAGCCACTTTAGTGCAACTCCCTACATCTATGATCACACTACATACCTTGTTATTAACATAGCACTTCGTATGAAAGATGTTCTCTCTTTGCTCCTCCATGTCATCTACCTTGATTTGTGTATTGAGAGCATGCCTAGTAACAAGAGACTCACCTACCACTGGGTACAAAATTCCCTCATCACTAGCTTATTCAAGCAATGGGATCTCATCCTCCTCACTTCAGTTTCCACCTTACCATTATCGAGCATAATCATAACTTTTTTATTTGGACATTGCGAAGCTATATGGCCCCTTTCCCAAACACTTAAAACATTTAATATCCCTATTGCGAGTGGGTTGAGAATTTGAATTACCTTTGCCTTTGTTGGACACTCCTCTTTAGCTTTGGATGGTTTGGTTTTAATTTTAAAGACTCCTTTTTCATTCATTCCCCAGTTTGGTCTCCAAGGAAGTGTTTGAATTGGAATTGTACCTTGTTGTCCTTTTCTCTTCAGTTTCCCTTTCACCTTTATTGCCAGTGTACTATATCGTCCAAATCCACATAGTGTTGCAATTCCATCACATTAGCTATATCCTTTTCAACCCATTAAAAATCAAGCCATGGTTGCCTCCTTATCTTCCTTCACATTGGCTCTAATCAAGGCCACCTCCATCTTCTTATGTAGTCTTCCACACTTTAGAGCCTTGTGAAAGACTTTGCAATTTCTGGAAAAGATCACTATACTAGTGGCTTGGAACGAATCTCCTCTTTATAAGAGCTTTCAACTCACCCCTTGTGCTTATAGACCTTTTCCCTATTTCTTCTTTATTAGTCATCAATTGATCCTACCAAATTATGGCATAATCAGTGAATTCAACCACAACTAGCTTCACTTTCTTCTCATCTGAATAGTTATGGCAATCAAAAGCCAACTCCATCTTTTTCTCCTACTCTAAGTGTGCTTTAGGATCATTCCTACCTTGGAAGGAAGGAATTTTCATTTTAATGTTCCCAAGTTTCCTATCTACTACGTCTCTATTTCTCCTATCCCTTTTAGGGCCCCTTTTCTCTCAAACCTCCCCCAAGACTAACTCACCCAATTCAACTTTAGAATTTTGATCTCCCTCAAAATCACGCTCAACTTCACTCTCCCATTCATACTTAAACAATGGGTCAAGTTCCTACCTACCTTGCCTTTTATCATAAGGAACTTTTTTGCGATTGTTCCTTTTGTAAACCTGCAATTAAGAGGTCTTGCCTATCCATCCTATCCCTCATCTCTCCAAACATAACATTCAAGCGCTCAAATTGTGTTGCATAGCTTATAGCACAAACGAGGTGTTATCTTCCCCCTCCTTAGATGCCAATTCTCTTTTGGAAGCCATTTTAATCCTACAAAAAAGATGTTAGTAACAAAAAGATTACCTCACACACTCACTCACATATTCGCACTCAAGAAATCACTGTGTATCACTCTAGATTGGCTTTTTCTTTAATGAATAGTCACTCTTGCCTTTTTCTACTCTTTATTTCCTTTTCAAGTTCTTTAAGAACTAACTTAAACCAAATCAAAAAATTTAGACCTTGTGGGGTTCAAAATTAAGAACTCAAGCACTTAAGAACTTAGAATTCAAGAATCAAGAAACAAGAATTCAAAGATCAATATAGCAAAAATTCAAAATTTAGAATGAGAAGTAGGAATTAAAAAGAAAAAAAATGAAAGAATCCAAGAATTAACCAAAAAAAAAAAACAAGAAACAAGAAAAGACCCATCTAACTAGGGTTAGAAATACGGTTTGACAAAAAAGACCTAATACAAATAGCGTTAGAAATAGGGTTTGGTAGAAAAGACCCAATCCAACGAGGGTTAGGAATAGGATTTGGTAGAAGTCCCAATACAATAAGGGTTAGGATAAGGTTTGGTAGAAAAGACCTAATCCAATTAGGGTTAGGAATAAGGTTTGGTAGAAAAGACCTAGTTCAACTAAGGTTAAGAATAGGGTTTGGCTACTAGGGTTTATATAGAATTTTTATTTTATTTTTTTTATACTAAACACGAATAAAAGACTAAAAACAAACGAAAACTAGAACGAATTATAACTTTGTTGACCAAATTCAAATTCAACGCCCAAGAAGAACTCTTTTTTTTTTTGAACGTATGTAGAAGAATTTCAGAGCTTAACTAAACTTTGAAGAGCAAACCAAAGATATTTTGAAGTTGTTTCGCCGCGCCAATGGAGTAGAAGCAATCTAGTCTTTCTCTTCCTTTTGATCTTTTTTTTTTCTCTCTCTCTCTCTTTCTTATTGAAGTTCTAACCGCTAATTGGAGAAAGAGTAAGACCCCAGCAACCCACCAAAGATGGAAGATAGAACTTTGCCATCCAAGAATGTCAAGGAACGATTTGATGTTAAATCCAAGCTCTGATGCCAAATTGATGTGAACCCTTGGTCGAATGCCTCAAACCCACGATCAATTGAATCAAAACCCAGGAAAGCTAATATCAAGATCAAAGAATGTAAAAATCAAGACCCGTTGATTTCTTGAATCAAGAACCTTATATTGAAGATAGAAAAATGCCACAAAAACAAATTCTTGATAAGTTCAGAAGTTCTTGAAGAATAAGAGGAAAACACACCTCATGTTAATGTAAAATAATACTCTAATCTCTTATTGATGGCTCAATCCTGAATTTATAAGTGTTTACAAAGAAACTAGCCCTAATTAAATAGTTAGCCCTAATTAAGTAGCCCAAATCTGTCCTAATAATAAGTCATACCCATGGGTCATTTTAAATAACAAAGTTTGGCCCAAAAACATTAAAACAATGACACAAACCCAAATCTTATTTAAAACATACTTAGAACCCAAATTTAAAGCCTAAAATAAAATTTAAAGCCCAACATATTTTAAACATAAAAATAAAATCCAAAACATAATTAAACATTCTTTAAAAGCCCAATTCACCTCTTCAATTCAAGCCTAGGCTGAATGGTAGCCGTGGCCTAACTTTTGCTAGACTTAGTGGTCTAGGCAGCCCTCCTTAGCTTGGATCACATGTACAAATATTGATTCCTCCTCTGTCAAGCTCATCTTGGATATTGTTTTGTTTGTTACATTTAAAGTTTCATCTGACGCAACTTAAACAAGCCCAAGTATTGCTTCATTGTTCTTCTTTGTCTAGTTTTGGTTATTGCCCCATCCGGAACATGTAATGGATATTTAGCACTTGATCTTTCTTGATACTCATCACTTTGGTTGTTATTAAAAATTTTGTAATATTTATTTTTGTTTAGTTTGGTGCCATTTAACAAAATTTCTGGGCCTCCCTTGCTTCATATGTAATTAAATATCATTGTAGTTAACTAGGGTTTAGTTTTTGCACCCAAAAGAACAACAAAAAAGCATAGATTAAGATGGCGTTCAGTAACATTCTCAATTTGGTTGTTTTTATTTTTATTTGAATTCTCAATTTATTGTGTTTTGTTTCATTTTTACATAAAAATTAAAAAGAAAACATGTTTAATACGTTCATGCATCGCATTTTCATTTTCAAATCTTTATGTGTTTTTTTTTTTTAATTTTTATACAAAAACCAAAATAAAAAAATATATTTGATACGCGCGCATACATTTTGAAAATTAATTTATAAATAAAGCCTAAAAATTGTTGTTAAAAATTAATTAAATTTTTTTGTTCTTTTTTTATTAGTATATTAACTATCACACATAATACTTGTAGTCTAAATAATCTATATAATAAAATATAACTCGTCGATGTGACGATTGTGTACATGACAGTAAAAGAAGGGGAGTGGGCTAAGAGAGAGAGAGAGAGAGAGGGGGGGTTGAATTTGAAATTCAAATTTGAGTCCACGGAAAATTGTGTTTTACACAAGTGTGAAGCTAGTACTCTAGATAAGTTCTAACGTTAAAGGTTAAAGGTTGTACAAGCCCTAGTACAACGTATGAATTCTAGCTTATAAATAAATTATGATATATAATTATCTCTCTTTGAGTGATTGAGATAAATTTTCAATATATCTCTTCGTGTTTGGGGTCAATTGAGTCTCTTATAATTATATATAAATTGCATACATTACTTAAAATTCTCTTAAATCTCTCACATACATTTCTGTCTATATTCTCTCTTCTTAACATATATGTATTCGCTCTCTCTTTTTCTAATATAGGAGCTTCTTTTTAATTTTTCCAGTGTTATGATAGTTGTATTATACTTACTTTCACTTTATATTCATAAATTCAACACCCCCCTTTTTTTTCTTCGTTTTAATGGTTAGATGCATGAATATTGCACGTCACTTAGAGTGGCGGAGCCATACCTTCCTGAGGCGCGACGACTGCTACATCTGAAATTTCAGGGAGAAAAAGGAAACAAAAAATTCAATGTGACCCATTTTATTGACTTGACTCATTTGATTGATCCATCTTTAAAAAAAAAAAAAAAAGCAAGTTCCGTATACCCTATATACATATATCTATTATTGTACTTTTTGCAGTATTTTACTGTTTATCATTTTACCTATATACAAACACCTGGAAAAATTCTGTACTTAGAAAAAAATTTATTTAGATACTAGAAAAAATTTTATGTCACACTTAAAAAAATTTTCTAAATCTGTCACTGCTCGCTTATATATGAATTTTAGGTGTCCAATTATACGTCAATATGAACATTTAGGCATGGAGAACACAACCATAATAATTATGTGATTTTCTATTACACCGTTTGAAAGTAATTGTAAATTAATTTTTCTTTTAAAATTTGATAAACCAATGCGGCTTCAATTTTCGTATTAATGTTTTTTTTTATTTCTTTTTAATAAAAAATTTATACCTACATATTCCTTGTCATGAAATCTTTCCAATAAATTTCGAACGATTCAAGAATTGTTGAACCCAGCTAACTATTTATTTTGTGTGCATTAGTTCATTGCTGAGCCGAAAGGGGTTGGTTGACGCCAGGCATGCTATTTGTTTCATGATATCAAATGCCTGGATAATTAGATTAAAATTTAAGAATTTAAACTTGTTCAAGTATTTTTTTAATTAAAAAATATATAAATATATTTAAACTATTAAATTGTAATCCAATAATTCAAATGTTATGAAACTAACATCAAATTCAATATTAATCCCCCCAAAATTCACTGAACTGTCTAGTGGAGAGAGGGGGTGTAGTAGGGTGCAGTAACCCTAAAATAATGTTGTTTCAGCGTTTTTTTTCCTCAAAACGACGCTGTTTCACTTAAATTCTCATGTTCAAATGAATTGATGTATTCAATCAATTCATATTGAAATATAAAAACTTACGTAAAATAGTATTGTTTTAAATAAAAAAAACATCAAAATGGTATTATTTTGAGATTACTGCATTAATCTCTCGGTTACAGCCCCTGTGTCGCTAGTGGAGTTGGTGCATGAGGTGCCCTGAGCCGAGTAGCGTCACGCACGTTTGCCTCGCCTTGGCGTACTTGGGAGCTGCGAATTGCACCAATGTGGTGTAATTTTTTAATACAAATATATATGCATTTTGGTATAACTTTCATTTTAAAATTTTAGGGAATTATTTAAAAAAAAAAAAACAAAAATCAAAAACTAGAAATTTGAACTCAACTTGCATGATTAAGAGCGTGTACAGGGATTTTATGCGTATTGAATTTTATACTAAGATGTATTCTAAATATTATTAAGATAAGTTTGTGTTATTTTCGACTATAAATAATTAATATTTTTAAAATAATTGTATAGATAAATATTGAATATATTCATCATGTTGTGTTTCATGGACATGTATTTTGATACTTTAAGATATTTTTGAACAATATGTTAGCTCCTATAGATAAAATTAGTATTTTTATATAATGCTTATGAAATTTATTGTTGCTACATTTATTATTTATGTTCCAAGATAATTTTTTGAATACAAAGAAAATGTCAACGCTGTTTATTTATACTCATTAGTGATGTAACACGCTTTACTTTTGGGCACTGTAAAATTGATTTAACTCATAATTTTGTTTTTGAGCAGGCCTTGTAAAGGAATGTGCTGCAAAATAAATTTAATTATAAATTTGAAATATTTTAATTACACCAGCACTGCATATACCGATAGAGCGTCCTATGGCACTTGAACATTTTTTTGGCAGGCATATGCTGCATAAACCTTGTGAATGGTGGGGGTTGTCCCCTATATGTTAATTTTAATTAATTGATCGAGTACTTTATTCTAAAATACATTATGGGAGGTGATTGCTAGCCTCAACTCTGCGAAATTTTTTATTTTCTAATGTGAGAAAGAATTTTGTTGTCAAATTAACTTATGACAAAATATTAATAAATATGTGCCTAATTGAAATTTCCTACATATTGTAAGTAGTGAAATGGTCTTAAAGAATAATATTATTGAACTTAATAAGGAAGAAAAGCTTGATGACATTAATCATGAAATCTGGCAGAGAAAAGTTTATTACCTTCTTAATAAATAAGAGCTACTCAACCATTTGACTAACAATATGGTTGTTTATGCTAAAGCGAGCACAACTTAGGGTCATAGTAGCCTATAAGTTTATAAAACATTATTCAAATAAGACAGAAGTGTGTATTCAACCTTGTTGAACTACATGGACGATGATCTCATTGGAGAATTTAAAAAATTCTCCACTACTAAAGAGATGTTGAATTAGTTGCGCCTAAAATATGACGGTAGTACTACCACTAGGTTACATGTCTTAATCTTCGAATTCAATCAATATATCATGGACCCCAAGCACACTTTGAAACAACACCTCAGGTTGATATCTATCATGATTAGAGAGATGAAGTTCTTGGCATTGATTTCACTGAAGAGCAACAGATTCTAATTGTTCTTGAATCTTTACCTAAAAACTCTTGGAGCCAAGTGAAACTGGCGCTCATGCACATTAAAAACATCAAAACCTTTGATACGAGTTCTCTTGATCTTGAGGTATTAAGTAGGGATGTGAATTGTATTACTTCACTTGTCGCTCAATCTAAACAACACTGCAGATCGAGACCCTAGTGTAAAGGAGAATAAAGGGGAGCTAAACAAGGTAAGCCCCAAAATTATGGGCCTCGTGGTTGGGAAATTTGGTGTCATAGAGGCAAACGTGGTGAAATAAAAGAACAAATCTAAAACAAGTCTAAGATTGAGTGTTTCATTTGTGGATAGAAGGAACACTTCGCTTAAAAGAGCAATGAGTCGAAATAGGTAAACCCTAATAACTCTTAATTTTGCTTACATGTTTAGAACTACCAACACTACAAGAAAATTGGAGTATTTTGCATTAGTTAAAAACAGTTACCAAATCATAATATGTGTTGTCTAAACAAATCGCAAATGTTATGTCTAACAGTATTGTAGTAAGCGTTACAAATGAATATTTATAACGGCTTTCGTAAGTTTGTAAGATCTATTCATATTGTAATGAAGGAAAAAAATTGCAACCGTTACTTTAGTATTTTGTAAAAGTTATTATTTGCTGCAAAATGATGCTGAAATAGTAACAAAAATTCAACTATTGTTTAAATGTCAAAAATGTGTAAGGATTTATACATGCGAATTAGTATTTTGCAACGGTTTACTACCCTCGCAAAATTGAAGATACAACAGGTATTATCATTTTAAAAAACAATGTATGCAATAAATCATTTGCATTGTCAATTAATAGTGTGCAACTTTTGCTACATGTTGCTGATGAAATTTTAATTAATTAATTTTATTTTTCTGAAAAAAGGGGTTAAAATCAATTTAAAAATGGGACATACACAATAAAACCTATTTTGTAATGATCTATTCAGTTGTATGCATATGCACCTAATAAAGATAATAAGGTTAGACAATTAGATGTTGGTCAATTGTTAAGTCTATTATAGACTTTTTATCGGAGGGTCCAATGAGATTACAATTTTATCCTCTCTCTCTCTATATATATATAAGTCCCCTCTCTTCACAATAAATATACAATTTTTTTCATTAATAATCATCATAGAGTTTGTGACAGAGAAAAAGAACAAATTCTAATAACCTAAATCTATTTTTCTAGTTTCAAAGATAGCACAATCACGAAACGAAATAAAATTATAAAGCAACAAGTATATATTATTATTTTTTTATATTAAGATATTCTGTTGATCTTCTAATATTTACATGCATAAAATATTTATTGTACTTAAAATATTATTATGTTTACAGTTTGCATTATTACTTATGCAACAAGCCATGACTGTTGCAAAACAATAATTTATGTAACAGGTCATGACTGTTGCATTAATGAGTAGTATAATATATTGGCTGCCCAGACGGTTTACAATTTCAACAATAACAAGTATCTTTTATTATATAATTGTTGGCAACAGTTCAACAGTTGTGAATTTGGTACAAATATTCACGTACATAACAAGTACCCACAGAAACCCCAAGATTTGAAAACATGGCCTTAAAGATGATTTTCCCTTTTCTTTCGTGATCCATTTTCGTTACAAGTAGGACCCATAAAAAATAAATAAAAAATAAAAGGAAAAATGAAGATGACGATCGAAGAATCAAAGCCAACTTTTCCATTTCGTCAAATTATGTTAGCTGGCCCATTATTCCTGACAAAATGGCTATATATATTAATTTATTTATTTATTTTAATGGCTTTAATCGGAAAATATCACCAACATTTTGATGGATATACAATTCTACTAAAAAGTGTTTAGGAAAATGATTTATTTCACCGTGAGCATATTATTTTAGTTAAAAAAAAAACTTAATAAAATTATTTATTCTTATATAAAATCTCACTTGTCAAATCATTTTTTTTCAATATTCTTGGAAAGTTTATTAATAGAATATTATTTTTCTTTGCTAGCACACGTTGGAAACACGATTTTACCACTTCTTGAAGAACTAAAACTAATCCATTGAGATGTGCACACAGACTAATACGAACACCCTGATTCATCTGAAAAAAAACATAAAACGAAAAAAACCACTAATAAACTATCTTCCCACACTCACACAAACACATATGTATAGATTCTTATGAACGAGTAGTGCCAAGCCTAGCCCCGAATGTATTCTTTGTACATTGACAATTTCATTTAGTTCGACAGAAAATCTAATATAATATTTATTATCTATTAAGTGAACAAACATTTAAATTAGTATTTATTTTTCTTTTCACTTTCTCAAAAAACTAGATCTGCCCTTTTTTCAATTTATTTTTCAAAAATATAAAAAAAATATTAGTAATCAAAATGCGGCATGAATAATTTGAATAATTAATTTTAAAATTTCAATTTTATACATTTGTTTTTAGTCAAAAATTTTGCTTTAATAATAAATTTTACTTATTGATGTAATTAATAGAGGTTGGATAATTAATTTTAAAATTTAAATTTTTTATATTTATCTCTTAGTCTTGAAAATTTGAGATAACAAATTATACTAATTGATTTACTAATTAATGGAAATATTAGTAGTTTAGATAATTAGTTCTAAAATTAAATTTTATATATTTATCTTTTAGTCATGAAAATTAATTTAATAAAAAGATTAAGTAAATAATGAAAACGTTAGTTTGGATAATTAGTATGTTAAGTCTTAGATTAAATCAGTTTTCACGTTTCAGATTTTATTTTCTAAACTAATATTTCCACTAATTATTAAAATTTTTACAAAATCAATTTTTATAACTAAAAAGTGAATATATAAAATTTAAATTTTAAAACTAATTATCCAAACTACTCAAAGTAAAATTTATTACTAAATCAATTTTTAACTAAAAGATAAATATATAAATTTAATTTTTAAAATTAACTATTCAAACTAATGTTTTGTTAAATCAATTTTTATGAGCAAAATAGAAATATCTAAAAATTCAAATTTTAGAACTAATTATCCAAATCCATTACAAAAAAAAATATATATATAATTATGGGCCTTGTGCTCCAGAAGCTCTTCCCTTTGGGTCAAATGGTACCATGCTAATCTATTTAAAGGGAAATGTTTTTGGAAGGTAAAGCCAACTTCATATTGCTCTTGGACATGGAGAAAGTTGCTAAAGCTGACAGATGAAGCAAGGTGCATTTTCAAATACAAACTAGGTAATGATAACTCAATTTCCCTTTGATATTCTAATTGGCATCCTCTTGAACCTCTGACTCTTAAATATGGAGTTAGGATTGCCTATGATGCTAGACTTTCTAAAGATGCAAAGACTTCCCAAAGTTGGAGATAGGTTATGGAAATGGCCCTATCTGTGCACATGGGAGCTCAGAGAGGTCATACTTAAGCAGCCACCTGACTACTTACCAAACAGCAGCTCAGGGGATAAACTCATATGAACTGCATTCAAGAATGGAGCATATGGTGCTGCCGCAACTTGGGATTCAATTCGGGCAAGAAAGGACAAGGTAACTTGGCATCACTTGTTATGGTTCACACGCTACATTCCTAGACATAGTTTCATACTATGGCTTGCAATCAAAGGGAGGTTGAGCACCAAGGATAGAATGATTGGATGGGGAATAAATGTGGATCCCTCATGTGTGTTGTGTGGTAATGCTCTTGAAACTATGGATCATTTATTTTTTCAATGTCCCTTTACGGTTGAATTGAGATTTATAATTTTGGCAAAATGTTCCATCACCAAACCCAAGCAACCTTGGAGAATTGAAGTATCTTGGGCCACGGGCAAGTTTAGTGGGAAGAATTATGGCACAACTCTTTGTAAAATAGCTTGGGCCGGATTGGTATACCACCTTTAGGAAGAGAGGAATACAAGAATATTCAAGGGGCTCTCCTCATCCATAGCCATTATTGTTCAAAAGATAGAATATGAAGTCAAGGCTAACGTTTTCCAATTTCCTATTAACAAAATGGCAAGTATTAATTCAAACTTGAGTAATAGCTGGGGGATCCAAATGCAATTAAGTTATTTTCTTTTGTAAAGAGTTTCTTGCCATACGGGGGTATGCCCCCAATATATTGCACATAAAATTCCCAATTAATCCAAATTACTTAATTACCAAAAAAAAACTAGTTATAATTCTGTTAATTGGTAAATCAATCAGTAAAACTTATTATTAAATTAATTTTCATAACTAAAAAAAATAAACTTTAGTTTTAATAACTAATTATCCAACCTAATATTTCTATTATGTAATAAATTTTTTTATTCAATTAATTTTTATGATTAAAAATAAATATAAAAAATTCAATTTAAAAACTAATTATCCAAACCAATCATCGGTAAATCAATCAGTAAAATTTGTTATAGTAAATTTTGAAGACTAAAAGACAAATAAAAAATTTAAATTCTAAAATTAACTATCTAAACTCTCTTAGTTACTAAATTAATAATTAAAATTTATTATTAAAGCAAATCTTATGACAAAAAAATAAATATATAAAATTCAAATTTTAGAATTAACTATTCAAGTTACTCTTGCATTACATTTTTATTACAATTATTATATTAATATTTTTTAAGAAACTAAAATTTAAAAAAACAACATCTAGTTTGTGAAAAAGGGAGAGAGAGAAATAAATTCTCAGGGTTAGCTCAACTAGTAAAACCTTGAATTTACTTCTCAATGGTCACTAATTCGAGTCTCTTCAAGACCATTGGAGAGCTTACCCATTTATTAACTGCACAGGGATTACTCAACGTGCACGCATACTAGATTGGACAATCTGAGTTTCAAAAAAAAGGGGGGAAATAAATGATAATTTAAAAGTTCATTTATGTAATAAATAATAAATATCACATTAGATTCTCCATATAACTAAATAAGAATAAAATTGTCAACATTTAAAAAGTTCATTAGATATGCCCTGACATTAACTATCACGCCCTGGATTTTCATAACCGAATGCCCATGGGTGACTTGGGATTTTTTTGTTGGGTATAAAAATAAGATTATAATAATACGCTATCATACCCCAGAATTTTCCTCCAAATTGGGGTTGACCCGCAAGAAAAATTTAAGATATTCAAAATCCCTTGTTTATCCTAAATAATATTTATAAATCATTGGACTGAATCATTTGATGGGATTTCAACTACAGGACACAAAATAAAGATAGAGAAAAATATTACAGAGCCATCTAAGTGTCCCAACCACGCGATTAACATTACATACCAAATAAAAGTAAATTAGGTCTAAGCTTAATAATTACAATCATTCAACAATTATTACAGACCACAAAAATAAAGTCCTCCAACACTGTGCAGGAAAGAAGAAAAAAAAATAGATAACTCTTCTGATGGAATATTTAAGAGAAATTAATCTCTTTCCAGCTCATCTTCAGTATCCCTGTGCTTAATATCCTGAAAAAAATATTCTCACAGGGGGTGAGCTACTAAAGCCCAGTAATCAGAATCTCCTAGGTGCCTATATACAGTGGTTGTAATGCTACACTATATTAAGTGACCCACTACAGTGAATATGATTAGGTGGCATACTGTTTATGCAACAATTAATTCAATAGATCTCAACTGAATAATGTAAATTATACTTACAACGGTTCGATGAAACCGTCACCGTAACTACTATTTTACTTACATGTAAAAATAGTTAAATATTGATGTGTGTACCATAATGAAGTCTGTGTCGCAGTGGTAGGGATTTCAGATTCAGATCTTCATAGTCTCGGGATCAAACCCCGTAGCGATACAGGTTTCATATATATATATATATATAATATTCATCAAGAGGAATTAAATATAATTAAATAATTCCAACACATCATTCATACATAAACAAGAGAGATTGCTAGTCACAGTAAAATTTTGTAAAGGAGTTTAATCTAAATCCTCCTAAGATAATCATATTCCTATCCTACTCTACCCCCAGCCTTGGGAACCAGTGACTTTACGGGCTTAGCATCCAATGCATACCGATGGTGTCACCCACCAAAAATCTAGCTGTCGCGACCGGCTACCTGACTGGCCAGGTCAAAAGGAAGCATCTCCCAAATAAAATGCATATATTCCCATCTCCATCTAAAATGCCATTTCTACCCACCCATCACCCCATTGCCAAACATAACTTTAGCACCGAGTGCCTTAATTTCTTCTCACCCTTTTACATTCCCAAGGGTACTTTGTATGGAAATAAGACATTTTTAATAACAACCGACAATATTCCCGGGCGATGAATCAAAAGTGGATTATTCAGTCACATGTAGTATATTTTTAAGTACTTTATCTAAATCCATAATTTAATAATAATTCTCAATAAATCAATGATTTAACATAGTCACCAATGTCATTATCACAAATGTAGGTATTACATGTAAATTAACAAGTAGCAAGTAAAAAAAAAAATTTAGAATTCGAATTTGTATTTTAGTTAATTGTTTTGACAAGTGGGCCGTACCACCTTTGATAAGAATAAAATTATTTCTAATGGTATATTAATTAAGCCGAGGTTGGTAGCTTAGTGGGCGGGCGACCCTAATTGTGATTTAAAGTCGCAACTTCGAACCTCGTTGGCTGCAAATATCAGTTTTTACCTCTTTTACCTTTTATTTTATTATTTTATGGAATATAAAGATAATAAATAGCTCTTTGAACTTATATTTAATTTTAGAAAAATTTATAAGTTTTATTTTTTTATTCAAAATAATTTGAATAAATTTCCAATCATCATCTTCTTTATAATCAAACCCTTATCATAGGTTTTTAGCTTCAAGATATCCACAAATGTCCATAGAATTAGTCCAATGTTTAGGAAGGTATTAAATAAGTTTCATTAAATTCACTTAATCATAAAAATATAGTTATATAACTTGCTAGGTTGACAAAATAATGCCTAAAAATAAATCAAATTCATTTAAGAAAGACCAAATGAGAAAAGAACAAGTCCATTGTTTCTTTTGGGCTTTTTATCAAATACTTAAAATAAGTCATTTAACTATCCATGATGAAACTGATTATCTAAGTCAATTATCATCAATATTAGAGTGTCAAATAATACATAATATCCAGTTTAAAATAATTTCATATCGATAGAAATTATTAACATGACAATAACTAACAGAAGGTAATTGGAGATTTAAATAAATCTTTAAACATAATATTCCAAAAAAAATTCAAACAAGCCTCAATTAAAGGCTAAGCAAAAATAGCAGTTTGAAAGAAAATTCAGATAAAATAGAGCAGAACTCTAATATCTATAAACTTTATATCTGTAGAAACTAGACTTCAAGACCTACAACTTTCATGTTTTACACTTTTTTAAATTCTAAGGTCTAAAGGTACAAAAATAGCCTTGAATTCAGTTTGTTCAGAAAATACAGTTTTACATGTGCTCAGTATTTTGGGCATAACTTTTGACTCACAAATCGGATTGATGCAATTCTGTTGTCCCAAATAGCAACACTAGAGGGGGGTGAATAGGGTTACTTAAAAATTTTACAAATAAAAATTTCAACCCTAAAACAAATATGTCAAGATGAATATGAAATGCACCAAAAAACAATTATTCAATATTTGTGAATGAAGAGTGAGTGCTAGTATTTGTAATAAATATAAAGAAAAGGGAAGAGAAGCAAACACAATCGATTTATAGTGGTTCGGCTTCAATGTTTCCTATGTCCACTCCCCCAAGGCCTTCCTTGAGATTTCTCCACTATTCTTTGAAGAGTTTACTACACACTAGCTTCCCAAGGTGCTAGAAACCTTTTCCAAGTGATTTTATCCCCAAATCACTCACACAAGTCTCTCTCAAAGAAAGTCTCTTGTTTTGGTCCTAACACTTGAACCAAAACCAATAAGAGCTCACCCAACTCTCACAAATTAAAAGGGCTTTAAATTTCCCTTTCTTACAACAACAATGATGAGTTTAAAACTCAATCAAATCAAAAAGAAACTCTCACAAGTTGAATATGAAAGATGAAGCACAAATGTGATAAGAAATCACTCTATGTTTGCAAAGTTATAGAATTTCTTGTATCTCTTTGTAAGCACTTCTTTCTTGCCTTGTTCATCTTCTTGAATCTGAGTTTGAGGCTCTATTTATAGATGAAAATCTGCAAATGGCCGTTACTAAGTGAAAAGACACTTTTGCCCTTGGAAGAAATTGAATTTCCTTGCTTCCAATGCTGTCTTTCAGATTCAGATTTTCTGAGATATATTTGTGACCGTTTTTCACCCTCAGAACGTTCAAATCTGACATTGCCTCAGAGTAAAGACTTTGTAGATATATAAGTCAGATATCACATGTCAAATTTTGAGCTTCCTCCAACGGTTAGATAGTCAGATATTGCTTCTGAACTGAGACCAGCTTCTGATAGCTTTTTCTGACATTTTGAATCTGTGTTTCCCGTTTAAGCTTCTGTTTCACTAGGATACTTTTAGAATTAGAAGAAACTTAAACTACAAAAGTTGTAGCTTTTTGAGTCTTCTTTTCACACACCAAAAATCAGAATTTTTAAAGCTGTAGAGTATGAGTTATGTCTCAAAAACTAAGACTAGCTCCAGAATCCAGAATTAAAAACTTTTCTGTAATGCCTAATGTTCCAACTCATGTTTTGATACCTTAACGTCAGATTCACAAAAATCTCCCTTCGGTAAAGTTGTAGATATGGAAGTCTAGTTTACTATATTAAAATTTCATAAAAATTGAACCGTTGGATCTTAAGATATTATCTATATACTAACACGTGTCTGATTTCTCTGTTTATCCGAGTTAACCTCTAGTTCAAATATTCATCTTACTTTGATTTCTATTACTCCAAACATTGAAATTCCTTTATTCCTTCATCCAAATTATGTGAAAATATCTAAAAAATAATATCAATCTCTTCCAACTCTAATATCTTGAATCTATCAAATGAATTGTAACATTTCTTACAATGTCTATTTAAAAATTAATTATGAAAATTTAATTCAATGTTTGTTATCATCAAAATCAATTATAAAACTAACTTTACAAGCCTTGGGCCAACAACCTCCCCCTTTTTGATGATGACAAACAATTGATGATTTAAGATAAAATTTTCAAAAGACATAAATCATGAAAAGATTTTCTATTCATAGAAGTTCAATCAATCATCAATATCTTATCTTTCTCCACCTTTGACATCATCAAAAATAATATTAGGAGAGAAAAAATTGTTAAAATTAGTTATAATTCTCCCCCTAAATATATGCATCAATGTTAATGTAAAAAGATATCATTAGAATATATTTAGCTCCCCCTAAATATATGATAGTAAAATAAGCATTAATGAGCATATAAGGAAATCAATATTATATTGGATTAGACATACCAAGTTCTCTACGAATATAACAAAATCTATCCTCATTCAATGGCTTAGTAAAAATATCGGCTAGTTGATTTTCTGTTCCAATAAATTCAAGAATAATATCACCTTTTTGAACATGATCTCTGAAAAAGTGGTGTCTAATTTCAATGTGTTTGGTCCTCGAATGTTGAATGGGATTCTTTGATAAATTAATAGCACTAGTATTATCACAATTAATTGGAATATGATCAAAGTAGAGTCCAAAATCTTCCAATTATTGTTTCATCCATAAAATTTGTGCACAACAACTTCCAGCTGCGATATACTCGGCTTCCGCAGTAGATAATGCTACGGAATTTTGCTTCTTGCTAAACCATGATATAAGTGAATGACCTAGAAATTGACAAGTTTCACTAGTACTTTTTCTATCAACCTTGCATCCCGCAAAGTCCGCATCGGAGTAACCAATAAGGTCAAAAGCAATAATCCTAGGATAAAATAATCCTAAATTAGGTGTTCCTAATAAATATCTAAGAATACGTTTAACGGCAATAACATGAGATTCTTTAGGGCATGATTGAAATCTAGCGCACATGCATACACTAAACATAATATCGGGTCTACTTGCCGTTAAGTATAAGAGTGAGCCAATCATACCTCTATAAAGTTTTTCATCAACTTTCTTACCATTTTCATCCTTGTCAAGTTTGTTTGAAGGACTCATAGGAGTCCCAATAGGCTTTGCATTTTCCATTCCAAACCTCTTGAGTAGATCTTTTGTGTACTTGGCTTGGTTTATGAAGATGCCTTCCTTAGTTTGCTTAATTTGAAGTCCAAGAAAATAATTTAACTCTCCCATCATACTCATTTCAAATTCACCTTGCATGCTCTTAGCAAATTCTTGACAAAGAGAGTCATTAGTAGCACCAAATATAATATCATCCACATATATTTGAATAATAAGCATATCATGATTTTTGGTTTTAATAAAAAGAATAGTGTCAATTTGTCCTTTAGTAAAACCATTTTCAATCAAAAATTTACTTAATCTTTCATACCAAGATCTTGGAGCTTGTTTTAAACCATATAAAGCCTTTTTTAATTTATAAACATGATTTGGGAATTCATAATTTTCAAAACCGGGAGGTTGTTCAACATAAACTTCTTCCGAAATGTATCCATTTAGAAAAGCACTTTTAACATCCATTTGATAAAGTTTGAAATTTCTAAAACATGCAATTGCAAGTAACATTCTAATTGCTTCTAATCTAGCTACCAGAGTAAAAGTTTCATCAAAATCAATTCCTTCTTCTTAATTAAAACCTTGGGCAACCAATCGAGCTTTATTTCTAATAACTATCCCGGATTCATCCATTTTATTTCTAAAAACCCATTTTGTTCCAATCACGGGATGATCATTAGGTTTTGGGACTAAATCCCAAACTTGATTTCTTTCAAATTGATTAAGCTCTTCTTGCATAGCTAAAATCCAACTTTCATCATTCTTGGCTTCTTGAAAACATTTAGGCTCAATTTGAGAAAGAAAAGCTAGATTATTACAAATATTTCTAAGAGATGAACGAGTAGCTATACCTTTGGATGGATCACCAATGATTAAATCCTTAGGGTGATTGTGAATGTATCTCCATTCTTTTGGTAAGTCTTCTTTATTGTTCTTGAACTCATCAAGCTTTGGAGCATTTTCAATGGCTAATGGTTCTTCTTTATCTTCATTCGTTGACTTTACTTCTCGCTCTTGGATAGTGATACTTTTCATTCTTTGTTCTAATCATATTTCATCATCATTTTCAATATTCTTGGAAGAAAATGTGTTAGATTCATCAAATGCAACATGAATAGATTCTTCTACAACTAAAGTTCTTTTATTATATACTCTATAAGCTTTACTAGAAGTAGAATATCCAAGAAATATTGCTTCATCCAATTTAGCATCAAATTTTCCTAAATTATCTTTATTATTATTTAAAACAAAACATTTACAACCAAATGCATGAAAATAGCTAATATTAGGCTTTCTTCCATTCCATAGCTCATATGGAGTTTTCTTTATAATGGGTCTAATCATTACTCGGTTTATAATATGGCAAGCGGTGTTAACCGCCTCGGCCCAAAAGTACTTTGGTAGATTATTTTCACAAAGCATAGTTCTAGCTATTTCTACAAGAGTCCTATTCTTCCTCTCAACTACATCATTTTGTTGAGGAGTTCTAGGAGCCGAGAAATTATGATCTATTCCATGTTTATCACAATATTTTTCAAAAGAATAATTTTCAAGTTCTCTACCATGGTCACTTCTAATTGAAGAAATAAGAAATCCCTTTTCATTTTGAAGTTTTCGACAAAGTTTTGTAAAAGCATAGAAAGCTTCATCCTTATGAGCTAAGAATGCCGCCCATGTAAATCTAGAGTAATCATCAACAACCACAAGTGCATATGATTTTCCACCAAGACTTAAAGTCCTAGTAGGGCCAAATAGATCCATGTGTAGTAGTTGTAATGGCCTAGAAGTTGAAACTATATTTTTAGATTTGAAAGATGTTTTAATTTGTTTTCCAAATTGACATGCATCACATAATTTGTCTTTTTCAAATTTAATATTAGGTAAACCAACAACTAAGTCATTTTTGGAAAGTTTTGAAATTAAATCCATGCTAGCATGTCCAAGTCTTCTATGCCATAACCAACTATTATCACTCATTACCGAAAAACATTTGACATCATTTAAGGATAAATCATTTAGATGAACAACATAAACATTTTCATGTCTATGCCCTACAAATAATGTCTTATGGTCATTAATGTTCTCTATGATGCAATGGGAATGATCAAATATAACACGATTATCTTTATCACATAATTGACTAATACTAAGCAAATTATGTTTTAAACCTTCAACTAATAATACATTTTCAATAGTAGGGAATGGAGGTTGACCAATGTTACCTATACCAAAATTCTTCCTTTGCTATTGTCTCCAAAAGTGACAAATCCTCCATTTTTAGAAGATAAAAAAGTGAACATGGTTGCATCACCCGTCATATGCCTTGAGCAAGCACTATCAAGGAACCACCTTTCACTCTTTGATTTAGATTTCAAGCAAACCTACAAGAGAAAATCAACCATTGACTTTTGGTACCCAAACTTTCTTGGGTCCTTGAAGGTTAGACATATCATCATTTAAATTCATTTTCTTCTTTGGAACCCACATCATTTTGGGTCCACTATAAGTCTTTCTCCTATAAGGGCATGAATGAATAATGTGCCCTGTATTATTGCAATAATGACAAGTAGAATGATGATTACTAGAAGATGTTTTCCAAAACAAATCCTTATAAAATTTTTGCTTTTTAGATGGATTGAAACCAATTCCACTTTTATTAAAAACACATCTTTGTCTACCAAGAATCATATCCAAGTTTTCATTTCCTTTAACAAACTTTGCAAGAGATTTTGTTAAATCCTCTACTTGATTTTTTAAGGTTTCATTTTTGTTTTGGAGCTCATTTGGAATCAAGGTTTTAGTTTCAAGCTCTTTTTTAAAAAATTCATTTTCTTTCTTTAAAGCATCATTTTCTTGAGAAAGAGAAGAGACCAACTTTTTTAGAGAAACATTCTTTGAAGCAATTTTCTTAAGTTCATGATGTAAATCTTCAAAAGCATTTAAAAGTTCATCATAAGTAAATTGATTAGAAGATTCACATACCTCATTCTCTTCTTCTTGAGCCATAAAACAAATGTTTGCAATTTCTTCTCCATGTGACTCATTATCGGAGGAACTATCATCGCTATCTCCCCATGTTGCCACCATTGCATTGTTTTTGCCCTTTTTATAACTCTTTTTGAGTTGAGGACATTCGGGCTTGATATGGCCGGGCTTTTTGCATTCATAGCAAATGATAATATCTTTCTTACTTGAGTCTCCTTTGATTGTCTCCTTCTTGTGGAATTTTCTTCCACCTTGCTTCTTTTTGTTAATGTATTTCTTGAATTTTCTAGAGATCATAGCAATGTCTTCATCATCTTCATCACTTGATTCATCCACATTTTTATCATTAAATGTGGACTTGAAGGCAATTCCTTTCTTCTTTTTGGAGTCTTCTTCCTCATTAGCTTTTAAAGTAATCTCATGGGTCATAAGAGAACCCAAGAGTTCATCTAAACTCAATCTCGTGAGATCTTTTGCTTCTTGGATGGCCGTCACCTTTGGTTCCCATCCCTTTGGCAAAGACCTAAGAATTTTTTTCACCATTTCAACATTAGTATAGATTTTACCAAGAGATTTCAAACTATTTATAATATCGGTAAATCTAGTAAACATTTCCGAAATAGACTCATCCGGTTTCATTTTAAACAATTCATAATGATGAACAAGCATACTAATTTTAGACTCTTTAACTTGATTAGTACCTTCATGAGTGACTTCTAATTTATCCCAAATTTCTTTAGCGGTTTCACATGTAGAAATTCTATTAAACTCATTATGGTCAAGTGCACAATATAACATGTTCATAGCTTTGGCATTTAATTGGACTTTAGCTTCATCGGCTTCGGTCCATTCACTTTCATCATTGGGAACAATCCTATTATCTACGGTTTTAGAAGGAACATAAGGTCCATTAGATATGACTTTCCATGACCCATAATCAATGGCTTGAACATAGATTCTCATTCTAGCCTTCCAATAATTATAGTTTGTTCCATTGAACAAAGGAGGTCGGTGGGTTGATTGGCCTTCAAAAGTGGAGGCACCAAAAGATGTTGCCATGATCTTAACTCTTTGACGGTTAAGTCAAAATAAGAGCCCTTGCTCTGATACCAATTGTTGTCCCAAATAGCAACACTAGAAGGGGGGTGAATAGGGTTGCTTAAACATTTTACAAATAAAAATTTCAACCCTAAAACAAATATGTCAAGATGAATATGAAATGCACCAAAAAACAATTATTCAATATTTGTGAATGAAGAGTGAGTGCTAGTATTTGCAATAAATATAAAGAGAATGGAAGATAAGCAAACACAATCGATTTATAGTGGTTCGGCTTCAATGTTGCCTACGTCCACTCCCCCAAGGCCTTCCTTGAGATTTCTCCACTATTCTTCGAAGAGTTTACTACACACTAGCTTCCCAAGGTGCTAGAAACCTTTTCCAAGTGATTTTATCCCCAAATCACTCACACAAGTCTCTCTCAAAGAAAGTCTCTTGTTTTGGTCCTAACACTTGAATCAAAACCAACAAGAGCTCACCCAACTCTCACAAATTAAAAGGGCTTTAAATTTCCCTTTCTTACAACAACAATGATGAGTTTAAAACTCAATCAAATCAAAAAGAAACTCTCACAAGTTGAATATGAAAGATGAAGCACAAATGTGATAAGAAATCACTCTATGTTTGCAAAGTTATAGAATTTCTTGTATCTCTTTGTAAGCACTTCTTTCTTGCCTTGTTCATCTTCTTGAATCTGAGTTTGAGGCTCTATTTATAGATGAAAATCTGCAAATGGCCGTTACTAAGTGAAAAGACACTTTTGCCCTTGGAAGAAATTAAATTTCCTTGCTTCCAATGCTGTCTTTCAGATTCATATTTTCTGAGATATATTTGTGACCGTTTTTCACCATCAGAACGTTCAAATCTGACATTTCCTCAGAGTAAAGACTTTGTAGATATATAAGTCAGCTATCACATGTCAAATTTTGAACTTCCTCCAACGGTTAGATAGTCAGATATAGCTTCTGAACCGAGACCAGCTTCTAATAGCTTTTTCTGACATTTTGAATCTGTGTTTCCCGTTTAAGCTTCCGTTTCACTAGGATACTTTTAGAATTAGAAGAAACTTAAACTACAAAAGTTGTAGCTTTTTGAGTCTTCTTTTCACACACCAAAAATCAGAATTTTTAAAGCTGTAGAGTATGAGTTATGTCTCAAAAACTAAGACTAGCTCCAGAATCCAGAATTAAAAACTTTTCTGTAATGCCTAATGTTCCAACTCATGTTTTGATACCTTAACGTCAGATTCACAAAAATCTCCCTTCGGTAAAGTTGTAGATATGGAAGTCTAGTTTACTATATTAAAATTTCATGAAAATTGAACCGTTGGATCTTAAGATATTATCTATATACTAACACGTGTCTGATTTCTCTGTTTATCCGAGTTAACCTCTAGTTCAAATATTCATCTTACTTTGATTTCTATTACTCCAAACTTTGAAATTCCTTTATTCCTTCATCCAAATTATGTGAAAATATCTAAAAAATAATATCAATCTCTTCCAACTCTAATATCTTGAATCTATCAAATGAATTGTAACATTTCTTACAATGTCTATTTGAAAATTAATTATGAAAATTTAATTCAATGTTTGTTATCATCAAAATCAATTATAAAACTAACTTTACAAGCCTTGGGCCAACAAATTCTTTTTTGGTTGGAAATAAAACTGAAAGGACTATAACTTTTATGTTTTACCGAAGCCTAATTCCACCGTTTTAGGGGTCAGAAGCACATTAGAAGTTACAAATAGAGAGTTGTTAGCATACTGAATTACATCAGTCAAAATTTTGGCTTCCCTACCCCCAATATACGGGTATGTATTTTTATCACAATCAAGTTGCATACTTCAAACCAGAAAAGGCATCAAATATATTTTAGGAGGTTCGTCATCCTACCTCAATGAAGATATTAATGACCAATTTTGAGAAAGAAAAATGAGATGCGCTTTGAACACCACCCAATTGAAAAGTTCTAAGTCTTTCTTCTTTCTCCAAGTAACACCAAATCTCCAACCACACTAAAATAATGTTTTATTTTTTTTTTCTCTTATTTTCTTCTCTTTGAAGACACACAAATTTATAGGGAGTGTAGAGAAAGTGTCGGTAGAGAAAAACAAGCTCCACTACCTAGACTTGAAAACCACTAAAGTAGCATTATGTATTAGGTAGTATAATCCAAATAATCTAGCTTAGCCTTTTTTACTATCTAACCACATAATTTAAGATAGGTGTTGGAGGATGGATGAAGATGAGTGGCATGATCCGGGAATCATGCTAGCTTTTTGACAAATTACACAAAATGTTTTAAATTATGCTAGCTTTTTGACAAAATGCTTTAAATCATGCTAGCTAATTTATTTGGAAGAATGCTTTAAGGTCATCAATGTAGGGTCTTCTTTTTTTGATTAATTAGCCAAATAATTTGTAAGATTGTGAGAGATATATGGAAGAAAGGATGGATGGAAATAAAGTTTGCCGAAAAATAATTTAGAGCTACTATTCATGAGTCAACTCAGTGAGTGATAAAACGAGTTGAAGTGAGTTGAGGTGAGTCAAAGAAAAGGTTGACCCATGAGTTAATGGGTTTGGTTTGAACCAAATAAGTAATTGCGTTAGGAAGTGTTTGGATAAAAATTTTAAAAATTCTACGTAAAACTCCCACATAGGGTGAAATTAAATCCAAAAATCTTTCTAACTAATTTTATCATTCTAAAAATTTTAAAATCCTTAATTTTTCTAGATTTTTACTATAACAAATATCACCACACACTTAAGGAAATTAATTAAGAAAAAAAATTCAGGTTATTACATTAACAAAGTTTGTTCTATCATTATCATCACCCATTAATTAATTATATAAGAATTAATTAAAATTATTTTGCATTTTTATTTTTTAAAAATTTTACACATGCTCGTGTATGGTTATACACATTTTTACATTCAATAATTATGACTTTCTTTTAATTTACATAATTGATTCATCTATCTCTCTCTTACCCTTTTTATTTTTTATTTTTTGAGATTAGCATAATTACACCATAATGCATGAATCAAATCAATTATTTTTCACTAGATTACTTTTAAGTCTTTTTTTTTTTTTGAAAGATGATTTATTTTTAAGTATCAAACAACAATATATTTGATTCTAGTATATTCTAATTATATTTATAGAAACATTCAATCAATAATTGAAATGGATAAATTTTCAGGTTTTGTTTTATTACCTAAATATTATCCTCACATCTTATTTGTGATAAAAAAATTAAACGAATATTTTTTTCAATATAAAAACACACACACACACAAACACAAAGTACTAGTCATCCACACCAAATTTTCTTAGTAGATTCCCTAAAAAACACTAAACAGAATATTTTTTTTCCATGTTAATTGGGGTGAGTTTCGGCCAGTTTGAAAATTATAATTTTTATAATCGAACGGATTATTTTTAAAAATTAAAAATGCTAGCACAATTTTACTACTACTTGAAGAACTAAAACTAATTAATCAAGATGTGCACAAATTAATACAGACATTCTAAATTATTTAAAAAAAAAAAAACTAATTAACAATCCTCCCACACTCACACAAACACATATATCACATAAATAGATTCTTATAAAAGAGTAGTGCCAAGCCTGGTCCAGAATTAATGACCATGTTTTAGGACCTTCAAATATCATGAAGGTTCTATATAATATATTAATTGAGAGTGATATAATATATTAATTAAGAGTGGTCATCGGAATAAACTTTATTAATGCCAGGACACATTTAATGTATTTTTTTTATATATATTAACAATTTTACTGTTATTTAGTTAGATGGAAATCTAATGTGATATTTATTATCTGTTAAATGAATGAACTTTTAAATTAGCATTTATTTCTCTTTTCGCTTTCTCACAAAGCTAGATGTGGCTTTCTTATTTTTGTTTTGTAAGAAATATAAATAGAATAATACTAATCAAAATGTGGCATGAATAATTTGAATAATTAATTATAAAATTTGAATTTTATAGATTTATTTTTAGTAATAAAATTTGCTTTAATAATAAATAAGTTTACTTATTTGAATTTATTTGGATAATAAATTTTGAATTTTGAATTTTTTATATTTATCTCTTAGTCTTGAAAATTTGATATAACAAATTTTATTAATTGATTTATTAATTAATAGAAGCATTAGTAGTTTAGATAAGTAGTTCTAAAATTGAATTTATATATTTATCTTTTAATCTTGAAAATTAATTTAATAAAAAATTTTAATAAATAATGGTAGTTTGGATAATTAATCCGTTAAATCTTACATTAAATCAATTTTCATAACTAAAAGATAAATATAAAAATTTTAAATTTTAGATTTAATTATCTAAACTAATATTCCCACTAATTATTAAAATTTTTACTAAATTAATTTTCATAACTAAAAGGTAAATATATAAAATTTAAATTTTAAAACTAATTATCCAAACTACTCAAAAGTAAAATTTATTATTAATTAATTTTTATAACTAAAAGATAAATATATAAAATTCAATTTTTAAAACTAAATATCCAAACTAATGTTTCCACTAATTATAAAGTTTTCTATTAAATCAATTTTCATGAGTAAAATATAAAAATATAAAAATTTGAACTAATTATCCAAATCCGTTACCAAAAAAAAAAAAAAAATCCAAGCTACTTATAATTTTGTTAATTGGTAAATCAATTAGTAAAATTTATTATTAAATTAATTTTCATGGACTAAAAAAATATAAACTTCAATTTTAATAACTAATTATCCAAACTAATATTTCTGTTATTTAATAAAAATTTTTATTAAATTAATTTTTATGACTGAAAATAAATATATAAAATTCAATTTTATAACTAAATATCCAATATAATCATCGGTATATCAATTAGTAAAATTTGTTATATTAAATTTTCAAGACTAAAAGACAAATAGAAAAAAATTTAAATTTTAAAATTAGTTATTTATACTCTATTAGTTACTAAATCAATAAGTAAAATTTATTATTAAAGCAAATTTAATGACAAAAAATAATTATATAAAATTCAAATTTTAAAATTAATTATTCAAATTACTCATGCCTTATATTTTTATTACAATTATTTTATTAATATTTAAAAAAACAAAAATAAAAAAAAAAACAATATCTAGTTTGTGAAAAAGTGGAGAAAGGGAAATAAATTCCGAGGGTTGGCCATCAACTAGTAAAATCTTGAATTTACTCTTATTGGTCATTAGTTGGAGTCTCTTCAGGGTCACTGGATGACTTACCTAATCATTAAGTTTGGAGTTCAAGAATTAGTCGAAGTGTGTACATACTGACTCGAACAACTTGAGGTTAAAAAAAAAAGGAGATAGGGAAATAAACGGTAATTTAAAAGTTTTTTCATTTAATAAATAATAAATATCACATTAGATTATTCGTATAACTAAATAAGGATAAAATTATCAACATTTAAAACGTTTATTATTAAATATACTCTAGCATTAACAAAGTTTGCTATGATATTATCATCAATTATTAATTAGGTATGTAAAAATTAATTAAAATTATTTTGTATTTTTATTTTTTAAAAATTTTACACATGCTCGTATATAGTTATATACATTTTTACACTCAATAATTATGACTTTCTTTTAATCTACATAATTGATTCATCTCTCTCTCTTGCCTTATTAGTTTTTATTTTTTAAAATTAGCATAATTATAGTGCACAAATCAAATCAATTATTTTTCGGCGTCTTTTTTATTTTTTTTAAAGATGATTTTTTTTTTAAGTATCGAACAACAATATAATTGATTCTAGTATATTCTAATAATATTAATAGAAACATTCAATCAATAATTGAAATGGATAAATTTTCAGGTTTTGTTTATTAATAAATATTATCATCACATCTTATTTGTGATTAAAAAAAAAAAGTTAAAGGTATATTTTTTCCAATATAAACACACACACACACACACAAAGTACTAGTCATCCACACCAGATTTTCTTAATAGATTCCCTAAAAAACAATAGACATAACATTTTTTTCTTATATTATTAGGGGTGAGTTTCATCCATTACAGTTCGAAAATTATTATTTTTATAACCAAACTGATTATTTTTAAAATTTTGAAATAATAACTAAATTGACCAAAAAATATACACTAATCGAATATTAACCAAACTCAAATATATCGGTTCGACTATAGTTAGTTTGGTTATATAGTTTTATAAATTTAAATGTATTTTTATAATTTAATTATAAAGATAAAATAATAACTTTTATATAAATGCTACTTGAGACTTAATTAGAATATGTATTTAATATTATAATAATTTGTTGATATTACATAGTCTTTGAAACTTCAAAAGAGAAAATCATAGATAGGGGTGAATATTTAGATTAGTTAAATATATTAAATATTAAATAAACTTAATTCGGTTATTTTGTTTTATTTGGTTTTAGAATTCCAAAATTATAACCAAAACTGATAATCGTTATTTTTTACCAAAAAAAAAAAAATAATTGAGTCAACCATATATTGGTAGATAAATAATCAAAACAAACTTCTTAAATTTGATCGGTATGATTCAAAAATCAAAATTTGACCAAATTATACAGACCTCTATATATTACATACTCTTTATCTAACAATACTATATATCAGATTCTTCAAAAAATATCTCTAAAATATAAATAATTACTCCTCTATTTTTTTATATTTCTTTTGTCTTGAAAAGTAAAAGTAACAGGTAATTTTTTAAATAATTAAAATAATGAATGATGTAAGAATAATAAAACCTTAAATTTAGAGTTTAATTGTTCTAGGACTTAAAAATGTCTGAAGTGTGAATGCAAAACACAGAGTGACATTGTTTTTTTATTCTATTAGAAGGGAGGTGATGCTGGTGCTACGAAGGTTCGAGTTGAAAAGAAATTAGTTTGGATGGCAGTACTTATTACTGACATCAATCAAGTTTTATCAAAGTGAATGGATCGACTTGGAGGTCAATATCACTTTTTGGTAGTGTGATGCCAGATTGCAAGCTCTTTAATTAAAATTAAATAATTTATAAATAAAGTAAATGTAAAAATTTTAGATAAGGAATTTTAAATTTATTTTTATTATAATTTATAATTTCAAATTTACATAAGTGACATCAAAATGATGCTTGGGACGCCATTTTGGAATGCATTCCCAACTAAAACGTCAAATGAAACTGTACTAAAAAGGAAGCACAGACCTTAGACAATTGTTATTCTGACACTTAATTAATAAGCTATCATTATCTTAAGGTCAATTAGAAAACACCGACAGATTATTAGACATTGAGCACAGCAAGAGCATGTGCTAGCACTCTCTCATTGTCTCAGCTTCAGCCCACATTGTTACGTACTAATAACCGTACCTCAAGGTCAAGGGGACGTGAAGGAATGAAATGAACGTGTCGGTTCTCTCTCTCTCTCTCTCTCTCTGTATGTTTGTGTATATATAACCCATTTCTATTATAATCACCGACCACACCGCGTTCCGACTCTACGGGCTAGCTTTAAGAGCCTATATAAATGAGTGCACTCTCCTGAAGATTTCATGCAGAAACTGACTGGCCAATAATATATAAGTCTTGTGTCGAGATCGACAATGGCAACTGTTTTTAATCCTTCTCTTTTGTTCAGCTGGCACTTTTTCTTCTTGGTGGGTGTCCTTATTTTCAAGGGTGTCCGTGGAAAGGGTAGCCCTTGGCTCAATGGCCATGCAACTTTCTATGGTGCCAATCAGAATCCCACCTCTCTTGGTAAGATTTTGAAAGAATTCCCATGACCCATGTTTGGAAACTTTATCTAGTAATTTAGACTGGGGTTTTATGATTATATATACATATATATATCGAAATAATGTGATATCCACGGTTAATTAATATATTATTATTTCATAGAGTTTTTTATTTTTATAATAATGGAGGTGTTTGGTTGGTAAAAATTAATTAAAATCTATCAATTTTTTTAATTTTTTACACTTTCTTTCAATCAGATTTTACTACATATCACTTTTACATCAAATTTCTGTACTTTTATTGTATTTTTTGACCACACTTTTATCAATTAAACACCCTAAATGTATTTAATTTAACGACATCATTTTGGTGATATTTTCTGTTGCCAAAACAATACTAGAATTACAAGAAATTTCCAACTGAATTTTGGTCCAGTATATGGGAAAAAAGAGTTCCCCACCCCCCCTTCCGTATTGCATGATAAGTTCACAAGTTTGCTATCTAAATCATTCTAAAATAAATGTTTCTCTAAGAAAAAAATTGACATATACTTATTAGTGTTATGGATTATGCCAATTTAGATATGAACTATACTATTTATGTATGCATGTAAGTTTAATTTGATATATATATATATATTGTTGGTTAGGTGGAGCTTGTGGGTACGATAGCACATTTCATGCGGGATTTGGAGTAAACACGGCGGCAGTGAGCAGTTCACTGTTCAGAGGAGGGGAGGCATGCGGTGGCTGCTACCAACTCATCTGCAACTACAAGGTCGACCCTAAGTGGTGCCTCCCGCGACGTGTGGTGACCATCACCGCCACCAACTTCTGCCCTCCAAACAACAATGGAGGGTGGTGCGATCCCCCTCGCCCCCACTTCGACACCTCCATGCCCGCTTTCTTCCGCATTGCACGCCGAGGCAACGAAGGCATTGTCCCTGTACTCTACAGAAGGTACCCGGCCCACCTTATTAATAATTAATGTTGTACAATCTAAAAATTGAGTAAATTACATTTATAATCCGTTTGAAAAAATTTATCTTTTGTTTGATTTAATTTGATAAATGAAAATTTGTGCTTATAATACATTTTGAATTTAAAAATTGAATTTATTTGATTTAAAAGAAATACTAAATTTTAACCATGTTAATAGATAATAGAAAATATTATAAATATGATATGTGAGAATAAATTTGTCTACCTACTTAGACAGTTTAAGAAAAAAAATAAATTCTCATCAAATTCTATTATTTTGGATTGGATTTCAAATGTTACAAAAATTCTAAAATTTAAGTTAAGAAATAAAATCAAATCCAACTCATAAAATTTTATTTTAATCTAAACATGAGAATTGGTGAAAATTCTATTCAAATGAAATTAAATCTCATTAAATCCACCACTCTAAATAGAGTATTAATATTATTGTACCTACTATAGTACATCAAATCGTCTCACTTTATTTTTTATATATTTTAATCGACCTATTTTGACACCTTCCCTCAAATTTGTCAATGAAAACATTATATGCTAATTGCATAGGCACGTGACCTTTTTCATTAATTACAAAAAATAAAAATAAAAAGACATTTTTCATTACATTTTTTAATGAAAATTGACTGAAATTAACAAAGTAGAATTAAATTAAATATTCAAAAGACAAAATAACAAATACATGTCTTGAATTGAGATTATAAATAAATTACAAAAAATGTTGAATGAAATTAAACCCAGAAAATATCATTACTATCATGAACAAATTGAGTAAGACTCAGTGGAAGACAATTGGCCAATTGATTTAAAAAATTATACACAAATTTTATTAATTTTACTTTTATTTACTTGTAATTTTACTTTTGTTTTACTATTATTAAACTTTTGTCTCCACTAATTTTTTACTTTTGTTTCTATTTATTTAAAAAATATATTTTTCTCACTAATTACAAATTCTGAATTCGTCCATAATCAGATATAATCTAATTTCTAGAATTGATGTAGCTTGATGTAGCTAAGTGTGGCTTTATATTCATCTATAACATATCAAGTTTTCTTGTAATAACTTTATGGAATTATATTTTCTATCATTACATATATATATTACTATATTGATATTGGTATGTGTTGGGATGGTAACCATTTTTATTTTTTTATTTTTGGTATGTATGTTTTGGATTGAAGGGTGCCGTGTAGGAGGAGAGGGGGAGTTCGTTTTACGCTGAAGGGACAATCGAATTTCAACATGGTGATGATCTCAAATGTGGGTGGGAGTGGTGACATTAAGGCAGTGTGGATAAAGGGTAGTTCAAAGACCAGGAGTACATGGGTGGCAATGAACCGAAACTGGGGCGCCAATTGGCAAAGTAGCCTTGATCTTCGAAGCCAAACGCTGTCTTTCAAACTTATGTTGGTTGATGGAAATACTCTCGGCTTCTTTAATGTCGTTCCTTCCTCCTGGAAATTCGGACAGACTTTTGCTTCGCAGAATCAGTTCACCTAGCCACTAGCTACGGAATGGGCTGACATTGAAAGCAATATCGATTCGGGGCTTGAAATTTTAAGAATTATTAGATTAAAATTTAATTATTTAAATACATTAATTTAAAAAAAAGTATAAATATGTTTGAATCATTATATTTTAATTCAACATCTCCGACATCAACTCTCTCAATTAATATTAATTTTAACGTGATCAAATTATTATTAATTTTAATGTTAGCCTCCTATTTTAATAGTTACCTTTTTTTATTTTGGACACTAATTTACAATACCATACACTATTTATTAATAATTTAATTAATTAGTAATTAATAAAGCCCACTATTTATGAGGTTGCCCTTCGCATGTTGATTGATTGATTACACGTCTTGTTAACTTTGTGGACATTGTTTTTCTGAATTTGTATTAATTTAATTAATTATTCAAAGTCAATACAAAACAAATATGCTTGATTTGAATGTCTTGATTATATGTCTTTTTTTTGCAAAATTTTGAGTGATAGTTGATTCGGGAGCTGCAGTAAGGGGTTTATTACAGTCACTTCAGTAATCCTAAAACAGAGATGCTTTAGCGATTTTTTATACAAAACGATATTGTTCCACTTAAATCCCCATATTCGAATATAAATTAATGTATTTGAAAATATATATTTGAATACATATTTGAATATATCAATTCATATTCGAATATGAGAACTTAAATGAAATAGTGTCGTTTTAAGGAAAAAAAACACTGAAATGGTGTTGTTTTAAGGTTATTACTATGACTAGAATAACTCACCTACTGCAGCCTTCCTCTTCTACTTCAGAATCATTGAATCGGTATGGTACAAATTAGTGTTTTTGGATATCATACTGAAATAAGTAATAATAATCTAGATTGACATGCGATTAAACATAATAAGTCGGATGGAAATGAATTTGATTTTTAAATGACAAGTGGTAGCTAGAGGCTTTAACGATTGTCATCATGGGACGAGATGGTTGTTGAATCGTTTTAGTGACCATAATGTAAAAGGACGACAAAGCAAATTAAAAACTTTTAATGACTACATGAAGCAGACGCAAAAGATGACTTGCATACTTATTGCCGTTGCATTAAGCGGTTGTTAATGGCACTTAATTTTTTATATATTTAATTAAATTTATTTGTTTCGCACAAATATATATACAAGTATCACAATCTTTTGTAATATTTACTTCTAATATTACATCATCAACATTCAACAACAAAAATATTAATTTATTATTAATAATTATAAATATTTATTACAAAATCAATTACAACTTCGAATTAAAAAAAAAAAAAAAGAAACAATTAGGCTTTCCTGTGATCCCAATATAGTCTAACCACAATTAAACTTGGAAAACAAGTTCCAAAAGAAATAAAAAAAATATTACTAGTCACAATAAAATTAATAATATAAATAAAGAAAAGTAATTAAGAAGAAATTCAATAAAGTTTTCCTATTTTTGTAGACTTCGGGCACCCAAAGGTCTCCGAATCTTCGTCCGTTCTTACAAGTCTTTTGTGCTTAGGAGATCTTATATGTCAAGTTTGTGAATAACCAAACTAATTTTCTAGGTTTGGATGATTGACTTAAACTCCCAAAGTTTCAAATTCAAACATAAAAATAAGTTTGCATATCTGAATACATGGGACTTGCATCTTTGCATGTTGCTATCTACGCCTAATTTTTTTATCTATAAAAATAAGAAATAGACCCTCCCTTTTTTTTGGCCAATGAAATATTAAGGATGCGTATGGAGTGACAAAAAAAGAAATAAAATGAAATGAAGTGAGATAAGTTGTGAGTTCTTAATTCAAACAGTAAGATAAAAAATAAATAATTTTTAAAATTTTTTAATATTTTTTACTTTTTTAAAAATTTTTTACTACTCCAAACAAAACTTAAATAAATCTGTTCGACTTTGAATCTATCGTATACATTAATTGTTTCCTTGGTTTCCACACTCATTTTATTCCTCATTATCAAACACTCCGTTGTTACCTTGAAAATTGAAACAAACATAAATCATGATCATCCAATCAACAACTCTCGCCAGCACTGATTTGAAGAATTTCGCTACCCTGGTGCCCTTCGGCATTAGAAATTTGAGAAAACTCTTAACAGTGATTAGAACAACTTACTCTAATATGGATGACTCCATGTATAAATAACTTTGTAAAATATTTCAAAACATTATTATCACATAAATTTTTTTGAAGTTAATTATGCATTGTACTTTAGAAAAATCACTCAAATATCTCACGAACATTATTATTAATTAGATATAAAAATATTTATTATTTAATGTCATATCCTCAATATATTGTGTATAAATTTTTATTTTTTATTTTTTTAATTTTCATGTCAGTGTAAGATAATATCCATATCATGCGGACATACTCGTACTCTTAATTTGAACCAGAAGTCAGTAAAATATAAATAGTTGTCATTTTTGTTGGAAGGTGAAATAAATATATTAATATGAAAAAATCTTAGGGCATACCCCAAGTATACCTTTCAAGCTCAAAACTCACTATTCCACGGGACACTCAAATCCAATGTAAACAAGCTCGACACCAAAAAGCGTCAAAATCACACTAGAACTATCATAACTCTCAGCAAGAAGCAAGAAGCAAGAAGCAGACCACCTCTAAATAATGGAAATTTAAATGGAAAAATAACCAAAACCAATACAAACTAGTCAGCAACAAACAGGTAAAACACCCTTGCAAAGCATCTCCAAAACCTTTAACTTCAAGCTAATGATCACCCTCAAGCAAATAGGCCATCGAGCAACAAGCAAAAACTTTCAACCAATATTTTAAAAATCGGACCGGACCAAATGGTTTAATTGGTTGAACTGTCAATTGGTCTAAAAAACAATCCGATTAACCATTTAAATCTGTTTGAACCTCAAATCAGTTAAAAATCGACAACTTGGCGGTTGAACCGATGAACTATTGAATCGGTGCTGATTTTTATGAACTAGGTTTTTTTATTTTTGAATGATAAAATATAAAAAAAAAACTAATATACACCAACTTAGAATTGAACCTGAGTCTGTATTTTGGTAACGTACTTTTCTGCCACTAAACCATTGATATTTATTATTCTTTATTTTTACTTGGTTTTGCTTATATAATATAATAGTTTTGAGTAACTTTATTTTAAGATACATTTTATCGACACCTTTTATTTGTAAAACAAAACAAAGTAAAGGAATATGGAGAAAACTATAAGTTTAAAATCATTATATAATTCTAACATATTTTGATATTTTATTTATATATTTAAATATATTTATGACATCACAGTTCAATTATAGTTAGATTTCGATTGAACTATTAACTCGTGACCTAGTTTTTTTTTTTTTTTTTGATTTGATGAACGGTTCAATTTTTAAAATATTACTTCCAACCAAATTCCAACAGAGAATAAACTCCCACCACAAATGGAGAAGAGATCACTACACCTCCCACTTCAAGTGAGATCGAAACAACAAGCTTAAATCCCTGAGAATCAATGGAACATCATGTATATAATACGTACCAGGGAAACATCTCATACTGCAAATACCAATACAGAAAGATTTAAATCACAAGTTTTATAAATTAAAGTAAATTCACAACTATTAATGAAACGAGCCTTTCATTATATTAAAGCTGTAACTTTTCTACTTCCTAATTGGGTGATTTATCTTGATCACTAAAGTAGTAACTTTGAGTAGAAAGTTTAGTATGTATATGTGATATACATATTGAAAGGACTGTTATAAATTATGATTTGGTTAATAAATGTCATTAATCATAATTTACTTAAGCTTTAATAAACTTAATAAACCTTAATCCTGAGTTTGTAATGGACTCACATTTATGAATTAAATCTATTTGAGTTATCACGGAATGAGATCTTATAAATGGTCAAAACCTCGATAACTTGGAGATTTAATTTCATGAATCGTGGGAACATATACTTACAAGATGGAATCCATTTTGATACGCTCACCTAAGCTATTTATCTTTTTGATCATTAAATCTGTGGCCGCCGTTTATTCAATAAATTATTTATTAAATAAAAATATTTATTTGTAAATTGTTTACAAATATGAAAATATTGAGAATGATCAAAATATAAATAAATAGTGACTTAGGGTTAAATATGTAATTAAGGGGCTCGACATTTAGCCTAACTTAATTACGAGCTTATAATGGAGGGTTAATTAAATAGATATTATTGGTCCAAGACCAAAATTCATTTTATTAAAAGTTATTTTAATTAAATGAACTTCAACATGGGCTACTAGAGTGCAGCTCAAGGCTTTTAGTAGATAGCCCTGGGTTAATTTAAAAGATAATGGGTTGTCATAAGATGACAAGGCCCAAATATCTTTTAAGTTGAGCTAGGAATCCATGGTCCTTCAGTCGCCAAGCTAGCTTAATTCTCTCTTGATGGGTCAGGTCTAGTTGGCTAATTATTTATAATTTATTTATGAAATAAATTATAGATAATTAATATATATTTAGATAAGATGATATGGTTGGAAGATTTTCTCAAGATACCATATCTTCTAAATATATATTAGGATGATATATATAGATAAGATATACATGAGAGTGGGTAAGAGATAATCTCTAGAGTTAGAGATCTTCTCTGATACAAACTCTATATCTCTCTCTCTATAAATATCTTTTATACATTAATAAGCCTAGTGATCTGAATAAGAGTGACCACACACATCCATCTAGAGAGAGAGAATTGAGAATAGTTTGGAAGGCTGAATCGCTGAGAACAAAGTGCTTCCACTATGCATCAAAGAAATTTTAAAGAGTTCATCCTTTCATTCGAGGTATTTTTTTCAACCCTATGCTATAAAAACCCACAGGAAACATCTCAGACTGCAAATAGCAAATGGCACCAGCACCACCACCAATCTCCTCACAGCATCAACACCGTCACATAACATGTACATGCAGCAAAAGCAGCACACAACATCAAACTGCGGCTTAGGATTCATATGCCCAACACCATGATCAATCCATTTCTAAAAATTAGGTAAATAATAGATCATTGAAATCCTCATACATCAGAGTCGAACTGGCATCATCAGTAAATACCACATACAGCAACATAGTCTTGAAATGGCAAATCAAAACATACATTAGAAAACTGAAATGAAACCTAAAGCCCATCAGTAGGTCATATGCTTAGCATTCAAGTATAACCTATGTTACTTGGACTCTTCTGTTTAGGCAAAAGAACTTGCATTGACATGACCCGACACCAGTGTTAGTATAGGATCTGTGTCCGATGTGGAATCCATATGTTGGACACGGTCGTGATGGAAGTCGACAAAGTAGGTCTATTATTTCCGCTATAGTCAAGTAGATTGAAGCTTGGTGGAGAAAGGGGGATGATGAAGACAGACAACAAAGAGACAACGAGAAAAAAAACTTAAGTTTTAGGGAAAGATAGAGACTATGAGACTTCAATTTGTATGTATACCTATAAGCAACAGCGCCAGTTCTCGAAAGGATGAACAAATCCTGTTTCACTCCAAAATCTTTAGATTTATTTATTTTTTTAATTTAACCTTGCCATGGAAAAATGTTATCTTCTTCTATAAATGCAGGTATGTGGGGTTTGGGTTATGTTGTGGCAACTCTCTTATTTGGTGTGCTGGAGATGCATGTCTATTAAAACTATCATCCTCTCATTCTGCCAAGATTCTGATAAGCATCAAGAGATAGCTCTATATACCTTTCTTCTTCTCATCCACACTGTCATTGACCAAAATGATATGCAAAGACTTGCACAATAACCTCTTGGATTGAACCTACCTACCAATGCTTGCTAGTTTATATGTATATAAGATAGATTAATGTTACATAAGAAAGAATCATGTATTATATATGATTTTTTTTAATATGTGGCTCATACATGCTCGTTGTCCAAAAAAGATTACGTAAACACTTACTTAAAATCTCATTTATTAAAATCTATTGTAGGAGGAAATTTTTGAATAATTCATTATAATATATTTGATTCGGCCATAATTCATTATAATATATTTGATCCGGCCATACATGAAAAATAGATACAAATATTTTACTATTACTTAATATTGGTAATATATAAAAAAAAGTATCTAAAAATATGAAATTTAGATATTTATACCTTCTATATCTATCATATTGTAACTCCATGTATCAAATATTTTCTTATCAATTCATTTGATATTTTGTTTCAACAATGTGATGGAGAACGAATGCGAAAAAAAGCTTTCATTTCATTCAATTTCTCAAGATAACGGCTAGTTTCTTTGTTTGACTTTTATCTCCTCTTTTCTCGAATGGTTTGACTTTTATCTCCTCTTTTCTTCAATTGTTTGAATGCCTCATTGTATATACTTTGTAGGAGAAAGTATGTAACAAGTGGAATCTTATGGCGTTAATGCAAGAACTGGTTAGGAGCCACCATAGAGCTAGCATATCTCCAAGATGTGCATTGAAGATAGACTTAATGAAAGCTTTTAATTGTGTCTCTTGGCCTCTCATTCTAGATATTCTCAAAGCCTTAAGTTTCCTCTAATTTTCAGAAGATGGATTGAGGCATGCATCACTACCCCCCAATTCTCTATCTCTATTAATGGCTCTTTGGAGGGCTACTTTACAGGTGCAAAAGGATTAAGACAAGGAGATCCTATTTCCCCTTATTTATTTTGGTGATTTTTTCCAGGTTATTTTTGAGGAACATTGGTGAAGGTTGCTTCAACTTCCACCCTAAATGCAAGGATCTTGGCATCACTCACCTTTCTTTTGCTAATGATCTTTTCATCCCTTGCACTCCAGATGAACTAACATTTATTATCATCAAGCATTCCTTTCTTGAATTCCACAAATACTTAGATTTGCTCCCCAATAATGAAAAAAGTAAGATATATATGGTAGGAGCTGAAGGAAGTGATAGAGATAATCTTTGCTCTATAGTTGGTTTCCAAAGCAACTGTCTCCTGGTCAAATACCTTGGAGTTCCTTGATTTCAACCAAGCTCAAGTTCGCTGATTATGCTAAGCTAATTGATTGCATTATGAAAAGGATAAAAGTTGGTCTGGCAAGGTGTTATCATACGCAGAAAGGCTTCAACTCATCAAAACTATGCTTTTCAGCATCCAAATATTCTGGAGCTTACACTTTATCTTGCCTAAGAGGGTCTATGTAACTATTGAGCAGATTCTCAGGAGATTTATCTAGACAGGAGTGGACTTAAAGCTATATGACAGTAAGGTTTCATGGGAAGAAGTCCGTTTCCTGAAATTTGAGGGATGCCTGGGACTCATAAGGCTAGAAGACTGGAATAAAGCAGCTATGCTAAGACACATTTGGAACCTCTGCTCTGGCAAGCAATCTTTATGGGCTAAATGGTGCAGAAAAGACACATTTGGAACCTCTGCTCTGGCAAGCAATCTTTATGGGCTAAATGGTGTAGAAAATACCTTCTAAGAAACAAAGACTTCTAGAGCTGCAAGGCCCCTTCCAATTGCTCTAGGACATAGAGAAAACTTCTCAAGCTAAGATCATCTGCTATACATATGTCTAAATATATTACTAGGAATGGAAATTTAGTTTCTTTATGATTTGGAAATTGGAATCCAATAGGGCCTCTTGTTCCAAAAGTATGGCCAACATCTAGCTTATGTTGTAAAAATTCCCCTTGATGCAAAGGTATCTTCCATTGTCCCCAGGAATTGATGGATATGGCCGTACCCCATCACTTGGGAACTCCAAGAAGTAATTTCCACCTATGCTCCTAGTTTCTTTCCAGACAAGGCAAAAGAAGATCAATTCATCTGGACTGCTTCAAGCACCTCTACTTACTCAGTTGCGGCCACTTGGAACTCTCTAAGGCAGCATCATTCCTAAGTAAACTGGCACAGATTGATATGGTTTCCCAAAGCACATCCCAAGGCACAGCTTGATTGCATGGCTAGCTATGAAAGGTAAGCTCAGCACACTTGATAGAACAATAAGTTGGGGTATCACGAGTAGCTCCCTTCGTGTCCTATGCAAATTAACCAATGAGAGCCTTGATCATCTATTCTTTTCATGTCCATTTTCTACTGAAATATGGGGCATTATCTACGACTTTTTTTTTTGTTTTACAGTTGGTCTGGAAATTATATGTGCAATTGTTGCCGATGGAAAACTATTTTAAAGAATGCAGTTAATGAGAAACCGCGCTTTGATACTGCGGTTATGGCTTTTGCTGGGCAAGAAACCGTGTTTCAATACTGTGGTTATAGATCAACTGCTCTTCAATACTGCGGGTATAAAAACCGCCATTTGATATAGCGGTTATGTAGAACCGCGCCATGAAAGCGCGAGTCTCACGCAAATGCACGAATAGCCTGGGTCCGACCCAACCCGAAGACTAGAATAAAAGCCTTACCCCCTTCTCGCTACACTCCCGAGTCCATCTATGAACACCTAGTCGTTCGCCTCTCTCACCCTCCCTCTCTCTCTCCCCCCTACCAATGACGACCACGAGCGGCTCCGGTCCTCTACCGCAATCCTTGATCTCGTGCTGCTATCTTGTGTAGATATTTTCAACCTACTGTTTGTATATATATATATATATATATATGTATATATATTCACGGCCTATACATGGTGAAGGCGTTAGATGTATTACATATATATTCACGGCCTGTACAACTCAAAATTTTATTATATATATATATATAATTTCAACTGACTGTAATTTCAAAAGGATCCAATTCTGAAAATTCTAACTAGTCTTTTGAAACTCTTGCTCTGTTTTTCTCACCCTCTTCTATCAAAACTTTGGGTTGAATCTGTTGATTTTGAGCAAATTTGGCTTTTGAGTTTAGTTGGAAAAAATTTATTCTTGTAGTTGATTTTGACTTTGGGATTAAATTTCAAAGGGGAATTTGTGCGAGGGTTTCTCATCACAGAAAGAAAAACACTGCATTTTCATGGAAATGATTCTATTGCACATTGGGTGCATTTTATGGAAGTTGTTTGCAATTCTTGAGAAGAAGTTTTGTGTTGAGAAGAAGGAGCTATAATGATGAAAGATAAATAAATACAATTTTTGTTTGTATTTCTTTACATACCAAAAGGTGGTAGTTGTCTTTAATTTTGCTCCTGTGCTGTCTTGTTTCCATCTTTGTTCCTTTCCAAATGAAATCAAACATAGTCATATGTTAAGGGCTAAATTAATTTGGAAATTTTTGTGAAAGAGAGTTGAGAGGTTTGACTGCTAAAAATATCATGGTTTCTTATTCTGTTTGGACATCTATAATGTAAATATCTTATATCTAAACTGCAACATAGAGAGAAACTAAGCATATTGGTGAATTTAAAAATTTATTACGCTAATCACTTGCTGAATTTTATCAATTTTTTTTACTATTACTTTTTAACTACCAACAATTACTCACAATTAAAAAGAGATGTATAATTAAAATTTTAAATTTATAAGTTATTTAAGTAATTAATTTTATCTTTCATATTTTGTATTTTTCTTATGTCTTTTAACTTTTTACCTTTTTTTTTTGTTTTTTTAAATATTCATTAATATTAGATAAATGAGGATTTGCAGTTATCTCATTTATTATTTGAGATAAATGTTTCAAAATTTTAATTAATTTTTAATAATTTAAAAAAATAAAGAAATTAAGAATAAAATAGAAAATCTTAATAACATTTCTCTTTTTCACACACACACACACACAAATATAAAATTCGTGCATTCACTAGTATATGGATTGAGGAAAAGACCTGTTTACTGTCAAATGTAAATTTTGGGCCAGTAAAATATTTTTAAAAGAATTAATGGACACCACCCAAATTTTTGTTTTTCTCTACCACTCCCTCCTCGACTCTCTCTCTAAATAGATTTTGCTCACACTTAATTAGGACTATTTCTCTAAAAAACATTTTTATTAATATAAATTTAAATATTTAAAAAAAATAAAAATAATAAAAATTTAAAGTAAAAGCTTTTACCTAAATAAAAATAAAAACATTACCAAAACAGTCCCTAATTTTATAAAGTTATGATTATAAATTATAATTTTTCAATTCAAAAAATTGAAGTTAAAAACATATTTTAAAATAATGGACTTTATCTAGAACGTCTAACTAAATTTTTGTTATTTGGGCGTTTAGGTTTAAAAATTATAAGATTAGAACTCTTAAAAATGAATGAAAAATTGCAATGACTAGAAATTTAAAGGCTTCTCTGAAACTCCTAGAAGTTCAACTATACTAAATAGAAGACTTCATTTAACATCCACAAAAAGAAAACATAAGAGTTAACGTACCGCCATAGCTTAGTGATACATATGAAACTGTTCCAATAATGTATAAACATAAAAAAAGTGTAAAGTTAGTCTTTCATTTCCATTCTCTCATTTTTCTTTCTCCTACCCATAATCCTTCTGCATTTGTGAGTGTAACTTCTGTCTTTTTTTTTTTTTTATTTATAAGTGCAACTTTTTTTTTAATTGCTAATATTGAGTTTGTATTTTTTGTAACAGAAGGTATGATGTCGGAAAAATATGTGACTGTATTCTACTATTAGGGTGGGAATGTAATTTCAACTGATGAAGGGTTATCCTATGATCGTGAGTACGAGGAGAGCACCCGGGTTGCTACTACTATAACTTATGAGCAATTAATAGTCGAACTGTGCAACATATTGGGCGTAGATGAAACTAGAGTGAAGCTTAATGTCACATATCGCTATCCAGTGGTTCTGGGACCTACAAGTCGTTATAGGGCATTTCGAGTGAAAAATTAGAACGGGGTTAGGGGAATGATGGATGCAGTTGATCATTTGAACTTGTTCCACATTGACTTGTACTTGGACTATCAACTACTGTCAGTTGATTCTTCTCGACACGCGTCAGTTCTTGCTAATGTGCACGCAACATCTATCTTTAATTTTGAGTGAGATCATGCTTCCAATTCTCATGATGTCCAATCGCCTCACAGTCCTGTGCAGCCAGAGTTTGTTGAATGGGTTGCGGTTCGGGAATTAGTTGAGAATGAGGAGTAAATAGGGTTTGGTGCATCGGTCGTGCCTCCGACCCTAGAAGATTTGATCGCAGAAGAAGACCCAATCTTTGGGATAGATGTCGACTACACTACTAATGTTGAAGGCAGCAACAATGTTGACATTGATGTCGGGCTTACTGCTAACGAGGGTGCTAAGGATGGTGAAGAAGAATTGCCTCAGCCGCATCCCAATTATTTACAACTCTGAGTGAGCAAAGCACTGTAGCTTCTTCCACGTGTAGGTTCAATTGCCTAAATTGGGACCCTAAGACAGATGAAACTCGTGTTGGAGTGTTATTCAAAAAAAAAACTGAGTTAACTAGGGCTCTAAAGACATACTCAGTTAGAACGAATACTCAATTTAAGACTGTTGAGTCGGATACAAAAACGTGGGCTATTAAGTGCAAGATGTTCGATGAAACTGCTTGTATTTGGCGACTACGGGCTACTAAACTGAAGAGACATGGCCAGTTTCAGATCACCAAGTACGAGGGCCCTCATAGTTGTGTTTATACTCGGATGAATCGAGATCACTCTTAGTTAGATGTGGGTTATGTTGCAATGCATATGCAGGAATTGGTGAATAAGGATCCATTAGTCTCAGCCGCTTTCTTAGCTTTAGTAGTGAAGAATCAATTCCAGTACATAATATCAGATAGCAAAGCATGGGCTGCAAAACAGAAGGCAATAGCTAGCATTTTTGGTGATTGGGGTGAATCATACAGTAAGTTACCTGTACTACTGAGTGCAGTGCAAAAGTATAATCCGGGCACCATTGTCGAGTATCGCTACCATCCTGGACCAGTCACGGGTTCCGCCATCTTACAGTATGTCTTTTAGGCATTCAAGCCATCTATCGATGGCTTCCAATTTTGTAGACCCGTCATAACAGTAGATGGCACTCACCTGTATGGGAAGTATAAAGGGAAGTTGCTAATTGCTATGGGGAGTGATGCTAACCTTCAAATTTTTTCATTAGCTTTCACTGTTGTAGATGAAGAGTCATTTGAAAGTTGGTACTGGTTTCTGCACAACTTAAGGAGACATGTAGTCCCAAATAGGCAATGCTTGTGTTTGATTTTTGATAGGCATGATGGCATTACCAGTACTATAAACACCCCTAACTCTAGATGGGGGCCCCTCTATGCTTTCCATAGATTCTGTTTGAGGCACGTGGAGGCTAATTTTAAAGAGAATTTTCCTGGCTTCCATTTAAATAAGCTTAATCTCATGCTTCAAAAATCCCATAAATTCGTAAGTTTGATTCGATAATGGAACATATTAGAGAGCTGAATTTAGATGCGTGGAAGTATTTAATGGAGATCCCCAAGGAGCAATGGACAATGTCTCATGATGGAGGCTTGAGATATGGGAATGAGACAACGAATATTTCTGAATGTTTCAATAATGTCATGCGCGGTGCCAAATTGTTGCCTATTGCAACATGTGCCCAGTTTACCTTCTACAAAGTCATGACATACTTTTGTAATAGAAATGAAGTTTCGGTGGCAGCTCAGGACGCCGGGGTTCGACATCCGCCAGCAATCTTGGAATTGATTGATAAATACCAAGGACGTGCTAGAGGTCACAGAATTGTGCGATTTAATCACATTGACGGAATGTATGAGGTAACGATGGGCCAACGTGTAAACGGGGGTGGGCATGTACAGGTGATTTCTCTGAAGGATCAGACTTGCACATGTGGTAAATGGCACAATCGCTGGATCCCATACTCGCATGTCATTGCCATTTGTGAGGAACGTCGTTATGATTGGATGGCCATGATTTCAACTGAGTACAGCATTGAGGCCTATGTTAATACATATGCTCCTCGTTTTCATCCCTTACATGATCCAAACTATTGGGAAATGCCAAATGTCCCAACATTCATTCTGAATCAACGTCCTAAGCGACAAAAAGGAACGCCAATGTCAACTCGAATTACCAATGAGATGGATAGGACTGAAAGTTTGACTAAGCTGCGGTGTGGTATTTGTCGTGCAGAGGGTCATAATAGGAGAAACTGCCCTAGAAAAGCCGCGCGCTAGTTAGTTTTTTTATTAAATGAGATATGTAATTTGTACGACTTTAATCTATCTTGTGCTGTAATTTGGAAGATCATGAATTATTCAGTTATGTAATTTGTTATGTATGTTGTAAGACTTTGAACGTTATTCAGCATTTTAACTATTTTATCACTACTCATTTATGTAATTTTTCAAAATTTTAATGCTTATTACGATAATTACAACTGTTGGTAATTTTTGGCCTTTTATATGTAGGTTATGGATCCTCCATTCGATCAGGATCGTCCTTTATTATCCCCAGGACCTGGTGATACATCTCTATTACGTGCACAGCTGAGACATAGATCGACAGTTATATGGGATGGTGAGGTATGTTTCTAACTTCGTTTCTTCCAATTTGGTTTTTTTGATCACACAACTGTGTAATGCTTCTTATGATTGTAATTTTTTCATTGCTTAGGAGTCCTCTGTACTTGATCTTCGTACTGGCCAACACCTCATGAGAGACCTCACACGGACTCCCAAGGATGCCCGCGTTGTTGACTACCTTGTCAGGGCAAAAGTATATGGGTTTTACCGCTTGGGTTGTATTCAGTTATACAGGGCTTTGATCACAGCACTAGTGGAGAGATGGCGAGTTAAGACCCACACTTTTCATATGCTGATTGGTGAGTGCACCATCACATTGGAGGACATCAGTGCCATCACTGGATTGTCCGTTGATGGGATGGCTATTACTGGCGTTGATATCACTCATAGAGTGCATGCGTGGCCTGACATAGTCTAGGGCCACCTAGGCATTGCCCCACCTACTAATGCTATCAAAGGGAATGCGATCAAGTTCAGTTGGTTGCTCCAGCACTTTGGACATCTCCTGGTCGACGCCGACGATGCTGATGTCCAACGGTATGCACGCGCGACCATATTCATGTTAATTGGAGGATGCCTGTTCCCCAACAAATCCCGTAGCTTGATCCCGTTGATGTATCTACCGTTGCTTGACGATTTAGATCGTGTTGGACATTATAGTTGGGGAGGAGCAGCATTAGCTTTTTTATATCGGGAGATGTGCAAGGCCTTACGGATACAAGCGAAGAAGATGGTTGGCCCCTTAGCCATTCTCCAAATATGGGCATGGGAGCGGTTCACTATATTCAAACCTATTGTTGAGCATCGAGGTAGACAAATCGACGCACCTCAGCATGAGGAACCAGATTTCGCACAGCCCAATGATCCAGATGTGGCACAAGCAGCCGATCAACCAGCAGTGGCACCTCCAGTAACAGGGCCTGTCCCCTTAGTGCGGCCAGCCGACCCATATGGTTGCAGATATAACCAAGTTAAATTAGCTATTGTATTTATATTTGTTATAGGGTGTTTCTTGGTTTCAAAACTATCTACTAAATATATTTAAATTGGGACAATAGGTGGCATGAGGGGAAGGCCTTGACGTCTTCACGTACTCTCATTGAGTACAGGGACCAGTTGGACTTGATGGTGGAGGCACAGATGACATGGCAGCCATATCCAGCAGATCTAGATGTCCCAGCACATGACCGAGAGATCTGGCAGACGAGATCACCATTGATATGCTTTGACATCATCGAGATGCATTTGCCTGATCGCGTCATGCGCCAGTTCGGGATGATTCAGCACGAGCCCCAGAGTTGTGATACATCTCTTAGATTACACACTATTGATCGGCGAGGTAGGGTTGGCACTGACTGGAGTATCACGTATGCTGATCACGTCGCTGCTTGGAATGATCGTCGTACGCGAGTGGGCACTAGTGACACATTTATAGGTTAGATGGATCGCAGTAATCCTTATATGCAGTGGTTTGATCAGATTACCAGGCACCCTATCGGGCCTCCCCGCGATGTGCCTCTCATCGGGTCCCAGCCGGTTGCTGCCACGAGGGAGATATTAGTAAAAATCTATTGTTATTCGACTTACAATGTATATTCCTATTACCTATGATGATTTGATAGATTTTATTATAACTCTTCGAAAATTTTTTATAGGTACAGACTACAGCCATGGCCACATGGATTGCAGCAGAGCTTTTCACTTGCACTGATATGGTAGAGGTACATCAGTTAGCGACTAGATTGAGGATGGTTGGTCAGAGGATTGTTGTAGCGCTAAATGAGGAGCACCGGATCGGAGAAGACTTTATGCGACCTAGGGCAGACACACCTAGACCCAGCACCTCAGCTGGCGATGGACCGCTAGGCTCAGCAGGACTTGGACCTGGAGTTATCGTCGGACCGTCTACCTCGATCCCCTCATCAGTTTATGCGGGGGATGGACCTTCTGCTTTCACTGGGGGTAGCCCATTGATGCCACATAGTGCACCTACTGACTTACTGAGCATCGACGACTATACAGTGATCACTGAAGATACGGAGGCATTACCATCACAAGACTTGCAGTTTGTTACGCCGACTTCGCCACCGAGCAGAGTAGTTCGACCATCCTTGATGATGTATGTGCGGAGGAGGAGGACGAGACCTCAGTTTCAGACTGACTTGGAGCTGAGCCGTGTACAGTTAAGGGACCCCCTCAGCCAGGCACAAGGGACTGAGCCTCCGACCGAGCCAGAGCCAGAGCCAGTGCAGCGGCGTAAGAACCCAGTGTGAAATCGAAAGGCTCCCAACTGTGGCACAGATTACTATGTTGTTATGAAGATCGTTGCTTAGTTGACGGCAAGGATGTTGGAAGAGAAGATATCGATAGGGTTCATGACATTTATGACACAGAGCTTGTAGGATAGGACATTGATTTTGAGGTAGCGCGCAACGAGACAGTAAATAATATGGACTCTTCCGTATTGATATTCTTAATGTAATTATCCTCTAGATATTATTTAATGCTGTCATTTGGAACATGGGAAATGTAATCTTTTTTCAATGTTGATGTGATTCCTAACTCTACGTATAACTATTAGTTTTACCTTATTTTTTGATATTTCTGATTCTTTAATTTTGAAAATTTGCAGAAGCGAGCTTTGGAACCTAACCAAGAAACTGAGAAAGCATGCAAATAGATTGATCCAAGCCGTATTACATAAATTTAGGTATGATAGCACATCTTGTATACTGATTAGAGTCCTAGCATTTGCATATGATTCCTATTTCTATTGGTTCATTATGAGTCAATGTAACTTACTTAGGATAGAACAACCCAGAAATATTATACGAAATAAAATGGATAAATCTGACTTGAGTTTTTTAACCACAGTTTACCATTCTATGTTGTCCACAGCATTTGTTTTGAGGTAGTTATGAGATCCAATTGTTGATAGTAGACTTAGATCTACAATAATTCCCTTTACGTAGAGTCCATTTTATCATTTTATATTGACAGCACTGAATTCCTAATTATGAAGAAAAGGAAATAATTCCTACACACAATGATTAAGTGCCTGAACATCAAACTCAAAAGTTTTTCTTTGAGTGCTTGTTTATATTTGTATTATTTATTTAAACCAACCCCCTTCCCCTGCCTGGGCGGGCACAATCTTTAAAAGACAACCTAAATTTTGTGTAGGTCTAGCATATGACCAAAAAAATTAGTGAAAGGATTGTTTCTTTCATACATCCTTATGCTGAAAATGTTTTAAACTGTGATGGAAAAAACAACATCATTGGGTTATAGTTTCCCGTTTTCATTGATTTCATGATGAAATGTAACATTGTTTTTCCTATTAACTTTTTCTTCTTGAAGTCCTTGTTTCAGTTGCCTATTTGACATTAACATAGATGATGCAGTGGGGTGAATTATTGTGACTTTCACATAACTCTTTTGTTTGTTTGATCCATTCATAACATTCTCAATGGAAAACCGCAACTGATGGGCTTGAAGGAATTACTGCAGGTAAGTTGTTTCTTACCCCCTCCCCCCCGCCAAAAAAAAAAAATCATAAACTCATATGCAAGTATACATATAAGCATAGTCCTGGCACTATTTGGTACATTTTGATAGTTGTTTTGCCAAGACTTGTTGTGTAGCTTTGGCACAAAGATGTAAACTTACTCTAGAAAAATACCTTTGGGTCACATTTCATACAAGGCAATGAGCTGTGGAATGAATGTTACCATTCTCTCATTTGGTATGCTTTAGTAAGTTGGGAATGACTATTTTAACAAAATGTGTGTCTGTCCATTCCTACAGTTCCACTTCATCATGAATAAGAGAAAGTTTTTTTTTTTTATTTTTTTTAAAGTAGGAGGGGGAAATGAGAAAGCAAATTGTGATCGCTTTCAACCACCCCACCCCCACCACAAATTCCATGTTCATGTGCCACCTTGCAGCACTACCACCACTACCATATGCCACCACCACTGACATTCACAATAACTTTATCACCTGTATAGCCATTTGGTACCACTGCCATTAGTTTCTACTGCAATCTCATTCACCGCTGCCACCATCAACAAACACCTTTTGGCGCTGTGCTGCCCCCTCCACCACCATTGCCATTTATCATTATGGCCACAAACTCTACTTCCTCTACTACCATTCGACGTCATGTAAAAAAATCATGCTTTGTCATTTCTTGGTTCTAGTTTCATTTCTTGCTCCTCCTCCTTGAGTTTGATTTGGTTTTGAACATGGGAAAAATCCAATTTACTTGCCTCTTGTATACTAGACATACTTTAAATTTAATCTAAATTGTTTAAACCATATGTTAGGATGAAATTGAATCCATTGTGTAGGTTTTCTTAGCATTTGAAATGAATTTATTTGTTGGTGAAGTATATGGTTTTCTCTAAGTGTTCAATCTAATGATAGAAAAGTGCCTTTGAAGTTCAAATATTTATCGAAACAAAAATGAAACGGTTTTCATTGTGCTGATGTTCATACTACATGGGTACCTGCAGTTATTTTAGTTAACTATAATTCCTTGTGAACTAAGGGTATCATAGTGGGGCTTGATAAGTTGGATAGAGTAATTGATATAATCAGAAAAGCTACAAGCAATGCTTTAGCATCGGTAACTTTGAGAAAATGTACTTTTATTTCACTTTAATTCAAGTTTAGATTATGCTTTGTTTGTTTAATATCTCTTATTTATTCTTTAGGGCACTACAAAATTATAGTACTTGCTGTTTTCTTCTCTTTGCAACTTGATACTGTTCAGAATTGTATTTGATTTTAATTTTGAAGAACGCATTGTTTATTTTATTAGAAATGGTCCTTAAATCGCAAAGTCTGTTGATTTTAAAAGTTGGGTCCTAGAGTAATTTATTATTTTTGTTTCATTCTAGAGTTCAGCTTGTCTGAAAAACAAGCTGAAGCAATATTAGATATTAACCTGAGAAAGCTTGCACTGCTTAAGGTGCACTGCAATTACACTCTTATTAATTTCGGCTTTACATTAAGTGTATTTCTTGAGCTTTGCTTCTGTTTTATGGTCATATTGAATACTTTTACATTCTTAATTTTGCAGAGAAATAAGTTTGTCAATGAAAGCAAGGCTTTGATGGAACACATTTCCAACTTACAAGAACTTTTGTCTAGCAGAAAGCAAATACTTCAGGTATACCTTTCCCTATAAAGGACTAATAACATTCTATTCTGGTTATAAAAAGGATAAAAGATTAAGGGTATAGGTTTTGTTTGAAAAGTTTATTCTATCTAATCTTGATTATGCGCTGTCTTTTATACTGATTTTGGATGACAAACTGTCTTGATTATGCACTGTCTTGATTGTCGTGATGCTTGACTGGGCTTGTTTATCTATTTGCATTTGAGTAGATTCATTATTTTTCTTAAAGACAAGAAGGAAACTACATATTGCCTTTAGAGGTACATAGAACATGCAGTGATATGCATTGAATTTTTGTTTCTGTAGGAGCATGTATTTGAACTTTTGTACCAAATAAAAGTTCATTGTACTTCATTCTGCACCATAGTTCTTGCGAAGATTTTTCTTATGTTGTGTTGTTTTTACTTTTTCTTTCTTTTGATTTATCTTTTGCTTTTCTGCTTTCTTTTTTTTAACTTTTCAATTTGGGCCTTTTGGGAGGGGGGATGGATTGGGTTTGGGGGTTTTGTCAACTTGGATCTTTGTATTGCATTATGTTTCAACAAAAATTGTCGTTCAAGTATTTGTTTTAAGTGAGTCAATGTGCTTGGAGGGCCAATTATAATAGACCTGAGTACTACTTTGATTATTAATTGAAACTGTGTTTTTTTTGTCAGTCACCAGAAAGAAGTAGAAAACATCAAAACGAAGCAGAAAACTGTGGATGAATCTAGTAGATCACGTGGTGAGAGAAACACAAGAAGGTAATTTTGCATATTGGAATTACTTATTGAGCTAAGATGTTAGCATTGTATTTATTGTTCACTAGAAAATGGTTTATGCTGAATTAATTTATACTCACAAGCACATCCCTGTTTATTGTTTGCCTTACTGTATTCCAACCAAAAAAAAAAAAAAAGGGAAAAAGGTTTTGGAATATTTTTTTTACCCCAAACTAATAACCTTATATACTTTTCTTGTTGCCTTAATAGCCTTGTTACCATTTCTCTGCACATCGCTCTTTTTATATGTTTTTCTTTTCAATTTTGTAGATACATCATGCATGACACATTTGTTCGGCAAAGGAAGAAAGAGGATGATGCTGACTTACATCTTGCCAAAAATATAGTGCAAAACAAACAGTATAGTATGTCTAGTCGACCTGATGATGAATATGATTTTGATGATGGTCCAAGGAAAAAAAGTCGGAAGAAAGGGAGCAACGATCATAGGTCAATTGAGAAGACTAATTTGCCAAAGCGTATCTTGACTCAGCAAGAGCGTTGCCAATTCGGCTTTGAGAACCCCAACCGGCCAAGACATCTTGTTATTTCAATAGCGAATTTCACCTACCTCAGTTTACCACACTGGCAGTCTATTGTGCTAGGTCATTGCTGCATTTTAACTTTGCAGGTGAGTTACAGCTCGTTAAATTCATTGTGCTTTTCTCTTTTCATGTTGTTGTTGGGTGTGCATTGAAATTAGAAGCTATGGATGAACTTTAATTCATCATTTGTAAGTTTGGATTGCTTCTCGTATTTATTTATTTGCTTGTTTGCATTTCATAGTAGTGAATATCCATTTATTATATAGTATGGACAGTAGAAAATTTTGGTCATCCCAGGTGATACCGACTATACCAAGAATGCTACTTGAAACTTTAAAATCCTATGGTGATATTTATTAATAGGAATAAGCATAACTGTTTAACTACTTGAGTGAGAAAATGGAATTAATTTTTTTTAATATAAAGGTAATAAACTTATTATCGTAGGAGTCCAACCACAATTATCCTCATTGCTATTGTTGATTCTGATGGGTTGCTCTATCAGCAATTGATTTACTCATTTCGCTATAATGGGATGTCCACTTACCACCTTTTTGTTTTTGCTGTTATAGTTAATTTCCTCTTATGAATTTATATTCTAAGCATAATTTTATGCCTAAACAGCATGAATCAGCCACAAGAGCCATTGATAACAATGTGTGGGATGAAATTCACCCAACTTTAAGAAATGCCTTATTATGATGTTTGCAAAGCAAGAGAAGGATGTAGTGTTCCTTGAAACAGTGATGGGATTGGCAAAGCAGAGACGACACTGTTTGGTTGAGTGCATTTCTTTGCCCCAACAAATTGCGAAACAAGCACCTCTCTATTTTAAAAAGGGGGGGTATTCTACATTCATTTGCCATTTTATTTGCTAATATTCTGATTGCTTGATGCTGAACCACTTTCATTAAAAATGTTGTTATTCAATGGGTTGATAATTGCCTTAATATCCCTCTTCTTTTTCTTTGTTGCTTATTTCAAAAAGTCAAACTATGAGATGAGATTTTTACAAGGGGCATCTTAATAGAGTTTGTATAAGATAGTTTTCCCCTCTGGCAGTCTGTGTCTTTTTGGGATATCTGACTATGTAGTTATGAACCTGCCCTATGGAGGATTAGACACTGGACCACATGTTGTTGGTTTTTGGCCTGTAAGTAAGTAGACATCACTAGTTGGAAACTGTGGTTAAATCTCGCTATTGGCATATAGAGAAAAAGAAGATAGATGAAAGAAAAAGATATGCTTGATAATATTACTCACCAAAGTGAAGATTGGTTCACAATTCAATCAACAGCGATGAAATTTAACCTGTTTATATTTATAATTCTTATATATATTTGATTATTATGTTATTTACATGTTTCGTAACGAATTTGCTTCAGGCAATTGATGAACTCGAAGATGAGTGGAGCCAGCACAATTCCAAGAAGCGAAAAGGGGTTGCGGGCTTCAATTCCCAAGGACTTTCCGTATTTTCACGTTGAGTTCGGGTTGAAGAAAGGATTTGTTCACGTCATTGATGACGAAACGCAGTTCAAGAGCAATTTTGCCCTCAACGTTATAAGGGGCATGATGCACTTGCCAGAAGAGGACATGTATGGCCGTACAAAGCGTGATTCATTGGAAGCGCAGAAACAAGCTATTGCGAGTTTTGTTCGGGATTGAGAACCTTTTGATTGGACAAAACAACTCGACTAAACATTTTTCACTTTATAAGGTTTATTGCTTGAGACTGGAACCTGTATTAACCGGCGGGGTAGGTCAAAATAGGGTTTGGATTAGAGTCGACCCGATTCTATGTACTGATCTTATGCAGCTTGTACGATAGATGAAAATAAATAGGAAGTACGTAGTTAAATGGATTCAATCTGTTTACAAATTTAAATTAGATATTAGTGCTGAGATTACAGCTACAAGAACGTTTATGATTCGAATTTGTGATTATATTTATTATTATATTTTATAAAGTCAAAATTTTCTTAATATCATTGTCTCTAAAGAGATGATTTGAAAATTGTAGAAAGTAGCACCAAATTAATTGGGCTAAGTCCTACTTTGCATTTGTGAAGTTTACTAAAAATCTAATTTTAAGATTTCAGTTTATTTTGTAACAACTTGAATTTTTTAGTTAGTTGTAAATTTGCAATGTTTGATTTTATGATCATTTTACTTCTGAAATTTAATGGTTAATCGGGGGAGTGCAGGGATAGATTGGTCACTGAAGGGAGAGTTAGAATTAATTAACAATTCAAGTCTTTAATTATTGAAAAAAAATAATGACTAGGAATGTAAATTGGTGGGGTGTTTATCTAATTAACAAATTCTATTACTGTTTTATGCACAGTATCACTTATTACCTTTTGTTTTTTTTTTTTTTTTTTTGGGTTTAAAATTAGGTATCTAACATTTATAATCTGACCAATTGTGCTAAATTCGACTTTACAAGTTTAGGATTCTAACTAAAAAAAATAAATGGATATAAGACAATAGTGGTAAGCAAAAAATAAATGAGTTTGGTAATTGGATTTGTTTCATGGATAACACAAATTTAAAATTAAAAACATTTTTTTAAAAAACATAAATAATAGAGAAAACTCATTAGCGGAATACTTATTTTTTCAACTTCATGTAATTTAGCAAAAAAAAAATTAAAACAAGTCAAACCTAGCTCATTTTTTATGGATGATATCAAAAACTGAAGTAAACCTTCTTTCTTGTCCCAACAAAACAAGTATAGACTTTTTTTTTTTAACTGATGCTTGTTATAATACTTGGAAATGAATAGATATTTATCAACAAAATTTAATTTTTATTTGGTGAAGCGTACAAAAATTGCATAGATTATAAATTTTATTTTCCTTTCATTTTTCTTTTCCCTCCACAAATCCATATTCCAAACATAGCATTAGAGTTTCTTAATTTTTTTTTTTCTTGAAAAAATTTAGAATTACAACTGGAGCTCTATATATTTTCCTTTCCTACTCTCCTCCACAAATGCATTATTCAAAATCATTTGAGTTAGGTTTAGATTTATTTAAGTATCTTTGGTAAATTAAAAAAGATTAATTTTTTTAATTGTCTTTTTATTGATCGTTTTGGGAACCCAAGGTCACATTAACATCGTGTAACGACCTATCAAATTTTATTTTGAGTGATTATAATTGTGTTGTTTGGTCACATGAAAAATTGATCGTAAAATCATTCTCTATAATATTTTTTTTTTAGTCTGCTTCCTTTTTATGACCTTTTTTATATGGACATATATTGTTCTATTCACACAAAATCTGGGTCATTTAGTTATTTTATGGTCTTAATTGATGCCTTAACACAATAGTCATGTGTTAATCTTCTTTTGAGCCCTAATAATTCATCTATTAGCACATTTTTCCATCCAACAAATCAAGTCAATTCATCTAGAGATATAACACTGATTACAAGAAAACATATTCTTTTATAATAGATAATCAGTTAAACAAAATTAAGAAAAGACTTAATAGATATTGTTACAATAATATACATAAGAATTTACAATGGAATTAAAATGTTTGAAACAAAATTAATAAATCTTTATTCTATTAAACTCCAACAATCTTTATATAAATTAAATGTGACTTCAATGAATTAAAACATTCAGTTTGCATGTGGTACAATCGTGTTAATGAATATTGTTGAAGCAAATTGAGAATGTGTTTGGATTCGTGAAACAAATCAAGAAGGTGTTTGGTTGAAATCAATGGTTTAACAAGTGTAGACTATCTTCAATAAAAATAAAAGAAAAAAGGTACAGATAAAATACAAAAATCACCTCTACAGTTTAATCTTAATATTACTTTAATTCAACACATTTTAATTGTAACTATCAAATTGCTACATTTTTTAGTCAAGCAGCAATTTAGTTATTCTATTAGTTGATCGTTAAATACAATCACGGATAAAAAGGTAATTTCTTCTAAAGTTTACCTTTAGAAGTATCACTTTAATCCCTTATGTTTCAATTGTAGCAATTAAATTCTTATACTTTCGGTATATATTTGAAATATATTTAATTAAATCATATAACATATTATAATTTAAAATATATTTTTATTAAATTATTTTAATAAATAATAAAATTAAAATATATTTATTATGTTTTCTTTTTATTAAATTCAATTATTTTTAGTAAATAATTTAATAAAATTCATGATATAGTTAAATTATATTTAATTTAGTTTAATAACTTGAAATATATTTATAACTTGAAACAATTTTTTAGAAATTAATAAAATTAAATACTTTATTAAAAATTAATTTATGTAAATAAAATTACATTTTTAAACGTAAAGTTTATTTTTATTTCAGAAGAAATGATAATAGAAAATAAAATCAGAAAATAAAAAATTAAACAAAATAGAAAAACAATAACGTTAACAAACAGCCGTAAATTGATATTTTCTGAATTTTTTATCTCTTCATTTTTCTCTCTCTTTCTCTCTCTCTATATATACATATATATACGTATCATTTTATATATATATATTTAACTTGATAGGATAAAGTCATTTGTTTTCTATCTCTTCAGCTCTCTCTCTCTCTCTCTCTCTCTCTCTCTATATATATATATATATCATTTTGTATATATATTTAACTTGATATAATAAATTCATCTATGTAACTCTTTTGATTCTATTCCGTTAATTATAACAAGTATTAGTGAAACTATTAAATCACCATTCAATAAAATATTTAATTTTATTAATTTTTTAGAAAATTAATTAAATTTAATAAAATATATTTCATATTAGTTAAACTAAATTAAATATTATTCAAGTTATATTATTAATGTAATCATATTATTTATTAAATAATTTAATTCGATAAAAAGGAAAATATATTAAATATAATTTAATCATATTATTTATAAATATAATTTAATGATACTATGTAACGTTATATTTATTGAATTAAATTGTTTGACTTTTTAAAAATTTTTGAATTATTAATTTTTAAAAATTGTTTGAATTTAATAAATTTATTTCATATTAATTAAACTAAATTAAGTATTAATTTAACTATATTATTAATTTTATTATATTATTTATTAAACATAATTTAATTCAATAAAAAGAAAACATATTAAATATATTTTAATTTTATTACTTATTAAAAATAATTGAATAAAATATATTCCAAATTATAATATGTTATATAATTTAGTAAAATATATTTAAAAAACATAACAAAAGTACAGAGATTTGACCGTTGCAATTGAAATGAGTGGGACTAAAGTGATACTGAGAGTTAATTGTGAAAGATATTACTTTTTTGTCTTTAGTCTAACAGTTGTATTTAATGGTCAACTAATGGAAGGATTAAATTGCTGCTTGACCGAAAGTATAGGGATTTAACTGTTACAATTAAAATGTGTGGTACTAAAATGATACTGAGAGTAGACTATAAAGGTAGTTTTTGTACTTTACCCAAAAAAAATACTCAAAAACATGTTTAATTTTTCCTTACTCGTGTCTATTTTCTTAATCAGAAATTATAAACTCATCCCGTCCAAACTCGCCAAACCCAATCTTGTTCTAATGCACTCATTTAGGTGAGATAGGATGAATGTGGAACTTGCCAAACCTAGATTCTTTAAACACAAAGGGTCGTACCCTAACAATTTTATGCCACATCTAAATCTGCTGGAGAAAACAAATTGAAAACTACAATAAAAATGTAGAAAACCCCAACCATGGTGGAGCAAATTTTAAAACTTAATATTAATAGCTAAGAAGTTAAGAAATTCATCAAAAACTCATGAGCAGATTCATTTATAATAATCTATATGATAATATAACTCACTAATTTGATATTTGTGTATTTCAACCGTTAAATTTATTTAATGGCTAAAATTAAATTTGTTCACTCTATTTTAGTTATCTTTTTCGTCACTTCACATGAAAATTTAATCTCTCACTTTTTTCATATATTTTTTGAATACTCTTATATATAAAAGTTTTTAAATTAATATTTTAAAAAAATGTAATAATATTTACAATAAATTATAAAATTATTCATATTTATTAAATAATGTATAAATACCTATTAGGCAAAGTCAATTAATTTTTTTATTTAAAAAAATGTATCTAAACTTTAATTTTCTTAAAAAATTTATTAAAATTAAATATTTAAATTATAATTTCAATTTTAATATGCTTAAAACTTAGATTTAACATATATACATTTTTATACTTTTCGTGTCAATTATATAATAAGAGAGTTTAAAATTTTAAATTTGAGATATTTTAACAGTTGAATTTGTTCAATTGCCAAGATTATTGGTTTCTCTACTTTAATTATTTTTTCGGTCATTTCAGATAAAAATATACTCTCTCAATCCTCCCATATTTTTTTGAATACTTTTTATATAAATGTTTTTAAATTAATATTTAAAATAAATGATAATATTTGTAATAAATAATAAAAGTTATATCTAAATTAAATACTATATGGATATCTGATTCTTTTTTTATTAGTAATTTTTTTTCCAAGTTATTTTTATAATTTTTATGTAGGTTTGCTTTATAAATTTAAATTTAAGTTATTTGTTTATCAAATTATATTTCTATACTTTTAGACATGAACAATCATTAATAAATCTACAATCCAAAAAATAAACCAACTAAGATTTTTTTTAAACATTAGTTGACCTATGCGTTATAAAGGGGGAAACTAAGTAGGCAAGCATATAATCTTCTTAATAAATAATATAATTAAATTAAATTAATTTAATTTAATTATATAAATCAATATGTAATATATTTTATTAATTTATTTTCAATAGTTAATTAAATTAAATTAATATGAAACATATTTTATTAAATTATTTTTAATAACTAATGAAATTAATTTAATTTAATAATGAACTAATATAATTAATATTAAATCTATTTTATTAAATTAGTTTTAATAGATATCACAATTAATTATTATGAAATATATTTTATACAATTATTTTAATAAATAATCTACTTAAATTATAATTAATATATTTTATATTTATTGAATTAAATGATATAATAATTAAAAAAGGTGGGGCTTTTTGATAGTTTCAATCACTGAAAAGAAAGACTATGCCTCTTTATAAGACGTTTTTTTAATATTACTATTCTAATATATCTCTTATTTTTTAATCTCTTTTAATTTAATGTCACATGATAGGTATAATTAATTCCCACCATATAGATAAAGCCTGAAAATTTTGTAAGGCAATATATTATTGAAACCTCCGTCTGAAGACATTAAATAATAATTTAATTAATTTAAATATTATTAAAATTAAAAAATATATAAACATAATTAAATACACAACAAGTAAACGTCAACCCACATGACCTATCGGATCAAAATACAGAAAAATCGGGTCTCACTCGTCGCACGAAAATAAAGAGGGATTGGGTCTTCTCTTCGCTCAGAAATACAAAGATTGCGAAGATGGGGAGGGGTGGCTGAACAATCGCCCTTTCAAATGGCGGGTCTTAAGCAATCACGATTTGAAATCGCGTTTTATGGTTTTAATTTCCATCAACAGCGAACGACTGCGTTGGTCTAGTCGAGCTGAACAACCGTTCTTTCAAATAGAAATACAAAAAAATCGGGTCTCACTCATCGCACAGAAATAAAGAGGGATCGGGTCCTCTTCGCTCAGAAATACAAAGATTGCGGAGACGGCGAGGGGTGGCTAAACAATCGCCCTTTCAAATGGCGGGTCTTAAGCAATCGCGATTTGAAATCGCGTTTTATGGTTTTAATTTTCCACAGCAAACAACTGCGTTGGTCTGGTCGAGCTGAACAATCGCTCTTTCAAATAGCGGATCTTTAGAAATTGCCATTTGAAATAGTGTTTTATGCCACTCGCATTTTGAAATAGCGTTTTCTCATTCAATCCCAGATCCGAACAACCGCTCTTTCAAATGGCGGGTCTTCTAGAAATTACGATTTGAAATCGCGGTTTGAAATAGCATTTTCTCATTAACTGCAATCTTCTAAATAGTTTTGGATCGACAGCAATCCTTCAAATAGTATACACAATATCAGCAGAACAAAAAAAAAAACCTCCATTATCTACCAAATGAGTTTTATCTCTGATAACCGACAAGGTTGGATGAATGAAGTCAACTGGGCTATTGGAAAATTCAATGGTAAGTCTATGGAAACTTTATATGTAAACTAGCTTGTTCAGCTTCAATCATCACATGTGGTTGGAGAGAAATGTACGGATATTCAAAGGTACCTCTACCACTTCGGGTAGCATACTCAAGGCCATCAAATATGAAGTTAGAGTTTGAGTTTCTCAGTATATGAAACTAAATTGTAATACTTTTAATAGGAACTTTTGCACTAATTGGGATCTATCCAACTCTTGTATAGATACTATTAATACCTGAACTTTTGTATATGGGAGAATGCCCCCTAGATACTGTAATTATCCCCATTAATCCAAATTGCATTTACTTAACAAAAAAAAAAAAAAAGTGGAATCTTATGGCCACTCTTTAAGGATTGTTAGGTTGGTCATTCTTTTTTTTTTTTTTTTTTTGTACTATTTTAACGGACCAAAGAAAAAATTTTCGTGACAAGTTTTGATCCAAGTTAGATGATATCAGAATAGATAATGCCTACCATAACATGTGATTACAAATGATTAAACTAGTGCCAGTAATAACACTCAATTGTAATTGTACCGTTAGCCCCAAACACAAGCTTGCATTATAGGGGCGACAGATGGGCAAATTTAAGTTGTGTCAATTAAAGTATGGATTGAAAACGCTTAATTTATTCTATTTAACCTAAACTCGGCCTCATTTATTTGTGTTCTCTTTTACAAATATAATATAACTTGAAATTTTCAAAAATCTATCCTAATTTAAAAAAAAAAAAAACTAAACTAGAAATTATTTGACAATCATAACAAAAATAAAATAAGTAAAATTAAAGTGCGTAAGTAAATTCACAAGAGAAATATAATTCATGATTTTTACACATGGCATAATCTAATGGGTATGCACATCAAGTATTTAAAAAGAAAATTCCCAGCACCCATATAGCCAAGAAGGCACTCCTTGACCTTTTTCCCCCGGCAAATAGTTTCTTAAAACAATTTTAGGAAAGCGGGTGTGAAGGCATTTTGGAAAATTGGAAACAATTTTTCTTTCTTTCTTTTTTTTTTTTTTTTAAACTTCGTAACTTTTTAAAACATATTTAAATATGTTGGAGTTGAGTTTAGAAAAATTAAAGGCTAATTTGGTTTATTTTTTTATTTTTATTTTTTATTTTCTATTTTGAACTTATTTCCACTTTACGTTTTTTAAAATGAGGTAAACAATTCAAAATGATTTTGTCACTTGTATTTTAAAAATTTATTTTAGAAAACAGAAAATGAATTTACACATAAAATAAAAAATAGTAAAAACTCATTTTGAGCATTTTTAATTCAAAACAAAAAAATACTCAAAATAAGAAAAATAGAACACTTTCTATTTCTTTATTTTAAAATTTTTAAAACATAAAATAAAAATAAAAAATAGAAAAATAAATTAAATACCACCTAGTTAATTTCAAAATGTTTAAAATTTTGATTTGATTTAGAGATATTAACGGGACGGGTATGAGGCGGGTATGAGTTTTCTCGTCCTCGTCGCCATTTAGCAATATCATTTCCCGTCCCCGTTTTGGAGAAAAAAATTTTTTTTCCATACTCGTCTCTGTTCGGTAATGAATTCTCCGTCTCCGTCACCGTTTATTCGCCAAGTATACTAACTATTACAAATTATATATTACATATATAAAATAAATATTTAAAATTATTATAAATATTATATATATTAAATAAATATATATGTATTAAATAAAAATTAAAAATATACATATAAATTAATAAATAAATATTTAAATAGGTACGAAACAGGGTAGGAACTACTATATCCATCCCTGTCCCCATGCCTGTTTGGATAACATCTCATATCCGTCCCTGTCCCTGCTACAAATATCCCCGTACCCTCCCCGAACAAGGCAGGTGAAACAAGTACTGACCGAGTACGAATATATTTGACATCCCTAATTTGAGTACGCAGGAATCCATCTCCAATGAACATTTCTAAATGGGGACAGATACACAAATGGGTGCGAATGAAACCACACAAGCTCGCTGCTGACGACGGCCTTGTCTTCGCCGGTGGGATCCAACATTGCGGGAGTGTCTTTGTTGCTGGGGGTTGTGGTAAGTGATGGAAAGATTATGTACTCTCTCCCTACAACTCTGATATTAGGCGAGTTGCTCCAACCACAAACCTAGAGAGGGGCAGAAAATCTTCTCAAAGTCTTAGAAAAACCCACAATTCTAGAGAGGGCCAGAAAATCTTCTCAAAGTCTTAGAAAAACTCACAATTTCTCACTCTTGATTAGGTTGGTTTAATTTCATAAATACTTTTCTTTACGCAAAAATATGCATACAAAATTAGTTTGAATTGATTTGAGTTCACAAATATGCTGATCCTAAATTGAAATAATCGTATTTATAATTTATAAATTCAAAATAAAATCGAACATTTAATGAAACCAAACTAACCCAATTTTTAGATTCAAAATTGAACTGAACGCTTGATGAAACTAAACTAACCCAATCTAAAGCCAGATTGGTTCGTTTTCTATCCCATAGGCTTTCGGATTCGTTCGGTTGACATCGTAAATATTTTGAACTAGTTAATATGCAAACAATACGATACAAAGGAGTATCTATATATATTATGGTGAATAAGAAAACATAGAAGAGAAGGGAAAGAAGACATGCACCTAGAAAATTATCTATAACAAACACCTACTCCCCAAATTGGACTGATATTAACTGAGAAAATGTTTTGCATAATAATCTGTCAATAGCGACTTTGTAACTGAAATGCCTTTTTTAATGAGTGTTTTCATTTGAAGTGAAAAATACATTTAAAAAGCACATTATTCTAACAATTAATTGTGGTAGAGTTTTCCTCAAAATTGTATTGCAATATTAACAATGAAGAACGAAAAGAAGGTTGAGACTTGGAGCCAAGAGTCCGGGATACCAAAACGACCCCATAACACATGAAAAGGGGATGCTTACATACTTGTGTGTATGTCAGCTCAGTGATATTATTGTCAATACTGTTAGATTAAAATTAAATAGTTCAAATGCAATCACACCTTTTTAATTCAAAAAAAAAAAAAAATGAGTATATCTAGACTTTTAAATTTTAATCCAACGATACCTAACCATAAATCAGGGAGTTGACAGAGACGGCTATATCAACTCTCCCAATCCATTACACAAGGAAATAATTGTCACGAATATACAGACCAATTTTGTAGTTCTTTTTGCTTTAGAGGACGAATGTACAGACCAATTTTCTAGCTCTTTTTGCTTTAGAGGAAAATATAGGGAAAAAACATATTGCTGCCAAGTGTGAACCATTCGGTCTCGTTTGTCAAAACATTCAGTAATAGCAAGAGTTTCTCCATCACATAAGACATAAGACGGCACAAATTTTGTTCTGTTCAGTCTCTTGTTTGTCAAAACATTTCATAGTGACAAAGTTTCTGTCGCAAACATTGTTCCTACCAATATATTTTGTTCAGCCATTTGTAGATACAGAAAAGACAACCACAAAGTATCTGCATTTTGTCCTTCGGAGTTCAAAAAGTTCAACTTCCAAAACAGTAGTGCCTGGCTCACACAGCACCTCTGAGTTGACAAAGGTCGAACCAGGTTTAAGACAACAAAGGTTCCAAAACAGATTTACCTCATGAGTCAAATAACTTGCTTCTGAATTTTAGCAAAACTCAAATGATTTTGGTTAATCCCTTCTACTTGGACTACTACTATTTGGCTGTCGCTTTCCTCACTCCATTTGATGGATTCTTCGTCCAGAAACTTGATAATCTGCACGCAAAAATTTCAGAACATAAAACATATTTTTCCTCCCCTATTAGTGATGTAAGCCTGACAAAGATGTAACGTTGAACTGTATTACACAATTATTGGGTGAAGTTATTGCATGGGTGTAAGATGTAACAGAGTACTCCCATTATTTTTTGAAGTGTAGTTGATGGGTTTTGTCCAAGTAACATCGGGAGATAACTATTTACCGTCTGTTGCCAATGACGATTCTCCCTTAGAAGAAGATAAAAAGTAGAAAAATGCTATACTATATTTTATTCTCCACTACGACACAAACGAGAATACATAATCAGTTTCACGCTTCGGAAGTATCCTTTTGCTGATTAATTTAGGAAACACAGTGGTCAAAAACAAGACAGAGACCAGGACCTCGTTGACATGGATAGCATAGCACTAAAAATTCCCTCATAACAGCAACCTTGTTTGACAATTTAGCTAAGAGAAACAAGAAATGGTACAAACCGTTTTAACTTATACCTACATATCATTATGAGGCTGATAGTTTACAATTCTTTTAAGTAATATTCACATTTCCTTCTTTTCTAATTTAAATGTTGACTCCTCATACACGCGGAGAGAAATGAGGGGGGAAGTCCACTAGTTAAGAGATTTATTCTATCTCCATTAAGCCTTGAAAAATTCAATTTATCATGACTTAGGCTTGTATAGCTCTTAAAAAGTAATTTCAGTCCAAATTTCTTCTAAATTTTGCACCGTTCCTGAATTTTTTGGTAGTTATATTTCATTTGATTTCTTTTTGGGTATCATACTAATATCCAAAACAAATAAAGTGTCACCCAACAAGAAAAAGAAATCTACGCAAGGCAGGCAATGTGGAAAATATTTTGTTAATATATGTGTCCACATAACAAGGAAAAAGGTAAGATGGTCACTGAGAGGTAGTCTCTAAAAGGTAAACAATTAAGGAATTGCAGTTCATGAACATTCCTGGTGGAGCCAAAAATGGATAGAAGGATCTCAGTCATAATTAACTTTGTAAACCAAACATACCTGCTGTTTCCGAGCCCCTTCTTTGGTATCCTCAGTGTTAGTGCCAACCATGAGTGTAAGATACCGAATAGCTGATGAAAAGCAAGATGTTAAAACATGTCATTTTCATTCATCAAGTTGAGGAACAAATAATCTAGGGAAAATGACCTGCTTGGGATGCCAGAAAGAGAATTCAAATAAACCTCGAGAAGGTGCATTGCTTCCTTCGGATCATGTTCAAGCAGGTCAAGAGACATTCCTTCGTCTCTGCAATGCAAATCAGCGCATCAAGTCATTGTATGAATCTATATGTGGAAGATATGGCTAAAAACAATATAACCACATTTTTACAATGGAAAATGCTACTTTACAAGAATTTTTAACTACAAATTTATACAAGAATGAAGTGGTAATGACATAGTTGCAATAAAAGACTACTTTGATGGGCCATTTACCTTAATGTGATTGGTCCACAAGATAGCCACATCATTCTGTTGAAAAATTCTTGTTAAAGATTCTAGTTGAATGGTATTACTCTTGTACATTTACCTGGCTTCAAGAAGCATCTATGCAGATTTTTTGTCTGCCTCTCGGGCCTTCTTATTGAAAAAACGTCCCTGGACACCCACCAGTCCAATTCCAACACACGTAGAAACCAAGAAGATATAATCAAATGACACGCAGTAAATCCAGAGCACAAAAAGGCACGTTAATCCTTCATAAAACTAAACATGTCAGGCAATGCTCAATTCAGTTGCTTTGATATTAATGATACTATAAGTAGCTATATCCACAGTGCAAGTACTTATCAAGAACCTTTGAGAAAATGGTAGCCATATGCTTGGAAGATTCTAAATTTAATGTTAGATTATTATCAAAAGATTCCAATTTATGTTGGAATTAGTTAACGAATAATTAAGAGGCATAAAGAAAGAAAGGTTGTCTCTAGTATTGGGCAGCGCCACCTGCTGTCACGTAACAACTAAAAATTTTGTAATAATAAAGGGAATATAGAGTGCTTATTAAGAAAAAAAAAAAAATGTAAATGTAGAATTCAACGTGGGTGTTAGGATATAAGAAGATTTTATTTTTGTTTCCTTATCAGTTATTATTTCATTTTCCTTACAAGTCTGGATTGATGTATTTCCTTTTCTAAGTTTTTCCTTATTTGATGTAAGACTTCGATTATAAATAAGAGTCGAGGGAGAAGAGAGGACTCAATTCAATCCTCTCTTTTTCTTTATTTTTCTCAACTTGGTATAAGAGCACTAAATCTGATTTCAAAAAGAAGAAAAAAAAAAAAAAAGAGATGAGAGAAAATAGTGAGCTCGTCGCCGGAGAAGAACCCACCGCCGGCGACTTTCCGGTCATCGGAACCAGCAGCCGACCACCACAGAAGGGTCGCCGACCATCGACGAGTGTGACCTACCTGAGTCCGTCGCCGGCGAAGATCCGACGCGCCTTCACGCGCCGTTCAACACCAGCGCCTAGATCCCACGCGCCCTCGTTTGATCGGCGCGTGTAGGCGCGTGTAGGCGCGTGGCCTTCCGACGTCTCACCGGCGACACATGACGGCGATCGCCTGATGGAAGGGAGTCTTTCCTGTCGTCGGTGACCTCTAATTGATGATCCTCGATGTTTTCTTGCTGTTCTTCGTTGCCGTTCGTCAGTTCCTTGTTGTTCTTCATTGCTGTTCTTCAGTCCTTTGCTGTTCTTCGGTCCCTTTTCTGTTTTTCAATCTGTTCTTCGATCTGTGGGAGCCGATTGGTGATCTGGTAATCTAGTAACTCCTATTTGATGATCAAGTTGCTGTTTTTTTTTTCTTTGGTCTGCTCTTCAATCTCTGCTGCTGCCAGTTGATCTGTGGTAATCAAGTGATGTTCTGATGATTCTTGTGTTGGTAATACTGTTTTTTTGGCCTTTTTTGCTGACTTGTTCATTTTCGCTGGCTTGTGACCATTGATAATTTTCGTTTTGTTGATTTTTAATTTTCTCTTAACCTATGGCTGAATGGAAACCTATGGCTAAACCTAAATCCATACTACTGAAAGATGAAGACATCCCTCGATCAATTACTTCGAAGAATTTGAATGGGTTAAATTATTTGGCCTGGGCCCATGCGGTGTAAGTGTTTCTTCGTGGGAAGAAGAAGCAAAAATTCCTTACTGATCTTTCACCCAAGACTGATGATAGTACTTATGATGATTGGCTTAGTGAAGACTCTATTGTTATGGGATGGCTATGGCATAGTTTGGAACCTCATATTGCTTCAACTGTAGAATTCTGTGATTCTTTAAAGAAAATTTGGGATTCCCTTGCTGACTCATTCTCTCAGCAAAGTAATGTTTCAAGAGTTTTTGAATTATATGAGCAGATTTTCACAACCAAACAAGCAGGGCGTCCTCTTCTAGAATATTATAGTATTCTCAAAAACCTGTGGGATCAGTTGTTACAACATAGGCCCTTTACTACAGACCTTGAGCAACAAAAGCGGCATTGGGAAGATTTTATGATTGCCTCTCTTCTCTCTGGGCTTGATTTAGATTTACGTAGTTTTAAAGATCAAATTCTCGCCAGTGAAACCTTACCTACTACTGCTAATGCCTATTCTCATCTATTGAGATCTTCTTTGGGGCATCATACATTAGTTCAGCCTAATACTTCAGAAACCTCTGCTTTGATTTCAAATAACACTGCTTAAGGAGTCTTTCGTGGCAGTATGCGAGGACGTGGTCGCACATCACGAGGTTCAGCTCATGGTGGTCGGTCTTCTCAAGGGCGAGGAGATCGTAAGTGTTCTAATTGTGGACGGACCAATCACACTGAGCCATATTGTTGGGCTAAGTATGGTAAGCCAGATCAAGTTCATCACGTGTCTGATAATCCTACTCCTACGGCTTCCACCCAATCAGAGCCTTCAACAACTACCACTGATCTTGGTGCTCAACTCAGTGAATTATTGCAAGCTCTTCGGACGTCCCACTCATCTACTTCCACTGTTACATTAGCCAATTCAGGTAATGTTACTTGTATTGCTTCCGGGCCACATTCCTGAGTGATTGATTCTGGTGCAAGCTCCAATATCTCTGGTAACCCTTCATTCTTCTCTCATTTAAATCCCATTTCTCATCATGTTATTCTAGGTGATGGATCATCTCATCCCGTACAAGGACAAGGAGTTCTCTCTCCCCATTCCTCACTCAAATTGCCTCAAAATCTTTATGTGCCTAATTTTCCTTTTAATTTGTTATCTGTTAGCCAGTTGACAAAAACCTTACATTGTTCTGTAACATTTTCTCCTACTTTGTGTGTGTTTCAGGACCTCAAGACCAAGAGGACGATTGGTTTGGGGCATGAGAAAGACGGGCTCTACTACTTGGATTCTACTAGTCTTCCTTCCACAACTTCACCAGTTTTGAGTGCTGCTGTTTCTCCGATGCAATGGCATTTTCATCTTGGTCACCCTTCTTTGAATAAATTAAAGTCTGTTATTTCTAATTTAAATCGAGTCTAGAATGTGAAGCTTGTCAATTTGACAAACATCACCGTAGTTCCTTTCCTAGTCATGGTGTCAGTCGTAAACCAGAACCTTTTGATTTAGTTCATACTGATATTTGGGGACCCTTCCGCATTTCTAGCATTAATGGTTATCAGTATTTTGTTATCTTTGTTGATGATCACTCTTGCATGACTTGGTTATTTTTAATGAAAAGTAGATCTGAATTGCCTTATATTGTGACTCGTTTTTATAATGAGATCTCTACCCAATTTGAGAGACAAATCAAAATTTTTCGTTCTGATAATGCTCTTGAATACCTACAATCTGTTATGGACTCTTTTTGTGCTGATCAAGGTATTATTCACCAAACATCTTGCATTCATACATCACAGCAAAATGGTGTTGCTGAACATAAACACCATCATTTACTTGATGTTGCTCGTACTCTGATGTTTAACATGCAGGTGTCCAAACCTTTTTGGGGTGATGCTGTTCTTACTGCATGTTCTCTCATCAACCGTATGCCTTCTATAGTCCTAGGTAACAAGTCTCCCTTTTCTATCCTGTATCCAGATGGTAACCCCTTTCCTCTTACTCCTTGTGTCTTTGGTTGTGTGGCCTTTGTTCATGTTCTTGACCCTGGTTTAGATAAGTTATCTCCTCGTTCTCGAAAATGTATTTTCTTGGGCTACTCTTGTACACAAAAAGGGTACCGTTGTTATCATCCAGCATCTCGTCGATATTTTGTGAGTGCTAATGTAATCTTTTGTGAGTCAACTCCTTTCTTCTCTAACTCTGGGACTCAATTATCTTACGATCTTATCTCCAGTTTTCAGGGGGAGTCCTATCCTGCTCGTGAGGGGGAGACTAGCCTTATATTACCTTTACCCATATTTCAACCTTCGCTGCAGGAGTCTCAGCAACATCCATTCTCTCAAATGCAAGTGTATCAACGAAATCAGGACAGACCCGTCGTTTCTTATAGCCCATCTCAATCTACCAATTTGTCTGAGGTCCCCACTATTGTTTCTTCTACCTCTGATGATGATTTACCCATTGCTCTGCGTCGAGGTAAACGTGCTTGCACACAATATCCTATTGCTAAATTTGTTTCCTATCATCGTACTTCTCCTTGTTTGTATTCCTTTGTGTGTGTTTTGTCTTCTGTTTCTATTCCAGCTTCATATAAAGCCGCACTATCTTCTCCTGGATGAAAGCATGCTATGGATGAAGAAATGAAAGCACTTTATAAAAATCATACCTGGGATTTGGCACCATTACCTCCAGGGAAGCAATCAATGGGATGTCGTTGGGTTTATAACGTCAAGTATCTCCCAGATGGCTCTGTTGAGAGACTTAAAGCCAAACTTGTTGCAAAAGATTATACACAGACCTATGGTATTGATTATCTGGAGACTTTTTCTCCGGTTGCTCGGCTTAACTCTGTTCGCCTTCTTCTTGCTGTGGCTGTAAGTCGATCTTGGCCCCTTTACTAGCTAGATATTAAAAATGCCTTTCTTCATGGTGCCCTTCAAGAGGAGGTTTATATGGATCAACCATCTGGCTATGAGGTTCCTAGGAGTGAACACTTGGTTTGCCGGTTACGTCGTGCCCTATATGGTCTGAAACAATCCCCTCGTGCTTGGTTTAATCATTTTAGTGAGGTTTTATTGAAATATGGTCTGCACCGATCTACCTCCGATCATTCTGTCTTTACCCAGCACTCCTCTTCTGGTACCATTGTGTTGATTGTGTATGTTGACGACATCATTATCTCGGGCGACAACGCCACCGGTATTACTGCTTTGAAAATCTATTTAAGTCAACACTTTCACACCAAAGACTTAGGTGCGCTTCGCTATTTTCTTGGCATAGAAATAGCACGATCCAGTGCAGGCCTCATGCTCTCTCAGCGCAAGTATGTTTTGGATCTTTTATCTGAGACTGGCTTCCTTGGTTCTCGACCCGCTGACACTCCTATGGATGCATCTCTCAAACTTGATATGACTACTGGAACACCATTCTCTGATGTGAGTCGTTATCGTCGCCTAGTGGGAAAATTAATCTATCTCACAGTTATACGGCCTGACATTACCTATGCGGTACATATTGTTAGTCAATTTATGCATGCTTCTCGTTCTACACACTTTGAAGCAGTATGTCGTATTTTACGTTACTTGAAGGGTACTCCTAGCCGTGGTCTATTATACCGACATTCTTCTCTTTCTATAACTAGTTATAGTGATGCTGATTGGGCTGGGAATCGAGATGATCGCAGGTCTACTTCAGGCTACTGTACCTTTGTTGGCAGTAATCTAGTTACTTGGCGTAACAAGAAACAACAAGTTGTGGCTCGTTCCAGTGCTGAAGCTGAGTATCGTGCTATGGCTCATACTGCTTCTAAAATGCTATGGAATCGTTCTCTGCTTCGTGATTTTGGTATTGATGTTCCTACCCCTATAGTTATGCATTGTGACAATCAAACTGTCATTTTTATTGCCAGTAATCCTGTGTTTCACGAACGTACCAAGCATATTAAGGTGGATTGCCACTTTATTCGGGATTTGGTGCTTCGTAAAGAGCTGAGTACTCCGTTTGTTCGATCCTCCTGCCAATTAGCTGATCTTCTCACCAAGCCATTACCTCGCTCCTTGTTTCAGCATCTCTCATCCAAGCTGGGCATTTCTGACATATATGCTCTAGCTTAAGGGGGAGTGTTAGGATATAGGAAGATTTTATTCTTGTTTCCTTATCAGTTATTATTTCATTTTCCTTACAAGTCTGGATTGATGGATTTCCTTTTCTAAGTTTTTCCTTATTTGATGTAAGACTTCGATTATAAATAAGAGTCGAGGGAGAAGAGAGGACTCAATTCAATCCTCTCTTTTTCTTTATTTTTCTCAACTGTGGGCAACACCCAAGGTCTCACATGATGTTTTCTTAGTTTTAAGTCTTACAGGTTAGTACATGCAGGCACAGTTCTAATGTATTTTTCATTAGGTTTCCTCCCAAAACCCGGCCTGATCAGGCCCTGACCATCCCTAATCCTTTTCTCTCCACCTTTGCTCTTGTTGATATAAAATAGGTCAACTCTAACCTGATATCAAAGCAGGCAAAAGTCCCAAGTTCCCTAAAATCAGTCTGGCCACAGGTGAATGAATATATTGGGAGAAATAAGCAAACTCTAAAAGTTCTATCCAGTCTTTGAAGCCTTAATTGAGCTTTCCAGAAACTTTGTCAACTATTTCCCGCAATTCCAGAAATCGCATATTACATCAAGCAAATGCCAACCCAAGATTCCAATAATTAAAAACTTCCCAAGTTCAGTAATACAAAAAAATCAGCCAAATACTGCCATATTCCCTGGCAATGTAAGAAATATTATGCCGCCATACACCAAAACAAGATTTACCGAAACAACTGACAAGGCTATAAATGCCAAAGAAAAGCTCAAGAAATTGAAAGACTGCAAATGTGAAACTTACATGTAACAATAGTCAAGACTCTACGTCATGGCAAAAAGAGACGGTTTTAAACAGTCACGTGATTGCTATACAGCCACTAACAGCATATGACATATCATGCTCACCAAACAACCACTTATAATCCGCTCCATAAGTCAGAAACCAAGGAGAGTAAATGAATATCTTCACAATCATAACTCAAACCAAAGGGGAGATAGCAAATTCCGCTAAAAGATGGAAAAGCAATAAAGGTTGACTGATAACTGAAAATGAATTATTAGTTAATTGCTCCAACTCAAGCATTAATGGCACTAAAAAATATATAGAAACCACACCTGCTCAAGAAGTTTGTTGGCACATGATCACCCTTGACATGTGCATCAACAGCCTGCCAAACAACTGAAAACTGTCAATGCCTAATCATATAATGCCAAGGGATGACTGTAAAAATGATGAATCAACGAGGGAAGTGGACAACTGGACTGAAATACTGAATATTGCAATATATGACCGTAAAAGAACCATGACTTACAGATTTATAGTATTCTTTCATTATTATCCAATACTCGCTTACAGCTTTGCATAGGAGCTCATAGCTATCACCATCTTCATTTCCTATGTGCAAAAGTATGCGTACCAGAACGCCTCAAAATTAGGAGAAAAGGTATCAAGGAATAGGAAACACTTTAATATTAACCATTTCTTCCGATGTAACCTTATTAATGATGCAAAAGCTGCAAAACTTAGCCAGAAACAGTCTATTCATGAGTCATATGTCTATTAGCATTAACCATGCATGCAATGTGATTCAGCAACTAGGGCCCCATGTAACAGGATTTCAATAATTGGGTTTGCTCTTTTCCCTCGAAGTTGCATACAAGGAAGTGATGGTAGAGTCAGAGCAAGCACAACACAAGCACCAACTCAGAGATGCCCAGTTTTTGAAGAGGTGATTGCAACTTATAGAAGCATGGATACATATAGGATGCAAATGCAAGAAGATACAAAACTGAGGCACAGACATGGATAGGAATCATCACAGGATACAGCCATGAATGACAAGGAAATTTTTGAAACATTGAAAGGTATGGACATGACAACCATTTTTCACACTTCCATCTACCCACCGAACATGCAGCGGAATACAAACGCCTGTGAGGTGACCAAGCTCAAAGCTTGGTTCCACCTACTCACACGTTAAGCCAACTGAATTGTGCTCCACCAGGATCCAACAGAGGTCACCTAAGAGCATCCACTCAATGCCATGTCTCATGTTCCGCCATAAGCATGCACTTCATGTGCATAAGCTTATTTCTTTTCTCAAGCATAAGGCGCATCCCACCCTAATGCGTGCTAGACTACCAGCAACTCGTTTGCATGCCCAACATGCTATGTGGCTAGCATTAGTCTGGCAACACACAACAAAGTGCCGTGCCCCAAACCTTCTGCCAAGAAACCAAGGACCAAGCATCCACGCCCAAAGCGTAGCATGCAAGGCACAAGCCCAATACCAAGTTTCGCATTCCTATAGGTGAAGACAAACCCAATTAGAGCCTTCATCAATGCCTCCCGCAAGGCACGTTGCATCATTGATGATAGGGGGCACCAGATATATCCCATAAGCATCCAGACGGTAAGGTTCAATAAGAGAAACAATTGAATGCCACAAGCACAATGTTACACCACATTAGTGACCTTCAAACCACACGGATCCGTCCATGACACACAACATGTTAGTTGACACATTGATGGCCCATTCAATGTTAAGCATGTGCATATGATATATCATAATTGTGGCACTGTCCACACACTCTAGAAATCCCTACACCAAAAGTATGCCCATTGTCGGCCCTTGTGGCCCTCTCGACACAGCTTGCATTTGCCTCGCAGAGACTACTATTGCAACCTATATGAATGCTAGTAACCGGCTCCCATGACACCGAAACATGGGAGACTCACTTAGTACAAGCCACCTACAAGCACGAGGAGGTGGAGTTCCACCTTGACATCCCCTTATATATACATTTTTAACATCTTCACGGATGGCTAGAGGAAACATCTATGCTTGAGGAGTCATAATGGCTCGCAAAAATTCCACACCTCTGATTCTCAATTCATTAGTTGGTATAGACTCGTATGGACGTAAATCAAATTATAAAAATATGGAAAAAATATCAACACCCTCTGGAGGTGGAATTTCATATATTTATGAGAATGCCACTTTCTGGCAACACACCACGTCTCCAATCCACTAGTAAGTGCAAAGCAATCATTTTTGTGCCACCACCATGCTAAGAGTAATGAGTCACGAGCAAAGCTTTCCTCAAAGATGTGAATCGTGACACAAAGACATGAAAAGAAATATTATATATAAATATATACATGAAATAATGACTTACTCCTTTTCAACATTATAGAAAAATTTAAATTTTGTCATATAAAAATACCAGGAAATCAATTTCACAATTTACATGGTTAAAAGAATGTATGAACAAATTTATCATAATAGCTATTCTTAAACTCTCTATCCCATATAAATTGGAAGCTCTAGGTTTAAGTGTTCCTTAAATTAAAAATTTATTTATACAAATCCTTAAAACTAAAACACTAAAGGAAAAGGAACTAATCGGTGAAAGCATGTTGTTTTGAATTTAATCAACGACACTTGAGTTATTATTTTCACACTTGTGCCCATACACACGTTTCATGTATGTCTAACACATCACCTAACTGTGAAATTTCTAGTTTTAAAAAACTAATAAAGGGTGCATTTGGAAGTGAAATTTTAGGAACTTTGGACAATTTTTTGGCCAAAGTTACTAGGTGCAACTTTTTATATATTTGGTAAAACAAATAGAATTTTTTTAGGAACTTTTAGTAATTTTTGGGTATTTGATAAAACATTTGATAACTTTTAGGAGAACTTTTGGTTGTTTGATAAAAAGTTGGAGAAATTTTCAAAATTTTTTACAAACTTTTAGGAATTTTTAATTGTTTGGTAAAATGTTGGAAAATTTTGCATGAATTTTTAGCAACTTTTGAGATGTTGCCAAATAACAGAAAAAGCAAAAGTTGCCAATTTTTTTTTTTTTTTTTCATTTTTGCTTCCAAACGCACTCAAAACAGTTTGAACATGTGTACATCAAGGGTCAAGTTTGTAATACATGTGTATAGCAAGAGTCAAGTTTGTTATACATGGCACCTTGTGAAAAATGTACATGTTTCTTACACTAAATATACTTATATGGTGGTCCTCTCCTAGTTTTTTTTTTTTTTTTTTTGGTAAGAAACAAAATATTATTAAAAAAAGACAAAAATAATATGTGAGATGAGGATAAGCAGTCCTCGAAAGAGAAATGTACAACTTAATGATGGAAATAGCTAACCAATTCCCTTGAATTAAGGACAAGAAAAGATTCAAAAACTTTCGGAGTAATTAAACTCCATAAGCCGAAAAAATATCCTACGTGTCCTTGAAAATTCTAGCATTTCTCTCCCTCCAAATAAGCCACAAATAGCTACCACCGCATTCGTCCATAGAATTCTTGCTTTCCTTTTGTAATTGAAGCCCCAAAAATCAATAGCAAGCATGTCAAGAGCAATCCAATTCATATCCAAAGTAGAAAAAAGCGTCCTCCATGACGCTAAAGCCAGGGGGCAATGAAAAATAAGCGATCTGTCACCAATGAGGATTCAAAGCCAATTGCAGTCATCTTTTTTTGGAGCAAATCAAGCATGCTAAGCCTATTCTGTGCCAAGGACCAAAACAAGAAGCGAACTCACGGGAGGAGCTTTTATCTTCGAAATGATCTTACAAGGCAGAAAGATAACCACATTTGGTGCCTCAAGAGTTTGATCAAAAAATGAATTTCAAGAACACAAGCCCAAAGAAAGAGGAGACCAAAATCTTTCATCTCAAAAATTCTCCCCTTAAAATGACAGGATCCACTAAGGCTGAAAACGAAGTAAACTCACATTCTTTGCTATCATTAAGATTACAGGAAAAATCAAGATTTCAAGATATAGGTAAAAAGAGAGAGAAGAAATAAAAAATGAAATAGGCAAGCATAATAGGTGTGTAAGAATATATCAAAACAGAAAATTTGAGGAATGTTGTTTCTCCTCTCTCCATGTATTGTATTTATAGTTAAGAATTACAACCAAATAGGTAAGACAGCTAAGCATGGCTGTCAATACAAGAAAGGAAATTACTCAATCACAATAATATTCTCTAACAAATATTCTTTAACACGCCCCTTCAAGCTGGAGCATACAAGTCAAAAATGCCCAGCTTGGAAGACAAAGTCTAAAAGGTAAGACGGGGCAACAACTTAGTAAGGAGATCATCCAATTGAGACAAAAATCGAATGAATGGAGTACTTAATAGTTTGTGAAGCAACAAATCACGGATGGAGTGACAATCAACCTCAATATACTTAGTGCGCTCGTGAAACACTAGCTTATTGGTAATGAAGATGGCAACTTGATTATCATAGTGCATAAGCATTGGTAGAGGAACATCAATACCAAAGTCATCTAAGAGAGAGTAAACCCCGAACATCTCAGAAACAGTATGATCCATAGCATGATACGTAGCCTCTACACTAGAATGAGCAACAACTTACTGTTTCCACAACCATATTTCTTACTACATCAAGTAACTAAGTTATCCCCTACAAAAGTAGGGTAACTAGACGTCAAAGGACGATCAATCTGACTCCCAGTCCAATCAGCATCACTATAACCAATGATAGTAAGTAAGAAAGATGGACAATAAAGAAGACCACATGCACGGGACTGCTTCAAATAGTGCAGGATACAACAAGCAGCTTCAAAGTAAGGAATACAGGGAGCATGCATAAATTGGCTGACAATACCAATTGCATAAGTAATATCAGGATAAGTGACTGTAAGATAGATAAACTTGCCCATCAAGCAACAATAGTGGCTCACATCAAAAAAGAGCTCACTGGAAGTAGTATCCAACTTGGTAGAATGATCCATGGAGATATCAATTGAACGAGAACCTAAAAAGCCAGTCTCAGAAAGTAAATTCGAGACATACTTGCATTGATAAACAGATATCCCATGGGAAGAACGTGCAATCTCAAGTCCCCGAAAGTACCAAAGGCCTCCAAGATCCTTGTGTGAAACTAGGTAGCAAGATAGTTTTAAATCCACAATACCGAAAGCATCCAAAAATAATAATGTCATCCACATACACAATCTAGATTATAGTGCCAGAAGAGGTATTAACGCATAAAGACAGAATGATCAACAGAAGAATGTGAGAAACCAACATCAATAAAAACAAAGCTGAACCGATCAAACAAGGCTCGAAGAGATTGTTTCAAGTCGTAAAGAGCATGCCGCAATTGACATACCAAATGCTCACTACTAGGATTACAATATCCGGGGGTTTGATATATATAGAATTCTTCTTGAAGCTCTCCATGAAGAAAGGCATTTCTAATGTTCAATTGTTGTAAAGGCCAATGATGAATAACTGCCAAAGCAAGCAAATTTTGAACAAAGTTTAGTCCAGCAACAAGAGAAAAAGTCTCAGTGTGGTCCACACTATACATTTGAGTATACTTTTTTGCAACTAGATGAGCCTTAAGGCACTCAACAGAATCATCTGGAAGATACTTAACAGTGTAAACCCAGTGGCAACCAACAGCTGCTTGCCAGGGGAAAGAGAAGTGAGTTTTTACGTCTGATTTTGATAGAGAGTATGCATCTCTTCATCCATAACGTGTTTCCATCCCAAACAGGGGTGGAGGTAAATAAAGGGCTCCAGCGGACTCAAGCCTAGTGCAAAAAAAAAAAAAAAAAAATTACTAAGCAAATTTTGGACAAAAAACAAAAAGAATTAGCCCTACCCATTTCGTGAACAGCCCAGCCCATTCCCTGAACACCCTACCCCAGCTAACTTTCTACGGGTCCCCAGTTTACCTAGAGGTTGGATTCAATATATTAAGTTTTGATTTACAGCCCAAGGTATTTTTTAATCCTAGCTCTGCCCTTGATTCCAGAATAAAAAAGGCCTATATATAAGAAGATGGAACGACACAAACAACAAGGCACAAAGAAAAGAAAAAAGAGACGATGATAGACAATGGTGAAATACACAGTTAGCGAGAGGATGAAGTGTGCAAGTACGTTTACCTTTTCGTAACACAATAGGCAATTCAAAAAAAGTAGGTACCTCAGACGAAGGAGAAGAATTAGTCGGTGAAGTAAGGACAACCCTCCTATCACGATCGCGTTGATACACCCTTGGTAGAGAAGCAATGGAAGGAATAGTAGGAGCAATAGTAGGATTCCCCAACTGAGCTGACGTGCCTGCAGTGGCTAAGTCAAGAGATGGATACTAGGACAAAGGTACATACACAGAGGGCATAGGAGCAGGAAAAATAGGAGTAGATACCCCATCACCAGAAATAATAAGGTCAGATGACAGGGTATCGCCATTAAAAAAAAAAAAAAAAGAGAAAGGCGGTGGGCTCAAAAAAGGTGACATCAGTGCTTATAAAATAGTGATGGGACTCAAGATAATAACAATGACGCCCTTTCTAAGCGCAAGAATAACCCAAAAAAAGACACAAGAATGAGGTGATATTTTATCTAGATCAAGATCAAGAATATGAATGAAGGCAACACAACCAAAAACACGAAGGAAGAGAAAAGGGTAACGGACCTAGGTAAAGGATAGAAAAGGGAGATTGTTTGGACAAGACAGATGTAGGCACTCTTATCCAAACCAAGCCTTTTCCCACTAGGTGGGGTCGGCTATATGGATTTGTCGACGCCAATTAGATCTATTTAGGGGCATGTCCTCCAATAAATTTAGGTAGGTCAGGTCATGTTTAATGGTTTCTTTCCAGCTTCTCTTGGGTCTTCCTCTACCTCTCCTACTCCTGGCAATCTCCATACTTTCACACCTTCTAACAGTTGCCTCTGCTGGACGCCTTCTAACATGGCCAAACCATCTTAATCAGTTTTCTCTCATTTTATCTTCAATCGGTGCTATTCCTACTTTGCCCCTAATCTCCTCGTTCCTAATCCTATCTTTCCTTGTAATCCCGCACATCCACCTTAGCATCCTCATATCCGCAACTGCCATCTTCTGACCATGATTATGCTTTACTGCCCAACACTCTGATCCATATAGTAGCGCTGGTCTAACCGCTACCTTATAATACTTTCCTTTCACCTTAAGGGAGATTTTTCGGTCGCACAAAACCCCCGAAGCACTCCTCCATTTAGTCCACCCAGCTTGAATCCTGTGACTTACATCAGTATCAATCCCTCCATCTTGTTGCACCATAGATCCAAGGTACCTAAATTTATCTTTCTCTACAATCTTTTGTGTGCCTAAACTTACTTCTATACTACTTGTTATCCTACTTTGACTAAACTTACATTCCATATATTCCGTCTTGCATCGGCTTAGCCTAAACCCTTTTGTCTCTAACGTATCCCGCCACAATTCTAGCTTAGCATTCTTATAATAAGATAAAATGATATGACAATAGCATTTACCCAAAAAGGTGACATAGGACGATAGAGAATAAAGTAAAGAGAGAAAAATAGAGAGAAGAAGTTTAGGAGTGAGAGAAGAAAGAAAAAAAGGGGGACAAAAAACAAGCCACGCAGGTTTCAATAACTCAAATTTTCATATTCATCAATGTGTCCAACGCTAATCATCTCAAGCCTTTAAATAGGCTAATACATCATCAAGATTACTAAAAATAAAGCAAAATCAAATATTCTAACAAATCATTCTTAAAATAAATCTAAATAAAATCTTGCCTAAAAATAAAATAGATCTTCAATAAAATAAAGTAAAATCCTAATATAAAATCTAATCTTAATAAAATAAATTCTAATAATAATTATTTCATATTTTTTTTGGCTTCTGCAGCATTCTCCACCCTTCAAAAAAACTCGACTCCATTGAGTTGAAAATTTGTGTACTCCTTCAATCGTCAGGCCACGAACGAAGCGGATGTTCACGTCGTTCGCATCATTCATAGACACGCATCAGGATTGATAGAAATCTAGTGTCTCCACAAAACACCTACAAGTTTTGTTTTCTGAATCACGGTACTTACTGAAAAAAAGTCTCCCGAAATAAAAGTACTGTGATTCAGAAAACAAAACTTGTACGGTGTTGGAAGAAGACAAAAAATAGATCAACTTGTAAGAGAGGTATAAGTGTAAGAAAGACAAAATCCACAGAAGCACCATAGGTTTTAGGCGTACTCTTCAACCCGATAGTACCAATAGGGACCTCAGTAATATCACTGTAAATCTGTTCCTCATCAAGAGAAATGATTTCAGTAGTAGTAACAATTTCGGTAGTTGCAACAATTTCATCTAGTGGCTTGCCTACGATTTGGTCATCATCCTCACCATCTGAAAAATAAAAGTCATCAAGATTAGGCTCATAAATCAACTCTTCAATTTGATCATCATTAGGCTCTCTCTTCACTTCAAGGTGGTTGTCATTAGATTCTCTGTTTGATTCATCAATGAATTTTAGAAAATCGGTAAAGGTGCCAAATAGAAGAATCGAAGCTGTATTTAGCTTGGAATTCGATATTTGATTAGAACAGAGGTGAATTGGGTTGCTCAGCCAATAGCGTTCCTCAAATCTCGCGCCTAGTCTTTGAATGGCTTCAGTGAGGGCTGCTATTTGGGTTTGCATTTGGTTATCATTGAATGAGTAGCCGGCAATGTACTGTCAACTTGGAATGTGCAAAAATGGGCTAAAAGGGGCTCAAAAAAATATTCTGGAGCGTCTTGGAGTGTTCTGGAGTGTCGCCGAAGAGTCGCTAGGGCACTGTTAGGTCACTAGAGCTTCACCGAAGGTTGCAGGAGAGAGGTGACGCCGGTGGCGGTGTTCACTAGAGTTAGGTGCCACCAGAGATTCACGAAAGTAGATCTACTAAGTTGTTGCCAATGTCACACGAAGGGCTATGGTTTTGGACTACAATAGCGGTTACGGTTTTGGACTACGATGGTGGCTAGGTGCTTGTTCTTGTTTAATTACCTCACTCCAAAATAAAAGCTCAAATGAAAATTCAGATTATAAATTCAAATTTAAAGAAAATGTTAAGTGAGGTAAATCAAGACAAGTTTTCCCCCAAGTGCAAGGTGTGGTTGAAGCACAAAATAACTGGTAAGTCCCAGGTCATTTCCACAGGGATCTAGGGAGTAATGAAGTGAATGACTCTAATGGAGATTAATTTGGCAAAACACAACTCACAGAAAAATGTGAAACAGAAAATTAAAATCTGATTTGGTTGGTTGATGATTTTGAACTAATTTTCCAAAAGCAAAGTGAATTTAAACTAAAAGATTAAGTGATAAAAAAAATTGAGCAAGACAAGTTTAATACCAATCCGAATGAATTTCAAGTGCCAAGAGTTTATAAATTACCAAATCAATTTGTACTGATTTTTGAGAAAATTAATTTCAATTGAAACAAACCATGGATTAAACACTCAATGTGCATAACCTATTTTAAGGACAATAGGAGTTCTAATTCTAGCAACCCACATACAACAATGTCATGAGAGTTCTAAGTTAAGCAACACCTATGAACTCATCAATAGGATATACAAAGTTGGATTAATCGAGTCTTGAATCAATGAGTTCTAAGACACCTAGCTGCAAATTGACTTGATAACCATAAGAACTCAAAGTAAATCCATGAAGTTCGGCCACTTGAGATTCATTGGAAAGGCATTACCCTTGCCTTGGCCCAAGAAGACTTAGCCGAGCATGTTAAAAAGAAGAAAAACAGAAGTGGAAATCTGATTGGAAGACATTACAATCTGAAATTGAAAGTTAAATGGATTTAGAACTGAAAATCTGATTACAGAAATTGGAATGAATTCAAAATGTAAATCTCAAAAACTCCAATGCCGAATTGAAATTCCAATGTAAAACTATGAACTCTCCATGAATTTCTCTCCAAAACTCTCTCTACAAAAACTGAATCTCTTCCCCCGAATCTTCTCTGTTTTTTTTTTCGTCTCTGTCTCACTCCCACTTCTCTCTTCTTTCTCTCCCCTCTCTTTCTCTCTCCTCTAACCGAATGTAGTCCTCATGATGGCTCCTTCTCTCTCCTATATCTTTTTTTACTGATTTGCCCTCCCTGGATTGCAGGTTACATCACATGGAGAAGTTGGGGTCACATGGAATTCGTTGCTGTGAAGAAGCTTATATTCGAATACAGTAAAACCATATTCGAATATGATCCCCTGCTGCAGAAATTTCCAGAATAGTGATTCTGATCTCTTTGCATTGATTTCAACTGAATTTTCTTCTTCTTCTGAAATAGCTTCAATCCTTTGATGTGTTGTGCAGCATGCTTTCTTCTCAACACCCTCAATGTAGCTCAATTTCTTGTTTTTGTGATGGAAATCAACACATATTCCACTTTGGAGGTATGGAGATGAAATCTGCACAAAACATAGATTTTATATCTTTTTATGATGTGTGCAAGTGTAATTTGAATATATAAATATGTAACAATTGATGTCCAATCACACACCCCCCAACTACAACATTACTAGTCCCTAGTAATGCTTCTAATAGAAGAAATAGGAGAGAAATCCAAAAGCATTAATTTCATTTCAATTTGAATGATATTTCAGGTATTCATATGGAATTAGTCAACACCATAAGCAAAAATTTTCATAAGCAAAGTTTAAAATTTAAAATTTTATAAGAGATGTGAAACTTGCCAAATGTGTGAAATGAATGTGAATGAATAGCAGCTTTTAGCTTTATCAACTTAACATACATCTTAGAACTTCATTTAATTCTGAACTTTGCATTCCATTTCATTCCCAAGTTTTGACTTCAAATCTCACCTTGGAATTCACTCCAAAGAAAATAGAGCACACAAGGTTTCACTCAAGATGCCCCTTATTAAGAGTAAATGTTCATCAAATTCTAGAAGGTGGCATCAAAAAGTCAAAAACGATGTATTCAAGAAAGAATTGGACTTGGCATAACTCCATGAAGGAATGATGTAGCAAAGTAATTTCAGAATTTTCACCATGATTCCCTAATTCCTAAATTTCACAATTGAATGAAAATTCTTTCAAAGATCAATTAGGACTTGCAATGGGTTGTAATGGGGCCATGAGGTTTAATAAGGTAATAGAAGGAAATGATAAGGAATTCAAAAACTGATTTGAAATACTGAAATAAACTTTCTTCCACCCTTCTACAATTCTTTTTTTTTTTTTTTTTTTTGAAATTGAAAGTTACCTCAAGTGAATGTATTTCAAAATTAAAACAGTTTCCACCTTTTTGATTTTCTTTTTATCAACAATTTCCCTTAACATTTTCTTTTTTTTTCTCATTCCATTCATTTTTCTTTCTTCTCACCTCCAAATCCCACAATTCAGCCCACCAACCTTCATTTCTATTCTCAGTGCATTCCAAAATACATAGGGAAGGCTAGAGAGCATTCATTTTGGTTAAAGGAATTATGTGGTAAAAATGAAGAAGTATGAATGCTCTAATAAGGCTCAAACTTGGCTACAATGGTCATGTTTATCAAAGAAAGGCATTCCAAGCTCAAATGTTAAGAAAAATGGCCTAATATCACTTCTATGATTTCATTCCATCCAACCATAAAAGTTAAGAATCAGAAGTCTAGTTCCATTCTTCTATCACTTCACAAACACCCAAAGCAAAATAGTATAAGTGGAGTTATTGAAGGAATTTGAAGTGCAAAAAGCTTGAGCTTTTGGAAAGCCCTTAGAGTAAATGAAGTCTCTCATGAACAAAGTTTAAAGCTCAAATATCTCACTTCAGGTTTTAAGTCTCCACTATATCTGGAAATCCATAAAACACATTATTCATTCATAAATTCATTCCTCAAGACAAATGTTAGATCAACAATCCTCAAACTAAATCCATTCACAAACCTTTCAACTTAAAAACACATGGCAACCACAACAACTCTTAAAATTTCATGCTTCAACTCAGCTCAATCCAATTTATGCAAATGACATCACTAATTCCAAGAAAACAGAAATTTCATTCATTCCAAGTTGTAAGTTCAAAGTCATAGGTAGCAAAAATAAAACAAAACAACTTAAACCTAATCAAAAGAAACAAACAGCAGGAACATCAATCCAAATCCTATTGTTGACAAAACATATTTGAAATATTCTAAAGATTTGCTGTCAAAAATCTGGTTTCAAGGACAAAAGGGTCTGAATCATGGTTGAAATACTGAAATTAAGCATTTCTCCCTTCTTGACTCAATTCGAATATGCTCTCCACCATTCGAATAAGCTTTTGCTGCCCCTCTCTCAGCTCACTAACTTCCCTCATTAGTACTTCTTGATTTTGCTGGATTAACTTCAACTTCTCCTCTGTGCTCATGGGGGCTGCTTCAGTTGCCTCCTCCTCTGCTGGCTGCTGCTGGTTGTTCTCAACTGCAGGTGGAGCAGCCTTCTTCAATTGTCCTCGACTTCGATTCATAGATATCTTGTCTATCAAAGGAGCAGCTTTCACAATGGCCATTCCTGCCTCTTCCTCTATTCCCAAAAAGTGCTGAATTATCTCTGTAATTAAACCTCCAAAAGGCAGCCCAGCAGTGGATTCTGATTTCTCTACCACATGAGAAATAACCAACCAAATGTGGTAAGGTAAATCCATGGGAATGCCTAACAACAACTTTCCCATAATCATGGCTTGTTCTAGAGTGATGGTTGACTTGTAAGCATGGGGCAGAAATAAAGAACAGACTAGCATGTGAAGGACATTACTTTTGGGAGTAATTCCTGACTTGGACATCCTAGCAGTGGTCCATTGAGCTTGAGGGTTGGCTGTGAAGAGCCTAGCCAAATTGTCCTTATGCAATTGCTTCTCCCATTGTGCTTTTTGTTTAGGTGTGGATTCGGGTATTCTTTCAACAGGCAAGTGACCTATGAAAGAAATCTTCTCAAGATTCAAACTAATTCTCTTCCCTCTAACCGTAGAGTTTATCTCAGGTCTCCCATGAATCATACCCACTTCAGCATTTGAGTAAAACTCTCTCACATATGGTACCACAGCCCTCCTATTTGTTGTAACCCAATGTGCCCAGCCCCTTTGCTTAAATAATTCTAACAATTCATAGGGTGGTTCATTGTAATCCTCCAATTTAATTCCTCTTTCACTCAACACAGCTCTCTTGCTGTAATTCTCATCATATTTCAGCTTTGAAGCTTTGTTGGAAAACCTCAAGTTATCAAAAGAACCCTCATCAAACAGATCATGGTCAGATTGTGCTTCAGGTTCATCCTCAGGAACCTTTTCAGAGGTGTGGACCTCATGCTCAGGAGCTGTAGTGTGTTCCTTAGTAGGCACATTCTCAGGAACTCCAACAGAGTTTTCCTTTTCAACATTAGAGACATGATCATCATGTCTCTCACTCAAACTCTCATTACCTACAGAATGGAATGATTCTGTTCTAGAGGAGGACCTACGGTCTGATTTAGAAGATGACAATTCATATGTTACGGGTTCCTGAACAACAAGTGAAGAACCCTTACCATGTTGGCTCAAAATCCTCATGCTCCTTCTTTTAGCCTTACCTTTGTAAGCCATCTTCTTCATCCTCTTTGGTGGCATCTTGCTTCAATTGATTCTCCACCCTTTATCAGAAATTCTCCAAAGCTGTAAACCCTAGCTTCTTCAATCGCAGCTCTGTATCTGAATCTTCCTTTCAATGTCAACTCAAAATCACACTCAGATAATCTGAAAGTAAAAGACTGGAAGAAGATGTGGAATGGTGAAGGTTTCAGGGTTGTGGGCACCTAGGGCTCGTATTCGAATAGAACAGGAACTTGAATGGGGCCACTTACGGGTATATACAGGATTTAAAACCGACATCATATTCGAATACCCAGATCCATATTCGAATATAGGTTATCAGCAATTTGCAATTCCAGTGTCCAGAAAACCAGAAATTCTTCCCCCATTTCTTAAGAATACTCAAATTAAGTTTTGCCAACAGCTAGGATTCGAAAATTATTTCAAAAAAATAACTAATTCAAGAAGAAGTTTTGCAATTTTTCCAAATTTTCAAAATTTTTTTTTTTCAAATTTTCAACATATGCAAACTCAAACTGACATAAGCATGATCTTAATTCAATTCAAACAATTCCAAATCATATTCAAAACATTCTGATCATATACAATCACTTAATTCAGCAAATTTCAGTAAAAAACACTATTCACATCCACAAACTCAGATTGTGTCCCCCCCAACTAAAATCATGCATTGTCCTCAATGTATTAAACCAGAAAATTAAAGAAAGGTTGGGGAAGTAACATACCTGAAGATTGTGAATGAAAATTCAACTTATTACCAAGAAATGAAAGCTGATAGTCAGCTGCTGTGACCAATTCCCCACCAACTTGTTTCAAGCTCACATTTCAGCAGTGGCAAGGCATTTAATCCAGCTACTGCATGATCACAGCTGCAGTTGCAATAGCAACTGATCACATCAGATTTGAATGGATTCTTTTCATCAAGCAGATTCTTCACTTCCTCAGTTGAGTACTACTTGCAGCTGAAAACTGAAGGTTAGCAATAACCATATACAACCTCTCTTTTTTTTTTTTTTTTTTTTTTTTTTTTTTTTTTTTTTTTTTTTTTTACAAAAACAAAAGAAAACAGAAAATCAAAAGCATAACAGAACCTACACTACTATGATACAAAATCAGAATTCTTCCTTCATTCAAACAGAATTTGGGGGATCTTCAAGATCCCAACTCTCTACTTCAGCAACAAAATTCTCATGATACTCTTTCAATCTCTATCCATTCACTCTAAAAACATTCTTGGAGGTTGGATTTTGAATGTCAACAGCCCCAAACTCAGTGATGTTCTGAATCACATATGGACCACTCCATCTTGATTTCAACTTCCCAGGAAACAAGTGTAACCTTGAGTCATACAACAAGACCTTTTGACCCACAAACAACTCTCTTTTGAAGATATGTGTATCATGCCATTTCTTCACTCTATCCTTGGTGATCTTAGCATTCTCATATGCATCATTCCTAATCTCCTCAAGCTCATTTAGTTGCAATTTTCTTTGGAAACCAGATTCAGTGATGCTCTCATTAAAATGTCTCACTGCCCAAAAGGCCTTGTGTTCAAGTTCCACAGGAAGATGACAAGCTTTTCCATACACTAACCTATAAGGAGACATGCCTAGGATAGTCTTGTAGGCAGTCCTATAAGCCCAAAGTGCATCAACCAATTTCAAAGACCAATCTTTCCTTGTGGGATTCACTATTTTTTCAATGATTCTTTTGATCTCTCTATTGGCTAATTCAGCTTGTCCACTTGTTTGGGGGTGGTAAGATGTTCCAACCTTGTGTAACACCCCATACTTCTTCATCAAAAGACCAACATGTCTATTGCAAAAATGTGTTCCCCTATCACTTATCATGGCCTTTGGCATTCCAAATCTTGAAAACACATTTTCCTTCAAAAATTTTATCACTACCTTGTGGTCATTGGTCCTAGTTGGTATGGCTTCTACCCACTTTGAAACATAATCTACTGCCACTAAGATATACTCATTGCCAAATGAATTCACAAATGGTCCCATAAAATCCATACCCCAACAATCAAAGATATCAAGCACATAAATGGGGTGAAGTGGCATCATGTTTCTCCTAGTGATCTTACCAAGCCTTTGACACCTATCACAAGCAACACAAAAGGCATGCACATCCCTGAACATAGGTAGGCCAAAACAATCCACTCTGTAAAATCTTTGCCACTGTCTTCCTAGCTGAAAAATGACCTCCACATGCAAGAGTATGACAAAAACTAATGACACTCTGGGCTTCACTCTCGGGTATGCATCTCCTTATGACTTGATCTGAGCAATACTTAAACAAATAAGGGTCATCCCAGAAAAAGTGTCTCACATTCCTAAAGAACTTCCTTCTATCCAGCATGGTCCAGTGAGAAGGCACAATACCTGAAGCTAGGTAGTTGGCTATATCTGCAAACCAAGGTACCTTAGAAGAGTCTATGTGGAACAACTGCTCATCAGGGAATGTCTCATTGATGGGAGAATCAAAAGATGCTAAATCCTGATGTGGGAGTCTAGAAAGGTGATCAGCAACTACATTTTCAACTCCCTTTTTGTCCTTGATTTCTAAATCAAATTCTTGAAGCAGAAGAATCCATCTAATAAGTCTAGGCTTAGCATCAGGTTTGGTCAAGAGATACTTCAAAGCAGCATGGTCAGTGTATACTATGACATGGGAACCTACCAGGTATGATCTGAACTTGTCCAAGGCATATACTACTGCTAGCAACTCCTTCTCAGTAGTAGTGTAATTCCTTTGTGCTTCACTAAGGGTTTTGCTAGCATAGTACAACACATGTGGTCTCCTATCCCTCCTCTGTCCTAGCACTGCACCAATGGCACAATCACTAGCATCACACATGATTTCAAATGGTAAAGTCCAGTCTGGTGGCTGCATAATGGGAGCTGAGGTGAGCAAACTCTTAAGTCTATCAAATGAGGCCTGACACTCTGGTGTCCAATCAAAGGGAACATCCTGGGATAGAAGGTTGCACAAAGGTCTAGCAATGGCACTGAATGATGCAATGAACCTTCTATAAAACCCAGCATGGCCAAGAAATGATCTGATATCCTTAACACATCTAGGGGTAGGAAGTTTTTGAATAATTTCCACTTTGGCTTTGTCTACTTCTATCCCCCTAGAAGACACTATGTGGCCAAGGACAATTCCATGAGTTACCATAAAGTGGCATTTTTCCCAGTTCAAAACCAAGTTTTTCTCCTCACATCTAATCAAAACCTTCTCTAAGTTTCCCAAACATGTATCAAAGTCACTGCCATATACTGAAAAGTCATCCATAAAAACTTCAAGGAATCTCTCTACAAAATCACTAAACAGACTCATCATACATCTCTGAAATGTTGCAGGAGCATTGCAAAGACCAAAAGGCATACGCCTATATGCAAATGTGCCAAATGGGCAAGTGAATGTGGTCTTTTCCTGATCCTCCAATGCAATCTCAATCTGATTATACCCAGAGTAACCATCCAAGAAACAGTAAAATGCATGCCCTGCCACTCTTTCCAATACCTGATCTAGGAATGGAAGAGGGAAGTGATCTTTCCTTGTGACTGCATTCAACTTTCTATAATCTATGCACATGCGCCATCCTGTTTGGATGCGCATTGGAACTAATTCCTCTTTTTCATTCTTAATCACAGTCACTCCAGATTTCTTAGGCACTACCTGAGTTGGACTCACCCACTTAGAATCTGAGATGAGGTAGATAATTCCAGCATCCAAAAGCTTGATTACCTCCCCTCTAACAACCTCTTTCATGTTGGGGTTGAGTCTCCTTTGCATTTGCCTAATAGGCTTGGCCTCATCCTCCAAAAATATTCTATGAGTGCAAATCAATGGACTTATTCCCTGCAGATCTGCTATAGTCCAGCCCAAAGCTCCTCTATGCTTCCTCAAGACTTCCACAAGTCTATTTTCTTGGTCCAACCTCAGCTGAGATGAAATGACAGCTGGATAGGACTCTCCCTCACCCAAAAATACATACTTCAAGTCACTTGGCAAGGGTTTTCTCTCAGGTTTTGGTGGCTGGTCCAAAAATGACAGAGGCTTGGCTATGGGCAGCTCTAAAGACTCAACAGATGGTCTCCACTGATTCACCAATAGCATTGAATTTTTCATTTCCTCAAATTCTCCTCCCTCACAATTCTCCAAGTCACAATCAGCTAGGAAATCTACTTGCTCATTATTCACTAAGGCTTTCTCCAAAGGGTCATCAAAATACTCTCTATCAAAGTGATCTTGAGTGGTTGTTTGAATCCAATCAACTTCCTCTACTTCCTCATAATCACTCGGCTGTTTGGTCACCTTGAAGATGTTTTTCTCAATTGTCATGTTTCCAAAGGAGAACTTGATAACTCCAGTTCTACAATTGATCAAGGCATTTGAGGTGGCCAAAAATGGTCTTCCTAGGATAACAGGTACAGCTGGTTGGTTTCCTTGAATGGGCTGAGTATCTAGCACTATAAAGTCCACCAGAAAGTAAAAATGATCCACTTGAATCAAGACATCCTCAACCACACCCCTAGGGACTTTAACTGACCTATCAGCAAGTTGTAGTGTCACCCTAGTAGGTCTAAGTTCTCCCAACCCCAGCTGTTTGTAAACAGTGAATGGTAAGAGGTTGACACTTGCACCTAAATCTAGCAAAGCTTGATCTACCCTTTGATTCCCAATTAAGCAGGCTATGGTGGGGCAACCTGGATCTTTATATTTGGGAGGAGTTTTAAATTGCAAAATGGAGCTCACTTGTTCAGTCAAAAATGCTCTTTCTTTCACATTCATTTTCCTCTTAACAGTACACAAATCTTTCAAAAATTTTCATAGGATGGATTTTGTTTAATTGCATCAAGTAAGGGAATATTGATTCTGACTTGTTTGAACAATTCATAGATGTCAGAATTCAAATTCTCTTTCTTGGCTTTGTTCAATCTTTGTGGAAATGGAAGTTTTGGAACAAATTCAGATTTGTCCAACTTGGTTTTATTCAAAATCTCTTTATTTTCAAAATCTTTCTCACTCTTTTCAAACTGATTTTCCTCAGAAATTTTTTTCTTATTGTCAGAAATTTCCTCTTTATTTTCAGAATTTACCTGCTCTGTTCTCTGGATTCTGATTTGCTGCTTACTGCTATTCGAATGTTGCTTGCTGGTATTCGAATATTCCTTTGGCTGCATCAGAATTTCTGCCTTTCTTGGCTCAGATTCTGCTTTTCCTCAAGTTTTCTGCTGTCCAACTTGCTGTCCCCAGTTAGTCTTTCATTTTGCTTCAATTCTTGCTCTTCATTCTGAAACATGATTTCTTTCTCAGAAGTGCTAAATTGCTGTTTCTGTTCACTTTCTGTTCTGCTGTCCAGTTTCTGTTTCAGCTGCATTTCCTCTTCATTTTTCATTATTTCTTGCTCATTTTCTTCCTCAATTTCTTCAGCAGGTGGTTTGTAATCTGGCTTGACAAGTTGCTTACCACTTCTCAATGTTGAAACAGCTTGTACATGCTCCAGATTTTCATTTGCAGCAGATGAAGATGATTCACTGAAATGAACTTGGCTTGTAGGATTTGGTCTTGGCTGAGATGGAAGCTTTCTTGATTCTCTGATGGTTAAAGCTTGAGTTAGCTTTGACAATTGACTTCGGATGTCTTCCATGGCCCTGTTTGTCTGCTCTTGAAACTTGGAATTTTGATTGTTGGTTCCAATCTGCCCTTGCATAAATTGTTGCAAGGTGTCTTCCAAAGATCTTTTGTGAGGTGGCTGATAAAAATTTGTATTCTGCTGAGGTTGAAAAGGCTGAGAAGGAAATGGTTGGGGTTGCACAGTTTGTTGAGGTTGGTATTGTTGGTTCTGTGCTTCTGCTTTCCAAGAAAGGTTTGGATGATTTCTGTAGCCAGGGTTGTAGTTATTCGAATATGGACTATGGCCTTGCGAATATGTGTTCATCCCCTGATTTTGATTGAAGGGTCTTGCAGCTTGTGTGGGATTTGCTTGACCATAGAGAACTTCCTTAAAAGCTGGAAGTGTTGGGCAATCATCAGTCCTGTGGTCTGCGGTTTCACACATCACACACTTCACTTCACTCTCCTTCAATGTTTGCTTCTTTTGCTCCATCAATTCAATCTTTCTTGACAATGCAGCCAACCTAGCTCCAACATCATCTGCCCCATTGAGATGGAACTTTCCTCTATCATTTGATCTGTCAGAAAATTCAGAACAAGATGGGGAGACTACCTCCCACTGTTTAGTGTTTTCAGCTAAAGCATCAAAGAAATGTAAAGCCTCTTCAGCAGTTTTGTCATAGAATTCACCATTACACATGGTGGCAACCAACATTTTCAGATTTGGAGTTAATGCATTATGGAAAAAATTAACAATTCTCCAAGATTCAAAACCATGATGTGGACATGCTTGCAATAATTCCTTGAATCTTTCCCATGCTTGAGCAAATGTTTCATTGGATTTACACACAAAATTCATTATTTGCTGTTGAAGAATCACAGTTCTATTTGCAGGAAAATACTTCTTCAAAAATTTTGTTTGCATGTCTCTCCAAGTACCTATTGATCTAGGCTCAAGTGAATTCAACCACATTTTTGCCTTGTCTTTCAATGAGAATGGAAATAATTTAAGCCTAACCATGTCCTCATTAACATTCCTATCCATGCAAGTTCCACAAACATCTTCAAATTCTTTCATATGCATATAAGGATTTTCTGAGTCCATGCCATGAAAAGTTGGTAAAAGCTGAATTGTTCCAGGTTTAAGATAAAAATTCTGATGTCCATTTGGAAGAACAATGCAAGATGGAGTGGTTTGTCTAGCTGGATAAAGATATTCCCGGAGAGGTCTAAGGATGTTTTGATCCATTTGATCATTCTTTCCTTGAACACTTCCTTCCGGCAGAACAGGTGGTGGTGGATCCATATGTGCAACAGAAAATTCAGATTGTGAATGTAGTGCAGCAAATTCAATCAATTCAGCAAGAGAAGATGGAGAGTGCAATTCAGGTCTGTTTCCAACTAGTTTACCAGACCTTAAAAGCATAAACAGAAATTCAGACTGAAACAAAACTCCAATCGAAACTCCTAACTTCACAATTTCATCTACTGATTCACAGAGAATTGCAACTACAGCTCTCAGCAGAGAAATGCAGCCGTATTCGAATATCAGATGAAACAGTTTCAAATCAGAAATTCAGGATTCAGATGCAAACAGTTCTAAAACTAAACTAACAACCAAGACTATAAAAGAAATAGAAATAGAGATGAAACAAAGTTACCCAACAAGTTAAGCAGCTCTATTGTTGAAAATGGTGGTGAGATGTACTGCCAGTTAATGCTCCAAAAACTCAAAACACCATTGCTTCTCAAAGATCCCCGGCAACGGCGCCATAAATTGTGCTTGTTCTTGTTTAATTACCTCACTCCAAAATAAAAGCTCAAATGAAAATTCAGATTATAAATTCAAATTTAAAGAAAATGTTAAATGAGGTAAATCAAGACAAGTTTTCCCCCAAGTGCAAGGTGTGGTTGAAGCACAAAATAACTGGTAAGTCCCAGGTCATTTCCACAGGGATCTAGGGAGTAATGAAGTGAATGACTCTAATGGAGATTAATTTGGCAAAACACAACTCACAGAAAAATGTGAAACAGAAAATTAAAATCTGATTTGGTTGGTTGATGATTTTGAACTAATTTTCCAAAAGCAAAGTGAATTTAAACTAAAAGATTAAGTGATAAAAAAAATTGAGCAAGACAAGTTTAATACCAATCCGAATGAATTTCAAGTGCCAAGAGTTTATAAATTACCAAATCAATTTGTACTGATTTTTGAGAAAAATAATTTCAGGTTGAAACAAACCATGGATTAAACACTCAATGTGCATAACCTATTTTAAGGACAATAGGAGTTCTAATTCTAGCAACCCACATACAACAATGTCATGAGAGTTCTAAGTTAAGCAACACCTATGAACTCATCAATAGGATATACAAAGTTGGATTAATCGGGTCTTGAATCAATGAGTTCTAAGACACCCAGCTGCAAATTGACTTGATAACCATAAGAACTCAAAGTAAATCCATGAAGTTCGGCCACTTGAGATTCATTGGAAGGGCATTACCCTTGCCTTAGCCCAAGAAGACTTAGCCGAGCATGTTAAAAAGAAGAAAAACAGAAGTGGAAATCTGATTGGAAGACATTACAATCTGAAATTGAAAGTTAAATGGATTTAGAACTGAAAATCTAATTACAGAAATTGGAATGAATTCAAAATGTAAATCTCAAAAACTCCAATGCCGAATTGAAATTCCAATGTAAAACTATGAACTCTCCATGAATTTCTCTCCAAAACTCTCTCTACAAAAACTGAATCTCTTCCCCCGAATCTTCTCTGTTTTTTTTTTTCGTCTCTGTCTCACTCCCACTTCTCTCTTCTTTCTCTCCCCTCTCTTTCTTTTTTTTTTTTTGGTAAGTATCTCCCCTCTCTTTCTCTCTCCTCTAACCGAATGTAGTCCTCATGATGGCTCCTTCTCTCTCCTATATCTTTTTTTACTGATTTGCCCTCCCTGGATTGCAGGTTACATCACATGGAGAAGTTGGGGTCACATGGAATTCGTTGCTGTGAAGAAGCTTATATTCGAATACAGTAAAACCATATTCGAATATGATCCCCTGCTGCAGAAATTTCCAGAATAGTGATTCTGATCTCTTTGCATTGATTTCAACTGAATTTTCTTCTTCTTCTGAAATAGCTTCAATCCTTTGATGTGTTGTGCAGCATGCTTTCTTCTCAACACCCTCAATGTAGCTCAATTTCTTGTTTTTGTGATGGAAATCAACACATATTCCACTTTAGAGGTATGGAGATGAAATCTGCATAAAACATAGATTTTATATCTTTTTATGATGTGTGCAAGTGTAATTTGAATATATAAATATGTAACAATTGATGTCCAATCAGGGGCTAAACCAGTGAGACAACCTCAGAGGAGGTTGAATCCTAACATGAAGGAGGTAGTTAAAGGAGAAGTCCTTAAGCTCCTAGATGCTGGGATCATATATCCTATTTCTGATTCTCAATGGGTGAGTCCCACCCAAGTCGTTCCAAAGAAGTCTGGAGTTACGGTTGTTAAGAATGAGAGCAATGAACTTGTGCCCACTAGGATTCAGACAGGGTGGCGCATGTGCATTGACTATAGGAAGTTAAATGCCGTGACTAGGAAAGACCACTTCCCCTTACCTTTATTGATCAGGTCTTAGAGAGGGTAGCTGGATAACCATTTTATTGCTTTCTCGATGGATATTCTGGATATAACCAAATCGAGATAGCCCTTGAGGATCAAGAAAAGACAACATTCACATGTCCTTTTGGTACATTTGCTTACTAGCGCATGCCTTTTGGTTTGTGTAATGCGCCGGCCACATTTCAAAGGTGCATGATGAGTATTTTTAGTGATTTTGTGGAGAAGTTTCTTGAGGTATTCATGGATGATTTCACTGTGTATGGGAGTGATTTTGATGCATGTTTGAGGAATCTAGAGGTGTTAACAAGGTGTGAAGAGAAAAATCTAGTGTTGAATTGGGAAAAATGTCACTTCATGGTGACACAAGGTATTGTCCTAGGCCATGTTGTTTCTTCTAGGGTATTGAAGTAGATAAGGCTAAGGTAGAAATCATTCAAAAGCTTCCAACCCCTAGGTGTGAAAGATGTGAGATCATTTCTCGGCCATGCAGGGTTCTATAGGAGGTTCATTGCATCTTTTAGTGCTATAGCTCGACCATTGTGTAACCTTCTAGTTCATGATGCACCTTTCGATTGGACCCTTGAGTGTCAGGTTGCATTTGAAAAATTGAAGGGGCTACTCACTTCAGCTCCTATCATTCAGACACCTGACTGGACTTTGCCTTTTGAATTGATGTGTGATGCCAGTGATTGTGCCATAGGTGCAGTCTTGGGCCAAAGGAAAGATAAAAGACCTTATGTACTATACTATGCCAGCAAGTCCCTTAGTGACACCCAAAAGAATTACACCACAACTGAAAAGGAGTTATTGGCAATAGTATATGCACTAGATAAGTTTAGGTCTTATTTGATTGGCTCACATGTCATAATTTACACAGATCATGCTGCCCTTAAATACCTCCTCACCAAACAAGATTCCAAGCCTAGGCTGATTAGATGGATTCTATTGCTTCAGAGTTTGATTTAGAGATTAAGGATAAACGGGGGGTAGAAAATGTGGTAGCGGATCATCTTTCTAGACTTCCCCAACAGGACTTGATAGCTTATGACCCTCCCATTAATGAGACTTTTCCAGATGAGGATTTACTTCTTGTGTCTACCATTGAGTCTTCCCAAATTCCTTGGTATGCTGACATAGCAAATTATTTGGCTTCAGGCATGATACCCTCTCATTGGACTTTGCTGGATAGGAAGAAATTCTTTAGGAATGTGAAATTCTTTTTCTGGGATGAGCCTTATCTTTTCAAGTACTGTCCAGACCAAGTCATTAGGAGGTGTATTCCTGATAGTGAGTTTCAGAGTGTGATGCGATTTTGTCATACCTTGGCATGTGGTGGACACTTTTCAGCCAAAAAGACTGTGGCCAAGATCTTACAATGTGGATTGTACTGGCCCACTATGTTTAAGGATGTTCATGCATTTTGCCTTGCATGTGATAGATGTCAGAGGCTTGGAGGCCTAACTAGGAGAAATATGATGCCTTTACACCCCATTTATGTCTTGGATATCTTTGATTGTTGGGGAATGGATTTTATGGGGCCATTTTTGAATTCCTTTGGATATGAATACATTTTGGTGGCCGTGGATTACGTGTTAAGTGGGTAGAGGCCATTCCCACTAGAACAAATGACCATCGGGTAGTGATCAAGTTTTTAAAGGAAAATGTGTTTCTCGATTTGGCATGCCAAGGGCAATGATTAGTGACAGAGGGACACATTTTTGCAATAGACCTGTAGGTTTGTTAATGAAAAATATGGGGTAGTTCACAAGGTGGGAACAGCCTATCATCCCCAAACTAGTGGTCAAGCTGAATTAGCCAATAGGGAGATAAAGAGGATAATTGAGAAAACTGTGAACCCAACTAGGAAGGACTGGTCTTTGAGGTTAACCGATGCATTATGGGCATATAGAACAGCATATAAGACCATTTTGGGTATGTCTCCCTATAGGTTGGTTTACGGGAAGGGGCTTGTCACTGCCTGTGGAGATGGAGCACAAGGCATACTGGGCCATAAGACAATTCAATGAGAACATAGATGAGTCAGGCATTCAAAGGAAGTTGCAATTGAATGAATTAGAGGAAATTAGGCATGATGCTTATGAGAACTCAAAGGCCTCCAAGATCACCATGAAGAGGTTGCATGATTTGAGAATTTTGCAAAAAGAATTGCATATAGGCCAGAAAGTCCTTTTGTATGACTCTAGGTTGCACCTTTTTCCTGGAAAATTGAAGTCAAGATGGGTTGGACCTTACATTGTCAAATCTATGAATGAATTTGGGGCATTTGAGATTGAAAACCTTGTGGATGGGCAAGTTTTGCAAGTGAATGGCCATCGTTTGAAACCGTATCTTGAAAATTTTGTGGCCGAGGTGGAATCTTGGGAGTTGGAGGACCCACCTCCATTTGAATGATTGGAAGTTTTGAATCAATGAATAAAGTAAATTAGGAGTAGTGTTTAGGTTTATATTTCTTTTTCTTTTATTTTACTGAATTATCATTCATGATTTGGGTTTCCTTATTTGCTCTCTTAACAATCTTTGTGAGCTTTGATGAATTTAGCTTGACAGTGTCATCCAAGTTGGGGGGAACAAGGAAGGAGATTCAATTCAGGTGACATCATTTGTGTGCATCAATTCAGGTATTTTTACAAAGGATTTGATTGATTAAGGTAACTTCCTTCCCATATTCATGATGATTTGATTGCATATTTCCACATTGGGGACAATGTTCAATTTAAGTTGGGGGGAAAGGTAACCATATTCATGCTGTAATTGTTGTGTTGGATTGATGTTGCATAACATGTTATAACCTGAGCATGAATGTTTAAAAAAAAAAAAATCAGAAAATCAGAAAAAATTTTGCAAATTTTGAAAATTTTTGGTTAATTTTAAGAATTTGAGTCTTTTTAAATTCTTTTGGTAAATAATAGATTTAGAGAATCTAGTCTTGGTGACAATTCAATTCAGTTCTTATGAGCTAAGGCAAGAAGAGGTAAGATTCAGAGCTGAGCTAAACTATATGGGATTTCTGATGTACATTGGTTCGAACCCATGTTTGAACAAAAGATTAAGAGGAGTTTGTTCGAACCAATGTTCAAACTAGCAGTTTGTTCGAACCCCTGTTCAAACCAAGTCAGTCAGAGTAATTTGTTCGAACCTTTGTTCGAACCAACTGAGAAAAGTTAGTTTGTTCGAACCAGTGTTCGAACCATTGGTCTGTTCGAACCCTTGTTCGAACCATCGGGCAGTCCAGGCAGACTATAAATAGACCACTTCAGAAATTTTAGGGCTCATTTCACTGTTTTGGGTCCTAACACTGGTACGAACGAAGAGAGTTCACTGGGCAGCTGGGGTGTTTGATTTTGAATCCGATTGGAAGGGGCCTTTCATTTTACAAATTCAAGCTTCATTTGAGCTCAAAAGCATCAAGGATTTTAGCTCTGCAACAGCTCAACGCAACACAGAGTCCTTGGAGGTAGGATTTCGGAAACTGTTCATCTTCTGTCAGAAAAATTGATGTGGAAAATTTTTGAGTTGAGAATTTTGGAGAATATTTTGGTGAAATTGAAATTTGATTGGGTGTAAAAATTAGTGGTTTGGTATATTTTGTTGAAGAGCTTCTTGTGCTTGTGGATTGTGGGTGGCAGTGATAGTGAGCTGGTGCCAGTGAACTGTAATCTGAATTTTTTCTAGTTGTTAACAATGGCTTCACCTAAGAAAGTGTATGAGAAGAGGAAGAAGGTTAAAGGAGCTGGTCCTCAACACTCAGAACCTGAAAACTCACCCCAACCAAGAAAATAGCAAAAACCCAATCCACTAGCCAACCTGGGACCCTACCTGCTGTTACATCAGCTGAGATTAGCCCAGCAATTGCCACTGACCAACCAAGCCATCAACTGGACCTCAATCCAACACCTACACCTCAGCCCACATCCAACCTACCCATTGAACAATTACAATCCCACCTCACCCCCACTTCAGAGCAAACACCAAGGACACCCCTGAACCCCAATCAGAGGCCACTCCTGAAACCATTAGAAACCTGATTGAGGAGTTAAATGAGGAAGCTGGGAATGAGGAAGAAGAGGGTGATCCCTATGATGACTTCAAGTTCTCAAGTGCTCGAGCACAAAAGGGGTTTGATAAGTATTGGAGCAAGAGGTCTGTGATAGTGGAGAGAGGGATGGAGCTGAGTCATTTTCAAGGAGAAGAATTTAAATTGAAACAGAATTTTGAAGCAAGGAAATGGGAAAAATGGGCTCAATATAGTGGAGTAGCTGTGGTTCCCATTGTCCAAGAATTCTATGCCAACATTTTGGACCTCAAGAAGGAAGGGAAAGATTGTATTGTGACTAAAGTGAGGGGAATTCACATTGAAGTCTCTCCTAAGGATGTGAGGAAATTTTTTGGATTGAAGGAGGAAAAGCAACCTCAATTCCCATTCTCAATTGAGGAAGCTCTTGATAAGGATGCTTTGGCTAAGGTATTGACTGGAAACCCCAAAGCTGAGTGGGGCCACAAGAAGAAGATTGCTAAGAATAGGTTGAATTCAAAGTTCAACTCATTGCACTTCTTAGCATGTTCACAACTCAATCCAGTGATGAACACTTCTGAGCTGAGTTATGAGAGGGGCTTACTTTTGTATGCATTGACAAGGGATTGAAGGTGGAATTGGGGCAGCTCATATGGGAGAATATGGCTGAGGCTTCAAAGAAAAAAAGGGGTCAGTGGATTGCCATTTGCTGGGTTCATCACCAAGTATGTCTGTAAAAAGAAAGTTGTATCTGAATTGGGAGAAAAGTGGCCAAGCCATTGGGGCATATCACTGCTTCATCTAGGGAAAGAAGTGCAAGCCATAAGAAGAAGAAAGAAGGGACCACAACTGAAGAAGTTATGGAGAAGATGCTAGAGAAGTGGGATGAAGTGAAGGTCAAACTTGGAGAGATTAAGAATGACCAGTACTTTATCAAGCAAGAGCTCCAAAGCCAAGGGAAGAGGATTGCAGCCATTGAGGCTAAGCTGGAGCTATTACTTTCTTCTACCACTGCTGGGACTTCATCAGTGCCATCGAGGACCCTCCTCTTGGCTCTTAGATCTTAGGAGCTGTTTGTTTTGTTGTCACCAAGCTAGGAGTTGTAGTACTTTTTGACTTTAGTTAATTTTGTTGCTTTATTGTAGGACTTTTTGACTTGTAGTAAGCCTGTGAAGTGAGCTTTGACATGTTTTTGTAATCAAAGGCCAAATTTGAACTTTTTGTAAAACTTGAAGTGGAATGAAATGAAATGAAGTTCCTTTTTAGTTCTTGACTTGGTTCAAAGCATTTACATGGTTGATTAATGCTCATTCTTGAGAATTGCTTGTGATTTATCCTTTAAGTCTTAATTGTCAACATGGAGTTCATAGTTTCAACACTTTTGAAGTTGTGTGAAATTAAATTGTGCATTAAGAAATTGTGTGAGTATGAACTCTTGGGACTTAAGTTGACTCAAGAAATGCATATTTTATTCTCTAATAAGTGGAGACTAGCCTTGTGAGATTTGAGCCTTTAGCTTCCCTTGTTGAGTGGTTGAATTAATCTCACATGTTTTTCACATCTATATTCTTTTAGTAGCTCTAATTACTTGTTTTGAATCTTAAGCATGAGAAACTCATCAGCTGGAACCATGAACATTGGAATGGATTTGTCAACTCAATTGAACTCTTGGAAGTGAAGTAGGCCATCCTTGCATTGTTGCCTTATTGACCTTTCTTTCTTAATTAATTTTCCTTAGGAGCCAAGTTGAGCTATGAATGCATGAATGCATAATTTTTTGGAGCCTTGAACAATACCCTAATCCTTACAAAATTTTAACAACCTACCTAAGTGCTTAGTGATGTATAAGCTTAAGGGAGGTAGAATGAGCCAAAGGTAGTGGTAGTTTTGAGGAGGAAATGGAAGGTTGATAAAAAGAAAGAAAAGGAAAAGAAGAGTGATACAAGGATGTGTTTTTCAATTTCTAAATAAATAAAAAAAAAAAGAGAAGAGTTTGAAGAGAATTGACATTTTTGGGAACTCAAAAGGGTGAAAGAAAAGGAACAAAGAATGGAGTATGATTGAGAAGAGAAGGATCAAATTACACAACTAAGGCACATTTTGAATTATCCCTTCCCTTCCTTGGTACCACATTTAACCCCTTAGCCCCATTACAACCCAATAAAGACCTAATAGATCTAAGGTGTCAATTGAGTTGAATTTGAAGTTCTCAATGTGAAATAGTTCAAGATTTCCATTGCTATGGATTATTCCTTTCATAGAGCTACACCAAGTCCAATACTCATTGAATTTTATCGTTTTTGACTTAAGGAAGGTTCTTACTAGAATTGGTTTTACACTTACTCTTATGAAAGAATCTTCCAAGAGTGTCTTACCCAATTCTCATTTCATTAAAGAGAGTATGCCCTGTGAGGATTGAAGTCAAGACTTGAGAGAATTCTTGTGCATCATTGAGTTAGATTTATGTTCTAGTGAGGAATTATGAGCATGATGGATTGATTCATGTTTTAAGACCATACAATGAATAGAGGGTTGCTCCTATGAAGTTCCATGTTAACTTTTAATTGTCTTGGGGAGTTGAACTTGAAAATTCAAAAGAATTTGCATTAAGATGTCATGTGCAACTTTGAATTAGGTTAAAGACTGAGAAGTGACTTCTTGTTGAGCTAATTTGCTAGGGCCTAGCAAATCTCAAGTTGGGGGTGTGATTGTACTATGAAAAGTACAATCATTAACCTTAATTAGTGATTTGTTAGGTGGATTATAGCTAAAAAGATGATAAATTGTTTTTAAATGCATTCATGAGGAATTCTTGTGATTTGCAGGTGTTGGGACTAAAATGGATGAAGTTGGGCTAAATTGGATGAAATCAAGAAGCTGGTTCGAACACATGTTTGAACCAACTGTTGTTCAAACCAATGTTCAAACCATAGGTTGTTTGAACCTTGGTTAGAACAACAGAAGCCAAGTATAGACCAACAAGTGCTGAAATTGATTAAGGCAAATTGGTTCGAACCTTTGTTCAAACACATCTGGTTTGAACTTTGGTTCGATTGACAGAAGGGTGAAAAGTTGCAGAGCTCAAAAATTTCTAAGTCCCAGACTTTGGTTCGAACTTTTGTTCGAACCAACCTTTGTTCAAACATTGGTTCGATCAACAGAGGCTGTGCAAAGTCTAATTGGAGTGAAATCTGACTAAGTCCCAGAATTTGGTTCGAACCTTTGTTCGAACCAACCTGCAACTCGAGGATTCTAAAATTCAGCTTTTGAGAAATGGGCAATTATGTACTTTTACATGTTATATTTCATATATATATGTACGAAGGAGGTCGTTTACATACATAGACAGATTCATTTCTTTCAGTTAAGCTTTCCTTTTAGAGAGAGAGAATTGTAGAGAGAGAAAGTGTATCCATCTTCATTTCTTTGAATTCTTGTATCAGAATTTCAGTTTTATGAATGGATTTACTTCAAGTTTTATTGTTTTTCTTCTTTATGATGTTTGAGTAGACTTTTCTCTTGGATTCAAGGCAAGTCTCGTAGTTGATTTGCAAGAATTTCAAGGTAATGGGCTCAATGTTGAAATCTTATGTGTTAAAGGAAGAATCTATGTTTGATTTGAATTGATTATTGATTTTGAGTTGAGATTTCAATTGAACTTCATTTGTATGGTTTATGGCCTTTACTTACGGATTTCTACATAGAATTATCATGCCTTTCTTTTAGATTTGTATGGTAATTGCTATTCCTAGGATTTGTATGTAAGATCTATGAGCTATGCATATTAGGTGTTTGATTTGAATTCTCAGCAGATTTTTGTCCTTAATTTCTTACTCAAATTAGATTTGGATTGTTCTAAGTGGTTTTATATCTAGATTATCTTTTGATCTATCCTTTTTAGGTGTAGAATCCTTGAAATTTATTGTCAATCACTACGAGCTTGTTTTGGATTCAAGGTTTTCTTAAATTGTTTCTAAAAACATTTTATCCAAACAACCATTTCTAAAACCAAATTGAATCTCTATCATTCATTGTGGGGTTGAAAATTTGTCTAAAACCTTTTCCAAGAATCATTTGTTCACTAATTTTTACAAAGGCTCTCTGTGGACACGATCCGGTTCTCACCGGTAATTGTGCTTCAATAGACACCCTGCACTTGGGGTCGAGCCAATATTGATACATTGGAATCGAGCAAGCAAGACCTAAGTTGTGTATTAATGGAATGGTGTATGGAGTATGTGACCTGGCAACAGTCAAGGTTAAACTTATGTTATCCTATCTTATGTCTCGAGCTCACTAGTTACGTTGCGTTGCTCTGATCATGGGTTAGTTATGTTAGTACATGTTATGGTGTTTATCACTCACCCCTCGGGTCGCAAGATTCGAGGCGTGACAAGTACAAAAATCGCCTCTACAATTTACCATCTGTGTCACTTTAGTCCCATACGTTTCAAGTACAACAGTCAAATCCCTACATTTCGGTCAAGCAGTAATTTAGTCCTTCGTTAGTTGACCGTTAAATACAATTAGTAGACTAAGAATAAAAAAATAATTTTTTTTTACAGTTTCCCTCAGTATCACTTTAGTCCATCGTGAAATACATAATTTGCTGATAAAGATCTCAAACAATCAACCACACTCACAGAAAAATGGAAGGCAAGATAAACAAAACGAGGAAGCCCACGAAGGGAAACCTCAAACAAAACTTTCACTAAAATAAACGTTGGTTACAAACTCAAACCCTTGATAGATCGACTCCTTGACTCTATACTCTGTTGATGTTTACTTGAATCCTCAATGCACCAACTCCTTTAGCGAAAGCCTTTCAACTTTTCGAAGGCACGATACTGACTCTTCAGTAGCTTTGCTAAATCCACAGCATGTTGGAATCCTCAGCATTCACAAACCTCAAAACCCGAACTCCTTCGGATTGAACACAAAACATGTTGGCTAAGTAATGAAGAGAATAATTGAACTTTCAAGCTTCCAATCTCATGTGTATTCTCTTTATATCTCACTCTAAGACATCCAAAAGATATATATAGAGAAACTAAGACAGCTAAGTTCAACAGAAGACAAAATAGGCTGAATGTAGTACCTTGCGGAAAGGCGCACCCGTAGTCTTCCTACGGCCTTCCCATTGCCTTCTCACAGCCTTCCCGCGAATCATTGCGGCCTTCCCGCCTGGCTAATTTCCATGTTGAGGTCTCAATATCTTCCCATGCCTAACCGCGGCCATCCCGCGGGCTTCCTGCGTAAATCAATTCCGGCACTTGTTTAGCTTCTTAAGGACTTCCAGGCATTATGGAAACTTATTTTTCTGAGTTTTAAAGTTCTACATGACTTAAGACTCTAGTGTCTTAGCCTACACTAAGTCTAAAGTTGCAAAATCTTTCCTTTGACAATGGATTTGCCAATTTACATGTTTTAGACCTAACAATCTCCCCCATTGACAATTCCATGTCAAACTTAAAAACATAATTAAAAGAAAGCTTATCCTAGATTAAGGCCTCAGTATCTTCCATTTATCAACATGTCCCAATTAATAACCTGTTTTCTGCACACTTAAACAAAACGATCAAGGCATCATGTGGAATAAAATAATTAAAAAATTAAATAAAACATTAACAAAAAATGACACAAAATATTCTCCCCTTAATTATCAAAAAGCTAATTGTTCTCCCTCTCGATTAACTAACTTCTTTTCAAAAGCTCCCAACTATTCTCCCCCTTTTGACATAAATTGACAAAAAATAAGGTACAATGGGTAATCTTGATCAAATCATTCCAAGTTCTATTTTCCCAAACACAAAACTAAACATAGTGGTTAAATTTTGACCATACATAAATAGTAATAAATAAGAATTCCAAGAATCACCCTACTTATGTCATGAGTTGTTCAAACATGTCATACCATGGTCAAATGCCTATGTAGTGTGTG